>WHYT01017459.1:267219-340548 GCA_009806455.1 Tetrax tetrax | reverse complement strand
TGTAAGAATGTTTGTATTTAAACGTTTCCTCCTCTTGTGCACTCTATATTAATCACAAGAGAGAAGAAAGGGAGACAGGCAGATGTAAAAAAAGCCTGCGAAACTCAGTGGAACAAGTGGGATAATTTCCAATTTCTTTACTAGGTGTTAGATCAGGCCCAAAGGAATCACCAGCTGAGATCCAGTTCTGCCTGCAACAAACTCATACAGAGGTTTCAGGCAACTAGTCAAGCACCACTGCCTGCCCAGTGCAGGGAAAACCTCTCTGAGGGTCTCCAGGGAAAGAGCCTGCCTGCCTGCCCCAAGGCTCAAACTGAGTACCTGGTCTTCTGGGGGCTCTCCAAGATGCTGCCTCCTCCCTCATTAGCAGAGTCAAGTGATTTCTTTTCTGCCATCACCTCACTACACACTGAATTAGAGGCAAAGCTAGGTGAGCTGTCTCTCCCCATGAGTAACTTACATTAAAATTGCTCTTACCAGTGTTACAGGGACTCTGTGTCACCACTGTCAGATTGGATTCCCATTCACAGACTGTGCAGGAACTGACACCAAAATCTTGTGCAGTTATGGACTTCTACACACCATCATACCAGTGCTGTGTCCAAACTGGTACTTACAATTTTAATATAAAAATACATAAACAAAAAAAAAACATTTAAGATCTTGTGAGGACAGAAAGGTCAAGCACCAGTGTACATAACTCTCTCCAATTGCTCACCAGCTGATGCTGTGCTCATTTTCACAATTGTTACATTTCACATTAAAAGATCCTCCAGGTTTTCTTACATTCGTACTGGTTCCTACGTGACTGTTACAAACACTGCTTTTTTCTTGGCATTTATTGGGGAACATCTCCAAAAGAGCAGATGAAGCACATGTTGCAGATAGGATTCTGGCCCTCTCATGAGAAGAATATAGGCTATATGTTTACTGGTAAACTAAGTAAGGCCACTAAACATTCCTGGGCACTGCAATTTGATTGTTGTACTCTTAGAAGTGTCAGACTAGGCCTCGGGCGTGTTTCACTAGGACAGCCTAGCACTGCTGCAGACAATACCCACATGACACTCAAGGGTTAGCACAAGCTGTGGCAGGGGAAAGCCAGGGAGTTCACAGAGTTTAAGTCAAATCAGGATTGCAGCAGTTTGTTGTTTACGATAGTAATTAACCACCCATCAGTGACCTACACATTCAGGATCAAGATGAATCACAGTGCTAGACATTTCCAAAATGTTAATAAACACCTACAAACCTCTCAACACCTTTCCAGACCTAATCCCCAGGAGCTTTAAACTCATGTGCAGAAGCAAACACGCACGTGCTGGACCATGAGGGATCTTCAGCTGCCCACCTACACCTGCTGCTCCCTGCAACCCGCTGATGCCCCAGCAACCTGGGACGTGCGGCCAGGGTGGGCTCTTGCGCTGCCTGCCCAATCGCTGGGTGCCAGCTGCCCCACGGGGAGCCAGCTCTGCCTGGCTGGCCCCAGGTCAGGGTGCTGCCGGGTGTCTCCGGGGGTGACACATCAGATTTTGACTACTGCTGTTTCCTCGTCGAGATGTCTGCCCCTGCTACAAATTGAGATCCCGCTTTTGTATTCCTTTCAAGACAATTCCTTTTTTGTTTCAAAAGTTTCTTTGTAATTCCTTGGTTACTGTTTACTCAGGTTTATGGTCATCTTCCTCTTTAACACAATAAGTTTTGGGGTGGTTTTGTGTGTTGGATCCACACATGCTGTTTACAGCCACGTGCTTATCTTAGCAGGTGGGGTTATCCAGGCCCTTTTCCAAGGGTGGGCTGTGCAAGCACCCCCACAGCGGGCCCAGGATCATTTCAAATGGACAGTTTGGGGTGCAGCCATCCTGTTTTGGAGGGCAAGAGCAGTTAATGAGGCGGACACAGACTCTCACATGTGGGTTGGGCTCAGTTCCAGAGAACTATCCCAAGCACCTTTAATTTACCAATACAGAAAGAGCCAAAGATGACTCTCATGAGAAATGAGCAAGCAAACTTTCAGCTACATGCAAGATGCAGAGTCAAGGTCCTGATCTGGGAGATAACTCTCCTCCAACGCTCAGTGGTTTATAGCTGGAATTTTTGTTCTTTCCAGCATACCAATAAAAAAATGGCCATAAATTTCAGAGCTTAATTCTGAGTTTAGATTCTGATTCTTTGTATACTCAAATGAGGCATGGAGCCAATGTTTTGGTTCAACACCATCTTTAAAACATTGCATTAGCTTTATGTCACATGAGATAAAAGGTAAATGTCTTTTGCTCTTGGTCTGCATCCAGGTCATTAGTGGTTCCCTCCCCAGACTCTTGGGCCTGCACAGGGTCTCACTGGCTGTGGAGCTCATTGCAAGATCTGGTTGCTTGTTCCAACCTATTATGTTTCTTTCTAAAGCCTTTCTTAAATTGAGAAGATACAGACATTGAAATGGGGAGGAGCATTTTTTCTCCCTTGGTCTGTGTTTATCACAGTTACTTCTCCGAAAAATGACAGAGGACAACTGACAGGTACTGTCAAATTTCTGTAGAAACCTCAAGGTTTTTTTGTTGCTTCTTTTCTCAACATTGAAGACACCACAAGAGTGACGGATGAAACAGAGTCTGAGATGCTGCTTGCGTCACTGGCCCTGTCCTCCAAATTTTTTTTCTTTCAGGTGCCTCAGGGATTTGTCTCTTAGGTTTACACTTTAGTGTATCATGTGAATAAAACCTTCTTGACTTGAGCTCACACAAGGTGGATCACAGACTCCTAAAGACTTTACCATAATCTTGAAATAATCCCAGGAGATTACAAGTTGAGTGAGGCAAACAAACAGGGGGATGTCAGCATCTAACATGAAAAACACTTTCCTTTCTAAATGAGCTGTGAGGACCAATCTGAGGAATAATTTGTGGTGCTCTGGGACCCCATTATAACAAACTACAGAGGAAAAAGAATTATATATATCCAGTCTTTCATTCCTTCACATTCCTTGATATGAATAAAAGCCACTCAGAATAAAAGTCAGACTGTTTTCAAGTCCACATGAAAATTAGAAAGCAACACCCAACATAGTAACTTTGGTGTCAAGTTTTGTAATGAAGGGAAAGCTGATAAGATACACTGAACGGCAAGAGGAAAAAAAAACAAGACAAGACTGTGGGTAGCCGGGAGCAGGAGAAAGTACCTGGACTAGAAGGAGCATGCCAGGGCAACTGAAGGGAGCAGTTGAGTAAGAAAATGAGTTATGAGCTAAAGACTTTACATTTTATTAATTCCCTGAGGCTAAATCAGAGAAAGTTGGGACTTGGTAGTATACGCATGAAAATATTACATTCTAGGAGCTGCGATTTCGAGTGGGGATCACATTAGTAGCTACCTTGCACCTTTCACAAGCAGTATCTTTTAAAATAAAGAAAAATCCTACTGTGTGGAGATAAAAGTCCAATAAGGAGTTAAATGCAGTAGCATTCATTCACTGTTTGTGTATGCAATTTGCCAGTAGTTGCAACACTACGTTCTCTTGAAAGGAAGAAAAAAAAAAGAAAAATCCCTGCAGTATTTTCTCTCATAATGTGCAGAACATGATGTCAGCCTGGCAGAGAAATTTAAAAATAAACAATAACACACATTTTTACCAAACAGAAAAAATATCACTTGCAAAGGCAGTAGAATAGCGGGTGTAATGTGTTCTGTTTCTTACTTTCCTCATGACTGAAGAGGAAGTAGGTAAGCAGTAGCAAAGCAGACACTTCCTGCAGGACTGTGTGGTATGTTTATTTCAGTCACTCTTTACGCTGACCTGGTTTCTTTTCCCAGCCCTGGAGCCAGGCAGTCCTCATAAAGGTGTTTCCACAAGGACGGGTGAAACACTACAGAGAGAACAGCACAGCTGCTTTCCCCTCACTGTCGCCTCCACACCCTCAATACCTTATACTTTCCCTCAATGATAAACTAAACTACTTTATGTTGTATTTCAACCCACAGCAATTTTTGTTTCTGTGAGGGGAAGGACACAGCTGAACTTTTTCAACTCATAGAGTTACATCTTTTCAAAGCAATCTACTTGGAAAATGTTCACAAAGCTGAAGCTGTGATGAAATGTTGCTATTTCATTGGTGCCTTGTTTGGAGTAGTAATTGGCTTCAATAAAATGTTGATGGAAGATATTTTTTTCTTACAGAGGTTTGAAGGAGAAGCTTTGGGTCTTAAATACCTGATTGAATTTTAGACATTTGCTTAGCAGATATCTCCATCTGAATTAATTATTCACAGACCAAGGAAGACACAATGAAATTAAAGTGGTCAACTTCTCTCTAACTGGTAGGGAATACGGCGTTATATGAGGAAGATTTCAGAATCTAGTCATTTTGTGCATGAACTAGTTTAAGAAAAGACTTGAAATAAATCTAGGTTTCAAATATGTAACCACATATTGAAAATGAACACTGAAGTCTCAGTGCTAGCTCTCTTGTGAAGAGTGGATATGGATCCTAAGGCAAACATCCTAACACAGAGACCTACTTATGGCAAGTGAATTGCATCCCAGAAACACCTAAATTATTCTCTGCCTAAGACCACTCCTGATTATAAAGGGAACCAATAGTTCACGTGAAGACATCTACCTTGTAGGTGTCAAAAGCAGCTTAAATAAATCCCTCCCTCTCTCTCTATCCCTCACTACTTGTTTTTCAGTGCTTTAGATACCAGGATGGAAGACATAATTTCCTGCCTGTGCTGAGGTGGGTTTCACCTGAAAAATCTATTCTGAATCAGGCACTGGAAAGTCTCAAGTCTGATTCTGCACATCGAAGACAAATAGATAAATAAAACTTATTGCCCTGAAAGCCGATGTTTTGCTATTGCTCACTTACCAGAAGATTTGGTTTTCATTCCAGTAAAAGAGGAAAATGTCTTCAGAAACCTCCATGTGACCATCACACTCTGGCCACTGCTTTTGTTCAGTGCTTTTCACAAAGCTGGATGCTTTTTAATTCTTCTAATATTTTTTTTAAAATTAATTTCATTAATTCCTCAATCCTTGCTGTGAGAATATTTAAGATTTTTGCTTCTTTAAATTGAAATCGTACATTATTTGCTTATCTTTGACTTTCTAAATTGGAGAACTATAAGGATCGGAAGATTCCTTCCGCAAATAAAATTTTTTCTTCTTTCTTTGTTTTTTCTCCAGCATTTCTGGATAAGTCTCCTGAGGCATCTGTCTGAGCTATGGAATTGATTCGAGAAGATGAATGTCAGGCTGAAGCACTCTCTGAAACTAAGTGCCACAGGACAGACCATATATAATCCAAGAAAACACTGCATCATAGAAAGAGATTACTTAATTTCCCTCCTTCAAGGCAGCTGATCACCAGGGTAGCCATGTATTCCAGATTGTTAACTTCGTAACAAAGGAACAGAAGTAAATTATTAACTCAGAGGAGATCTCGGATGGTTCCAAATTTTGCTGCTGCCTTGGCTGTTCGCTCATCACTGCTGAATACTAAATACTCCGAATGCCAGCCATCACCATCAGTAAAAATGTCAGTGTAGTTCATTGCTTCCACCAACACACATCTCCTTGGGATTACAGAGCATCCTTTATGGATCACCATTTAATCTCAATGGCTTTCTGCCATGCCAACTGCCCTGAAATACTCTAGATCTCTGGCTAGTTTTGTCTTTCTGTATTTGGATGAGTGATGTTAGTAGAGCTCTGAACAGTGAATGACACGATGGTAAAAAGGAAAATAAAACAATATCCCCAAATGACTTTCAGAACTGGTGAAGAACAAAACTTTTTATCACTTTCATGTTTTCTGTTACATCTGCTTCCTACAGAGAAAAGCACCTATGCCAATGCCAAGTATGCTAATTACTATTTAGGCCATAACTTCAAGTCTTTAAGTAATGTTGAATAATTCTTTGGTTCAGACAGGAAATTTGCTAAGACATATTTCTCCAAACTGCTGCCAAAGGCAATGTCTGTTTTTAATACTTGAAAAATAAACCAGATTTGCACTTTTAAGTGACCACATTTTTACAGCTCCTTTTGGGCTCCTATGCAGCATTTGACTTTATCCCACCTCATGCTTTCTCCTTCCAGCCATCGTGCTCAACTCATCTATACTCCAGGGCAACACTGAAGATCGCAGTCCTGGGAGCAAACTGCTATACTGTTTTATGCACTTTAACTTAATGTAGCAGGAGGCAGGAGCAGAGGTGTGGTGGTGGTGGCGGAGCTATTAATTTTCAATGGCTATGAGCAAAATCTGAGAAAAGGGTAATATATTAAATACAAAATCAGAAGGTGGGGAAGAATTTCTCTAACGTATAGAAGAAAATACAGAAAACTTCGTGCTTCCTATAGTAACTACATGCGTGACTAAGATAAGACACCATCATTTTGGGACTGAATAGACTCATTTCAGTCTGAAGTGAGGATCACAGCATAATAATCACATATAATAATATTACTTTTCTTTACAATCCTCTACAGCTGTAATCAGTCAGTTAAAAACATACACTGATATCTGCATGTTGTTTGCTCTTCTTTCAATTTTGGTGGCAGTCTTTGATGCAGTCATAAGCTATTCATATCACTGCTAATGCTAGAAAAAATGGAGATGAATTCCCCTTTATTTTTAAGTTCAGAATGTCAAAAAACAATTAGGTTGCATTGAAATACCCCCTTAAGACATGAAATACTGCCTGAGGTTTGCTCAAGCTAGAAAGACCAGAGTGACATGTTTCCTCAGGAGAGAAGAGCTATAACTTATCAAAGACCACAAGCCACTTTCAGTCTCTCTGGACTGTTTTGGTGCTTACTTTCCCAACAGCTTTTCTGTTTTGAATAGTCGTATCTGCTGAAATTTGTGAAACAAAATCCATATTTAAGGAACACTTAACAGCGTATACATTCAATTTAAAAACTCGATCAGGAAATCCCACTTATATATCCCAGTCAAATTGATATTTCAGAATTTTCCCTGAATGTGACCAGTCCTTTCAAGTCTGAACCAGGTGGAGGGTGGTTTTCTCCAAAGTTGTTCTGTTACTCCCAACAAGCAGTCTCTGGAGGTACTAATAGTGAATGCAGGGACACAAGAACCTAAGAACGGCCATACTGAGTCAAGGCCAAAGGTTCATTCAAACCAGCATCCTGTCTCTAAGAGTCATGGTAGAACATAATATACCAAGGCTCTAGAAATATTTCCTCAGGATATTCTTACGGCCTTCAGTAATTTGTGGATTAGGGACTTCCTGAGCCAGCGTGATGGTTTTGCTTTTCATGACACTGAGTCATGAAAACTTGTGGAACTTCTCTTCCATAGCTTTGTTCCTGTGCCCAGGTAAATTGTTACTATCCCTAATATCCTGCAGCAAGGAATGCTCATTTGTGCCTCCTGGGAAGGAACACCCCTTATTATCTGTTTCGAATCTTCCAGTTGGGACCAGTGGCACAGAAATGTCATGAGCAAGAAGCATAAAACAACACAGGGTGATGGCTTAAAATGCCATTGGCAGTTCTTGACCTGTCATAAGTTGCTTCTCCAGAGTAGCTAGGAGTTAGTTTCTTTACGTCATTTGCTATAGTTGCATCTGCCTGCACATTCAGCCTCTGGAGATTGTAGCAAGATAGCACTTTACAGACTGTAAATTTTAAATCCTCCTGTGAACCACAAATATCTTGAGAACAATGTTTTACCATAAGTACCATTTTATTTCCAAATCGTCAGAGCTCAGAAAATAAAGTCGATATTACCATTTTGTTTCTTGCTCCTTACAGACTTTCTGATGGTCTCATGTGTATGTAGAAGGCAGAAATCCCATTTTAACAAGAGTCTTGGTCACCTCAAGTCCGAATGTTATTCTGTTGGACAGAGTTAGTCCAGCAGTTTTTGCATATTTCCTGATTTGAAAAGTCAAATCTCAATTAAATATAATATGAGTGACAAAAATATTAAAATTCCAGGGAACAGAATTCCCTCAACCCAACTTGACATTCCCATTCGCTCTGACACTTGTGAGTCTCAAGGGAAATGTCTATACCTATGGGCTGCCCAAGAAAGCAAAGGTAACTGACTGTCATCTTAAAGAAGTAGCTTGAAAAATTATAGGACTTTGGGCAGTGCTGAAAGCTGAGGGCACTATGTGTAGCTAAGAAAGGAACTGTTTCCTTCAATGGCAAGGCTTATCTGTTGTTGACATCATGACAATACCTTCTGTGGTATGGCCTTCAGGTGTCTTCCTGTTCCACTGTGATCTTCTTACAGTTGCCATTGCCTACTTCATCTTTGTCTCTGCCCTCCATAGATGTAACTTACTAGTGAGAATTTGGTTTAACCAAATATTTTTAAATAACAAAACTACATTACTTGCGAATTTGCCAGACTGGTCCTATTTGACATCAGATTGTACTTTCTGTATTTATACTTTTTATTATTAGATTATTTCAAGGCCAAAAAAAAATTGTAACATGGAAGAGAAAAGAGGGTAATCTGTCTTGTAAATATATTTAATAGAAGAGGTTTTATTTCACATGAAAAAAAAAACCCCACCAATATGCATGTACAAATCTCTCTGCAATCAAGGAGAGTTGAATAGACATACCTGAAGACAAAAGATCCCTTCTATTTGTTTGAGATGTTGCCAAGAAGAGCTGCAGGGCTGAGGGTTGAGATCAACTGGTAAATTTATCACTTCCAAAATGACAGAACAGTGAATTGAGAAAACAGTATTTTTCAAAATGTTTATTTTACAAACATTAATTTTTGAAAGTGCTGTTCACTGGATTCATTTTCAAATGTGGTTGCCTGGAGATACATATTCAGAGCTTGAAAGGCAGCTCAGCTGCCTTAATGCTTGATAATGGCAATTAGGCTTTCGATCCTTTACAAATTAATTTAATTCAAAATACGTACATACATGATTTAAAAAGAATTAAAACAGACAGCAGCTTTCCCTGAAATACAGCAACTAAGTGCTACTATAAGAGTTACTATATAGACATTTTTCATTGTCACATAGACTTGATAACAGGTATTTTTATTATCATTATTTGATACTGACTTCAAAGATTCAATGAATTGATTGATGTTGTCTGCTATTTATTAGGGCGTACTTATGTTCTGCTTTTCACCATTTGATAGAAAGAGAACAGATACTTGTATATATTTCCTATTTTATGTCATTTAGCACTGAATACCCCAGGCCCAGCATTTTAGTAGTTATTAACATCTATGGCTTCACTCTTTCCATAAAAATGTGAAGCTTAGAGAATTATCTATGGCTTTTTCAGATCCCGAAAGTTTGCATTGTGGAGGAAAAGCTGAGGGGAGGTCCTTTCCTTGAGTAAGTGATCAGATGATCACTGTTGGAAAGCACTGTCCCAAATGATGTCTCTACCAGAGAACCCTTTGTATTAAGTTCAGTCCAATTTTCTTAAGTAATCTGTTTTGGATAACCAAGTGATCCTTCCTGAAGACTCACATACAATTACATTTTATACTTCTCAAGTATTTGCACTATTTTCCCATGCATACAGCTGAGACAGCCTAACCTTGCCTTCTTGTACCCCATGCAGTATTTATTTAAGCCAATTAACCTAGGTCACAAGAAATTTGTGATCTGGAGTGCTGTATAACCTATGTGCCAGGCCTAAAACATTTCAGTGTACTCTGGATTTTTCAGGGCTAGATCTGCAACACTTGAAAAATAACCTTTGGCAGCCCTAGCCCTTCCAACACAAGAGGCTGAAGTAGCAAGGGCAACCACTGCCTGTGGAGAGGTTATTGTGCTGGAAGAGTGTCTGGGCCTCCAGCTATCTGTTTCATGCAACTGCTGCATGTGGAAGGGGTCATAGGGAAAGCGAGTGAGCCCCGGGAGAAAACACTCCACCCTTTGGCCAAGAACATCTCCAGCCCCCTCCCAGCCTAAGGTACCAGAGCAAAAACTGTTGAGTAGTCTCGCTCCAGCCTCCCCAAACAGTAGTTCATACAGTACAACAAAAAAAAAAGTGCAAGTGTAATTTAACACAACGTGCACCCTCTGCTTGAGCATGGCTCAGGACTGATCCACTGTGGAGACCGAATTACCTCCCAGCTCTGCAGAGGGAAAACCCTTCCATCACTGGCAGACAGCAGGACATAGCTTGGTATGCAGCTGTCTGCACCTTATCTAGTCCAGGAACAGAGAGGGGTACCTAAATTCCACTGCTGCCCCATCCTAGCCCATACATAACAAAAACACTTGTTACAATTCCTTACAGACGAAAAAAAAACAATGAGTCAAAGGAACTGTGGTCCTGAGGCCAACATACTCGTTATGGAAGCCATAAGCACCTTGCAGCACCACAGAAACATGCAATCTCTGAGCAGCTTGAGGCACAGTGAGCTTCCCAGCCAATGTAGCACTCACAAAGTGAGTGATGAGTTTGCCACTGCTTTTCCTCTGTAATTTAAACACATTTTCTTTCCAAGATAAATAAATTTAATTAAAAGTCTAGCTAAAATTAGGAAGACACACATACATATATATGTATATATGTATATAGTCTAAACTATATAGTTTCTACTGTTCTTTTTTTTCTTACCTTTTTTCTTCAGTTGTTCCTCATTGGAAACGGACCACATTGTGCTCACATCTGTATATGGAGATCAATACATGTAATTAAGCTAAAATTTCAAAATGAGGTTGACTTTCGCTGCTTAGACTCAAAAACAGTTTAGGAATCTGGCACATCGTACATCATAGTGCCCTAGCCCTGCTTAGTGTCAAGCCCAGGGAAAGTCTCATTGACTTTTCTAGAGTTATTCTGCTTAAAGCTAAGCGGGGCCTGTGAAGTAAGCTCTGAATCTTTATGTTTTACGTTCTTTTATAAGATGAAATAACCATGTAATTATATCACAATTACATGAGAGTAAGCAGAAATTAGAGAAAAAAAATACTGCTGAATAACCAACTGCAATTGTGCAACTTTACACAGTTACCAGAATTTGCAAAGATCATCTGTCAATCTAGGCAATTGCTCCTCCCTCGTAACCGTATATAATTCCACTAAACTGAACTCCCAGCTTGGAGGACAGAATTTATGTTGTAATGGTACAGTAATAATTACCACATCCAGCCACTGCATGGAAGGTACTGTGCAATCAGTTCTGAAGACTTACTGTACATGGTAATTTGAAGATTGCTCACATCGTACTACTGCTCTGTAAATTAAACCTAGATCCTCTAAGTTTCTCACAGTTTCTAACATGTACTCCATGCTTGGAAAGAAGGAGGAATTGGTTCCTTCTACATAAGAACATAACCCTGCTTTGTATTCTGAATCAAAAAAGGCTATATGCTCCAGATGCCATTAGAAAATTTCACTGCTTCAATTATGTTTTAGTCCAACACACCTGAAAGGATCGATACAATGGACAAGACTCTCAAGGTTCATGTGTCTCCAGAAAGACATGCAAAAAAAAATATTATCGTGCCCAGCATGACAGTGATTTTCTAATTTTCTAATTTTTAGAAATTGGAATAAGAAATGAGGAATAGAAACCACAAGATGATGACATGACACCTACCTCTTACCTGAGCAGCTTCTCTTCCTTGGCCTTCTAGCTCCAGGTCTCTGTCCCCTCACACCTTCTCACTTCATTTCCATGGTGGTCACTGATACTTGTCACTCCTGTGTGTGAGGTCTGTTTTTCTGGATGGCAGTAGCAGCAGAAGTGATGCCAGAAGGCTGGTCCCACTGGAGCTCCCCTTCACAGATCAGCCTGATGGATGCTGCTTTCACCTAGCTTTTCCTGCAGATCTACTTAGTTCCCCCCATACCACAAGCCTTTCTGTGCAACAGGAGCATTTTGGCACCTTCCAAAGTGTTTAGCTTCATTGTGTTTGGCATCTTGCCATGCAGACAAGAAACACAGCCAGAATGCTTTTGCATTTCTTCTTTGACTCCTGTTCCTTAATTTGGCATGAAATCCAGTTTAGCCTCCTCACTTTTACATAGCCAGCCTGAAATGATGGAGCCTACTCTGTGACTTATGAGAAGATAAGGGTGCAATAGGAACAAAACTTCTCAGTTTGGGCACCACTTCCACCACACTGAGGACATTGCTGACTTCCAATCACAGAGGAAAGACTTCCAGCCATTCTCAAGGCCTGAGCCATTCTGTGTCTGTGTGTGTAAAAATCGTATCTGGTCGAAATCTTACTTTCAAGGCTATGATGCAAGTTTTAAAATCATGGTGTCATTCCCATTACTTTTCCTCTGTATTACAAAATTGCTATTGGAATTATTATCACCAACAGAAGAAACCCTCCCTCAAATCTCTGCATTTCCAAGGAAGAACATTTCCACAAAAGCTTTACATATTGAACATGTAAAAGCTAAATTACTAATGACTGTGAATTGTCACACATAGGGAAAAATTAATCAGGTTATTTCAAGGAAAAAGAAGACATCCTATAGTAACAGCATGTAATGTTAAAGCACTAAGGAGAAATGTGCTCTGGAGAACAGGAGGAAAGACACATCCATTTTAGAGAGAAGAGGAGGTTTTGGAAAGTGAATTTTGATGTGGGGAAGAGGTAAGAGACTGTATGAGGGAAAGGATCTAAAGGATTTTAAGCATGGGTTTTCCTGACACACAGGTTTCCAGATTGCTCAATTTCCTCCTTTCTTCTGGACCTGCCAAGTCCAAAGCAAGACAACCGTAATCCTCTCCTTTCCTGCCATTTTGGCACTGTGGTAGAAGCAGTCCTAGCTACAGGTTGTGAACTGGGAAATTTGGGCTTTTGATAACCTGGGAGAAAAACCAACCTGAATACCCAAACTGAAACATGGATGCAGAGGAAATCTGTTTTGTGACTGCTTGGTCATTCTGGCTCACAGTAAAAATACTGTCACTCTCTTCATTTGGGTTCCTGAGTTAGTGCTGTCAGCACAAAACTGAAAACGTCCAAGTCTTACTCACAATTATGATAACTTTTTTAGTGCCATTAATTTTACTTCTATTTCTCCATATGTGAAAAGTTATTGAGATTAATTCCCTACCTCTCAATTATGTTTCACTGGCATTTTTCACATCAACATCTCCTGTCAGAAATCTTTTTCACTACATGAGGGTTTTTTTTGTAAATAACTGACCTCACACTAACTTTCTATTTATTTTTTTTTCAACGCATGAGAACATAGGCTACCCAAAATTTAGGTCTGCATTGTTTTAAGTAGTTACTAGAATATATTTTGTTACCGAATTTTCAATAAGTACACGAACATTTCTAATGGACTCTTTTATTAAAAAAAAAAAAAAAAAAAAAAAATTGGACTCATTTCAAGTCTTATACCAAGGGAACTCCAACAGTTCTAGGACATTTTGAAATGTTTCTTCTGCAAACACTATTAGCAAGGGTGCAGAGAGATTAGACATCTCTAAATATTTTAAAAGTGAAAAAGAACTTTTAGAAGTTGACACATAGCAGCTACTCATGACTTTTACGATAAATGTATACCTTTACTTCACGTATAATCATATAAAATAACTTGCAATTGTGTTAACATGCTAGCATTCTTTTTTTTTTTCTAGCCTGGACAAATTAGTATGCATTTATTTAACCTGTCATTACATCATACTGTACATTAGTCACCATGCAATTACAAAGGTAATGGTTACCATGTAATACTGACAAAGCCACTGTTTGGCCCTTGTAATTGGTAGTCAGTAGAATGCATTTTCCACATGATGAATGAAGTAGCCAGCAAAGCAGCCAATGCTGCATGAGATTTGCCAGAGCAAAGATTAGTTTTAGAGTCCTGTGTGAGTTTGAACATACAATAGTGTGTCTGTTTCTTGTTTTTTCAGTTCTGTTACAAAACTCTATAGAGTGAGTTCAGAGGGGAGAACCATGAAGGCAAAAGGAGCATATTTTGGGGCAGGGAGGCAAGAAACTCGAAGGATAAAATTTGCCGTATGTAAAGGTCAGTCCAAGACCCATGTCAGTCTTAAATCATGTTATTTTAATTTAACTCCCTTCATTTTCTGCAGCAGCTCTGCTATTGGCTGTGGTTCCTTGACAGAGCCAGAAATGCTGGGACCAAAGTAAGCCATTTAGCAGCTGGAGCTGATGCAACATGCAGTCAGGGTATCTTCCCGCGGGTACATTTATCTCTCTCCCAGACAGGTGAGGACAGGCTACCTTTAACTAACCGTTAAACTTGGCTGCCTTCCTCCCGTCACCTCTTATGAGTTTGCCCCTGCAAACAGAGAATCCGTCTCGGAATCAGTTCCTTTAAGCATTTGTAAGGGCCATATTCATATCTTTCGCACACACAAGTTGATTCTTTGGGGACATACTGTCATGCTGTAAAATCTATTGAAGAGCCAGCTGCAGGGAGGGATTTGGTCTTTTGTCTTGAATTACATTAACTTAATGAGTAGAAGTTATTGATGCTGCAGTGACTTCCGTGTTTTGAACAGTAATCTGTGTCAAATTTTAGAAGTATTTAGGAATCTGATTCCTAATACAAAGCAGGAGTTGCAAACCTACATCTCTGGATAATTCTGTTTTTTTTTTATTTTCACCTAAAATCCACAGGAGTGAGGCACTTTGTGAAGTACCTTTTGCTGTTCTGTGACCCCTATGTTGAGCCCAGCACTGGTATCACTGGTGTTCTGCTCCCATAGAGGCGCTCGGAGACCTTCCATGGGGTTCCCCTCAGCTGCCCAACCAAGCAGCTTGGCCAAGGGACCAGGATGTTGAAGGCTGTAACAAAGGTGCATGCTAGAAGTGTGCAAGCTGGCAGAGTAACAAGAGCGCTTTCTGCTCCTATGCTGCAGTGCTATAAAAGGCTTCACATTCACCCCAAAGAGAAAAAAGATGGAAAATGTATTACAGTTGTGCAACAGTATCTGTCACTTGTCACAGAGACACACCATAACCCACTGAGGCTACTTTTCTAATCTTCAGACTCTCTATAGTATAAAACAGATGACCAGTTCTAGTCCTAAAAGGACCAAACAGACAGAGCTCAGCTTTCCCTTTGCAGCAGGTTAAGCCTCCAGTGGCTCTGTCAGCAGCAACCTGAGCTCTGTCAAACAGCAAACAGAGCTCTGTCTTCCCGGGCCCCGGCCACCCATAGCATTAGCCCAATTAGGACAAAAATAAGCAGCTAGGAGAATAGAAACACTTCTCATATCTCCCTGTCCTCACAGGACCTGTGGAAGTGCATTTCTTCCAGGCAACTCTGAAGAGCCAACTGAGCTTAATACACAACAACAACAAATTTGCTCATGAGGGCCTGACTTCAGTGTGACTAGGATTTTACCTGGTGCATTATTCTTAGATATATAAACTACCTTTTATTTTTGAGCTAAGAGCTATTCTGTCACATATTCCTCTCAGAATCCCCTTGTCTGGCTTTTCTCTGTATTCCCTAAACCCGTCTATGTACAACTGATTTAATCACTGCGTAAAAACCAGCAACACTTCTAGCCTCATCTAGGTGAGTATTGCATCTCTGGCAGACATCAAAGCTCACTGTTGCAAGAAAACTTATAACAAACAGCTGCTTATAGAAAAATCTTTTCTCTCAATTTTCCTGGTAATCAGTGACTTAAGGAACCACAACAATTTGCAGTAATCTCCTGCTTTACATCTAAGGCTTAATGTACAGAGTTCTGGATTTCTAGGAGAAAAATAAATCTCAGAGAAATTGCTTGTTTATGCAGCCACCCTAGGTTGTATATTTAGCTTTTCAAAATATCTGAAGGCAACTGTGGTACAAAGAAGTACAAAGAAAGAGTGAAAAAGAGATTTTCTAATGAACTGGTTGACAACTTCCCAAGGTAAAAGGCATATATATATCATTTCATGGGACATCTTGGAATAAGAGCAGTAAAAACACTGAAAATGTGCTATGGAGTAATGTTGCATTAGCAAGGGGATGGCCTGCATAAGCTCTTCTGTCTCTAATCCATCTGACTCTATGAATACTTTTTAGTTAACCTTTGCTTTCATCTCTCACAATTTGCAGAAAAGCAAAGGGTATGAACAGCTTTGGGGAAAGAGGCAGCTTGGAAGATTAAAACTCAATGTTTGGATTTTGTCTAGAACTAGCCACAAGGACAAGTTTTTTGAATACATATTCAGTGTCATTTCAGTATTAAGCATTAAGAATCCATACGTAAATATGCACACTGTTTTCTGTGTCTTTTAACAACCCCAAACCTAAACTGTAAGCTATTGGCAGTACCTCGTCTGAGCTATTTGCCTGAATTATTTCTGCAGTAAATCTCTAGAAATGTCCACTTAAGCAGCAAGGGTCATAAATATCTCATGGAAGCCATAAAATACAACAGAATTTTGGAAGTCATAATTTTAATGGATAAAACTGTGCTATAAAAGAAGGACCGCTGGGACTGAGGCTAAAGTAAAATTTATCTAAGCGAGCTGCGATGCTAATCCATCTGCAAGCGATAAATTATCTTATGTCCCAGGTGTGACATATTATCCAAAGGGTGCCTAGTGATTAAGAACACAAAGGTATAGACGTGGCTTAGGTCCAAGAAAGCCCCAAGCAATTAGTGGTGACTGGAAATTGTCAACAATTGCTCTGAATGTTTGATAGTTTCCTCTGCGCTCAGGTTTGCCAAGGCACACACTCCGGAGTGTCTGTGGTCAGTCTCTAAAGCGCGCATGGGGCGCAGTGGCAGGGCCTGGCCAGAGACCCACGCCACTTGGGGCAGGATGCTTACAGCCTTTTCAACAAGGTACTGACACACTCCTCCTCGGCTTCTACGGAAGTCAGAGGGTCAGGCCAACAATTAGGAAAAAGAAGAAAAACAAGAAAAAAATCAAACAACTGGGAATGCTTTTTTAAAAGTACATAAATAGAAATATTTCTGTTTGGTCAGAATGAGAAAAAAAAAGTCCTTTCTGTTCTAAAGAAAACAAAAGTAATTCTTGGAAATGCTGAATTGCGTTGTGGTATCATTATAAACTGCTGCAACTCTGAAAGGTCTTTTGAAGGGGCCAGCACAGTTCCCATAAATTAACGACAATAAAATGTTTAGCCAGCAGGCAGAATGTGTTGGACTGGATATCCAAATCGGTCCATATAGTTATACAAACTGATTATGTTTCAAACAGTAATAATGGCGAGCTGTTAACGGCAGCAAGCGTGTTTACATAACTTGGTGTCACTGGAGAAATCAGAGGCAAACTCCTCGGATTCCCTTATTTGCAGGGAAGATGAACGGGATCCAGATGAACGGCTCCCACAGTGAAACCCTGAGCCCGTGTGCTGGAGGAGCCACACTGCTCCCGAAGCAGGCTGCCGCTTGGCTAGACGGCTGGGGCGAAAGCTTCATCTGGCTGATAAAACCCTTGTTTCTGGGAGAGACCGACTGGATTATCAGCATTATTCGGGGGCTGCCATGGGAGAGGGAGAGCAGAGACATTTGGGGTTGCACTCGCCAGCTGAGCCATCTGGCATGAAGAAGGATGACACGCGCTCAGTGGATTAGATGGAGCCTTCAGGTTTGAAACCTTTGCTCCACTTCACACCCAAATGCAGGCTGCTGCACAGAGCCAGCTCACGCAGCAGTAAGAGTGCCAGGCTCAGCCCCCGTGACAAGATATTTTCCACCCTTGCTGGAAGACTCAGGATACCCAGCAGAACCCAGGATAACATAACCACACTGAAAGTCCCATTTGACATTTGGGAGCTCCCCTTGAGCTGCCCATGAGCCAATCATAGCTCACACACTGGCCTCTCCTTGCCCACATTGCCAGGTCTCTTCAGACCCTGCCCCAGCCATTTACAGCTGTGCCGACAGCCCAGTCAACATCTTACTGCCAACAATCTGGCTGCTGTTATTTGTCATACGCTTCTCTACCTTTTCGCTTTATACCTGAAATCAGTTGGTCTCTACTTACACAGCAGTGTAAATATGTCCCATTGGAAGGGTTTGGGTCTGTTTATCTGCCTCACTGTAGCTTCCCAAACTCACTTCTAACGCCAGGATTCTCATTTCCATGTAATCACATACAAGAGCTGTGCTCCTTCCCCAAGGAAAATGCTACCTATTGCATTGTTCTGCTCTTATACACAACAAAATAACCATCCATCCGAAGATCTTCTGATAATTCTCACAAAATGGACTTAACTGACTGTGTTCTCTCCTCCTGGGCTTTGACATCCTTGTTGCTACTGATTTCCAGTAACTTAATGTGGATTGATTCACCCCTAGAAAAACTACCAGCATTTGAAAAAAAATGCCATCATGAAACACTAATCAATATATGGCTGTTTCTGCCGTCATTTTCCATTGAACTCTCTCTTTTTCCCCAATTAGTCTTGTTCGCTCCTTGCCACTAACTCAGGGTTTTGATTAAAGGCTTCATTATATTCTGACTTGTTATAGAGACAAAATCACACTAGAAACGCTGTCCCTATCCACCAAAAGTCATCTAGCAGAGGTCAAGCTCCCTCCTGGGTGCCAGGGAGGATGCTGTATGCCCCGAGGGGCTCAGTCACATGGAGAACACCAGATATTGAGCAGCAATACCAAGAGGCTGAGGAGGAGCTGCCTCAGCGGAGAGCGGGGTCCATGACTGTAGCCCCTCTCTGCATCACTGAGCAATTCATTCAGTTTTAGTCAGACTTTGGTTTTGCCACTTTGCTGAGTACGAGTGCCTTCTCTCACCTTTAGGCATCAGCATTAAGGGAGGTCTGCTTGGATTACTTTTGATGCATATTTTAAATGATATTTTTAAATAAGCCATCCACCGAGCAGGGGGAAGGCAAGGCAAGCAGCTGAAGCCCCCATGTGAGAGCTACCTACATCCACCACTGCTAATCAGTGCCTTTGACCAGACAGAGACCCCCTTCCCACCTTGCCTCCATTTGGTGCAGCTGTGGGTGTTGCTTGTTCATGCTCTGACATGGAGGTACTGCATGGCTAAAAGAAAATTTATCAGGCTGGGTATCAGATCCACACTGACAGGAAGATGAGCTACGAGACAGCTAGGAAGGTTTCTTTGGGATGCCCACGTAGCAACTAATTTGTTCTGGATTTTTCAGCTTGTATACACCACACAGTTAAGAAAGATAAACAATGTTTCGTTCTGCTTATTTCACTCCAGAAATTGGAGAGCTATGTGTAGGCCTGAGTGAATGCATCTTTGGCAAATATAAAATGTAAATATAAAATATATCTGCTTTGTAATGCACCTATGCACCGAAAGATTTGCCTCAGTCAAAATGATGAGGGGAACATATAGGCATTTCTAAAGTCTAAGTGTTTTGTTTCAGTGTCCTTAAGACAGAGAGTTTAATTTGTCATTTCAGAATACCAATTTTATTTTGATGTTGGGCTACAGTTTTGAGTAAAAGAGTTCAATTGCCTGAAAGCAAAGTGTTTTACTTTGGGTTCACAGAAAATAATTTCTTTGAGTTATTTAGGGGCTGGTTGACTTTAGCCAGTAACAGTAAACCCTTGCAGTGGCTCCAGACCTGGGGAACTGGAATTGCCTTCCCCAGGTCCTGACTCTCCCGGTGACCAGAAGTCCACAGCAACTTTTCTTGGTGTCTCTCTTCCGTTTTCTGCTTGCCTGGCTGAGCTGAGAGCTCCCTGGGGATAGGCACTGTTGTCAGACACCTATTTGTGCAGCTCCTTGCACGATGGGGTTTCTGTTTACGTAGGTGCTGCTGCAGTGGGAGCCCATTAATAAATGTCTCCCCTCTCCTATAAATGTTATTAGAACTGCTGAGCACTGCAGAAAGTCCCACACCTGTCCTCTCCCAAGACTTTGAGAAAGAGAAGGGAACACAAACCAGCTGCAACTGGAAACCACAAAAGGTTTGATCAGAGTTCATCTCTGAGGTAGCAATATCAACCGTGCTATTATAACCAACATTTGAACCTATGTTCGTAAACGGAGCTGACATTTGTTCCCAGGAGAGGCTGCTGATATGTCATGCACACATGAGCCGTACTGGTGTTTCTTCGGATTCTCACATGCTGGTTACAAAAGGCAAGTAGCAAATCCAGACTGATACCACCTCCCTGCTTCTGTCATGTAGATGCAGCAGGTGGCTGGCACGATTGGGTACGTAATGTTTGGATGTCTTCAGTCCTCCAGAATTAGCCATGAGGCTTCACTAAAAGACTCCCTGAACCGTAATATAAAAATAAAACGTCAAACATATGCTATACAAAAAAGGAAACAAAAGAAAGGCTGCAGTTATAAACGTAATATGAGCTTACGGAGGTCTGGGCTGCCATGGACCTCACTGCTGTAGATTTTAATGTGCTTTGAAATAGAAACCATTAGCATCTCATGTATAGCAATTCTAATTCTAATAAATGGTAATTTACAATCTTACCTCAGAGCCTATTCAGAAGGCATAACTCATTAATGTATTTTACTACTTTTTTGGAGGCAATGGAAGAAGGAATGGGATGTGTCTGCTCTCTGCCACAATCCCCATCACTGTCATGACTATCATGAATACTGTGTGACAAAAAGGGACATAAATAGGCCAGAGGAATCCAGTCTAAGCAGCTTTCACTCTTTTGGGTGTTTTATTTTCACAACCCGCAACCCTTCTGCTCCTCCCAGAGCACAAGCACTGGCTGTGGCATCACCAAGCAGGACACAAGCAGTTGAGGGGGCCCTGTCTCCTTGACATCTCTGCAACTGCCTTCAGTATTTCAGCAAGCTGAAAAGTATGATGTCACAGGGCTGTGTTTCAGTGTAGACACAGGAGGTTTGAGTACTGTGTTCCCCTCTACCGTCTTTGAGAAAAAGAGAGGAACAGAATAATCTCTCATGCAGATCCCAAAATGTCCCAGGTCTGGTCCAAACCCAGCAACTCGCAACTAAGCATCAAAATTTAAATCTGGAACAGAACTGCATACTGTGAAAAATGTGGTGTGATGGTTGGGAGGAATGTCTGTGCAACCCCTGGTAGGACTCTCCTGAAACCACAAATCCCACTCAAATCCGCCTAGATGATAAGGTCTCCAGACCATGGAACATGTCTTTTATTTACTGCAAGACCTCAGGCAAACTTTTTTAAAAGTCTGGAAAAAAAAAACTATCATCTGTGGGCTCTGCCATACCTATTTATTGAAGCTTGAAATTTGAATGTCAGGGAAAACCAGGCTAGTGTGTAATATTACATATCCTATATACTGAAAAACAGTGAAATTAAGAAACTTCAGTGGCTTAGCAAAGGACAGCTGTCACAAGAAAGAGGAGAGAGAGTGTTCTTTCATGTTTTTCCTGTGCCAGACCTAAGCAACTTTCCTTCCCCTTCCTCACAAGATGGCACAACACAATGAGGTCCTTCTGCAAAAACTCATGGAGTTTCCAGATTCATTTTTTTCCAGAAACTTTTCCCATTTACTACTTGTCCCATCTTGACTGTCAGCCTTGTAAGATCCTCAGCCCTCACTGTGTGACTGCCACCACCCTTCCCCATGGCTCATCATCATGCTGCCATCAGGGTGTTCTCCAGCAAATCTCCCTCCCTCTCCCCAGCACAATTGCAGACCTCCTTTCACGGGCTTCTTTGTCACCTCCTCCAAACACAGCTGCCAATTCCTTTCTTTTCTCTCCTATTCACCCCTTACACCTGCCCTTCTGGCGCTTTGCCTTTCCAGATCTGCTCTCCATTTGGATTCCTCCTTTCAGCTGCTGTTTGCAATTCCTATGCCCTCTCCAAAAAGATTTCAGGGAACCAGGATTACTTTATGCTGCCCTCTCCCTAAATCATGTCCCTTGGATACCTGTATCCCCCACTCTGCCTGTCCGTATTCCTTTCCCCACCTCTCATCAGGACAGTCATAGAATGGGCATCTTCTCTCCTATGTGCGATGTGTCCTCGTGCTTTATTCTCCACGCAGCACTGCCATGGGCTCCTTCTGCTTCTGATTCTCTTCCCTCCTCTTCAGCCCTCCCATTAAAGACTCAAATAGGATCCCAGAGGGTCGTTCCTTCTTTATTTTCCTGTAGTACTCTGGCCCTGGTGTAATTTCCTCACTCACCAAGAGTAGCTGACCTACAAATTCTGCTACATCTTACCAACCATGATGCAAGCTTGGGTGCCTTCTGAATAGCGCTAGAATGCTGTATTGATGATTTCAAAGAGAAATCACTGTTCAGCTCTAAAATTCAGCTCTGTTTGGTTTGGTATATGATTGCTAAAGACTGTTTAGTACTAGTCCATTACAACTGACTTTTATTTTGGTTTATGACGATGCAACCAGGGTAGTAATGTAGTCAGACAGAGAGAAACAATACGGCATACAGTGAATTTAACATTCATGCAGGTAAGTAATGGGCCAGACTGCAATACATTGCATTAGCTGTGCTGGTCTGACAACTCTGAATGAGACATAAGTCAAAAATATACTCTGACTCTTCCCAGGTAAATCATTTCCGTAGTTTGTTAAACTGGATCTGCACGTAAATCTGAAGAAGCAAGAATTGCTGAATTTAAAGACCTAAAGAGAAAACTGCAGGGCAAAAAAGTAAAGTTGTCATGTGTAATGAAGATAAAGTACCTTTACAATAAATTTAATTATGCAATAAAGTGTCACTGTGGTGTGCGAGGAATTTGCTCAAGATTCCCAAGGTAGACTTTCATTCATTTTATGTTGTATTCTTGAGCACTAGCAGTCAGACTTCCAAGAGAATAGATTAAAGTATGTGAGTCACCTCACCTCATTATTTGTCTTTTTAAAATGTGTCAGAGACAAAGTGTACAAGTTGGTTAATGCAACTCTTCAGTTTAAGATTGAAGAAGCCAAGAAGAATTCATGTAATAATGTACTACATTACATTTAATAATGTAAATTATTACATTACTAAATCAATGTAATAACTTAGTTAGTTTCCACATAATATATTCAAATATAGCATCTCAGTTTCTTTGAACAACAGTATCAGTAGCTTATGTCACCATTTACACACTTCTATGCAAACACATTGCCCCACACCTTTGGAGCTCTCATTCAGTAATACAAATGTAGATCTCACAGATACTTTATCTATATGACAAATATGGGTGTAAATGCAGTGATAATTCTTCTGTTTCTTGTGTACTCACAGTCAGTTGCTATGAATAAAAGACTTGGGGAACGGCTGTACAGCATTTACAGAAACACGATCATTACTGAAATGGATGTGATTTTCTCTATTTGTGTCATTTTTAACCACATGACAAGAATAGACTTGTATACGTTTTGGGTACAATGACCCACATTTTATACTGATACATCCTGGCAGAGACTCACTGACTTCAGTAGAGCTCAAATTAATTTGAACTCCCAGGAAATTCAGCCCACATTTCCTTAGGAGCATTTGTAAATATTTCTCTGAGAAGGGCAAAAACAATCTAAGCATTTTTTTTTAACACAGTCCCGTGTGTCGAAACCCTTTCTGTTGCCTGTCATTCCAGAAGGTAATCGGGTGGTCTATGGACATCCCACATTTTGTTCTACGTTTGGCCTGCAAACTGGTAGTATGTTGCTGAACAATCTTGTGGCTTGCTATATACAGATTTGGGCTTGGCTTCTACTCACTGTGGTATAAAGTCATGTAGGAAGGATTAGAACCAGAGTCTCAAGTAAGAAGATGGTTTAGAGGCCTGTGGAGGTTTTCTCACAGGAGGGGAAAAAAACATCTCAGAAGAAGGGATTACCTGTTTTCGTTTACCACTGAAACAAACCCAAGCATCTCTGAGATGGTTTTGTGGCTAGTGTACAGCTGGTATTGTGAGAAATACTGTAAGTTGTGGCTGAATCCTTTTCTCAGTGGTGCCTGCGTAAGGCTGAAATGACTGCTTTTTGCTGAGGGAGTTATCCAGTTTTATATCAGCATCACTGAGGACAAAATTTACCCCAATGGTTGAATGTCTTTGTCCAGTGAAGAAACCTAACTTAGTCAAATTAAAGGAGCAAATGAGTACTCCTCAGAGGTGCACTAATTTATATCAGTTAAAACTGTCCTTCATATTAGGCCATTGTTCTGGAAAGCATGTGAGCATGTCCTTATCCTACACCAGCTGAAGGCAGTAAAGCAGGTAAAACACATGCTGAATTTCAAGCCGATGCTCCTGAGATCATGATGCTGGTAGTGAAGACTTTTGACGAGCTTTAATACATGCTACAGAGCAACGGAAATGCAGTAACTGTGTTGAGTCACTGTCTGCCCTCCACTGCTGCAAAGCAACCTCTGGACTGAGCACCGGGGACCAAAGGGAACGCATGCTGGTGGGAGCCAGCTAAGTCTGCAAGCACGGCTGGATCAGTGGGAAATCCTGGCAGCTGTGGGCAGGGTGGTAGCAGGGGCCAGTTCTGCTTCATATCTGTAACTGGGAGTGGTTTGGTTGGGCTCATGGTACATTCAGCATGACATTGCTCTGTCTGTCCCCTTAGAAAGTCTTTGTATGCTCTGTAGTTCCTTTCCAGGACCCCGTTCTCTGAGCACAATGGGTAAGTAGTTGATGAAAAAAAAATGTGGCAAAAGCCGTATCCTTTTTTTTTTTTCTTCATATAGGACATGGTATTTGGCTATGCAATATGGAAAACTCCATGTCACATAGGATATTTGGCAGGTCTTGCACTGGTGTGTGGGAGTTGGGAGCTGTATTAAACTGAACATCCAGGCTTCATGGACCCATGTTTTGATGCACAGCTGGGGCACAGTTCTCCCAAGCCCATATAAAAAGGAGTTATTCCTCTACACTTTCAGTTTGGTTGCATGCAGTAAATATCCTTCCCTTGAGGTATCCTGCTGTATGGGTTCAGAAAGGAGTTATATCTAGAGCTAGCATCAGAGTAGGATTTTGGCAATGTTATGCTTCCTGCAGAGCTTAACTCACAGCATGAGGATCACTCAGCTTTCAGTATCCAGCCTCTGAAACTCATTGACAAAGATCTGTGGACCGTGGATGTCTGTAGAGTTTAGCTGATGTGGCTCTCTATAGAGCCATAGACTGAACTCTTGGATGGCTGTATATCAACAGCTGTAAAAGAGTTTGCAGTCAATAATATCATGGTTCTCCTCTTCCCCCATCACCAAAACCTACTCATGACGGTGGAAGATATAACCCAGGTACTATGGAGGCTAGAGATTGGAGTGAGTGGGTTAGACAACTTTTGATAGTCCATAAAAATAATTATAGGGCTTACCTATACTTTATATCTGAAAAAGAGAATATAATAAAGGTATCTGTTCCTCTCTGTCTCAATCTTTTCCTGTTCCAGATCTCATATACTTCTCTGTCTTCAGCTGACAATGTGCAGAGATTTTTAGACACATTTAAGAGTCTTTTTGCATCCCTGCCTCTTTTCCAAAGGTCAACTTGACTCTTGTGTAGATGAGGTACACAGCACCAATACTGCTGTGCAGACATGCTTGCTGTGTAACCAACATATTTACTTGAGACCATGTATGTTTTAAGTTTCATAACAGGACTGCTAAGGTCAGAGATAAAGCTTGAGCACCATGCTGTTTGCAAAACATCTCAGGATGACTATAAATGTGCTGGAACAGCCATATTATACCCTACGGAGCCACAAAGTTTTGCTTCTAGGAAGAGAGTCCTGCTTGGAACAAGAACTTGCACCAACCATTGTGTAGTAAATTACACATTTTATCCAGCGTCAACCTCATACTTTGGTTTTCCCTTGACATCTCTGATGTTTTCACAGGTCATGACCTGTTTGTGTATCTCATGTAGAGGACTAGTTTTATTACGGATGTTAAAATAGTGTCATACTGACTAGGAAGTTTTGACACGTGCCCTGAAATCAGCCTTTGTAACGTATCACGGTACCTTCTTTTTTCAGTGTGCATGTCGTGGCAGCATACAGATGTACATACCAGGGACACACCTGGGATAGCACAGTACAATGCACAGTGACTAACCCAAGACAGTTTCTGCTGGGGTACGGTGGCTGTGCTGAAATTCTATGACTTTGCTAGAGCATCCTTTCAAAAACCTTCATGTCTTGACCTAAAGTCTGCTGGGAATCTTTTCATGGTTTTGCATCAGGACAACCAGGTCTGACTGTGAACTAAATGTGTTTAGGTGAATGTGCAGTATGGGACCTGTGAAAAAAGTCAAGGTACCACAGAAAAACATCTGTATCTATTAGGCAGTAGGCAGGATCAGTAAATGAACTAAACTTTAAGGAGTTACAGAAAAGCTTGATTGTTTTCACATGCATATTTCAAGGTAGAAACTGGCTCTGTATTTCCATAGTAAGTTTAAAGTGGAAAAAATATCGCATATGAATCCAAACATTTATAAATCAGAGACATCTCTTTTCAAAATTCCCTGTCAGAAAATCGGCAAAATTCTGCCTGTATGGATTTTTGTGTGTAATAAAGTGCAATAAGATGAAATGTTGTCTTAGGGACAGAGAGAAAGGTTCCATGAAGTCTCTCTGCAAAAATATATGTATTTCTTTAGAAATCCATGGAATAGATCACTTGGGAGCTTTTGTCTTTCTGTTTTTGTCCTACTTGGGTTTAGGACGTACTCCCAGGTACCCAGAGAGTGTTACCATATTCTTTTTGCACTAGGCTGCATCATGAAAAGGAGGGAAGTTAGTATTGATGAATACAGAACACATTTTGTGCAGAAAATTCCTCTTCTTCCCCTTCATGGTGAGGGAACATGTTAAACTTTGAGGGTGTTTGAACAGCTTTAATGGAGCTGGTGTGAAGGCAGAAGCTGAGTTTATATATAGCAACTTGCAGCAGGGAGGGAAAGCAGCACATGTGCACTGGAGGGACAAGGACAGAGCTACCCAGAAACATCGTAAATTAACATAGTGTGATGACATATGAAAAAAAGGGACCTTGTTAACGAACCAAATTGTTATTGCAATGAATGTTTATTTTTAGAGTTACAGGAGGTATGTTTTAGAGGCTATTAGTCAGGGGGGGAAAAAAAAAAAGAAGGGAGGGGGATTTCGTTCAACATCTAACCACATGCTTCTGCCCTGCAATGCAGGGAAACAAGGAGAGCATTGGATTTCACAGATAGCACCACAGACAGCTATTAAGGCCTAATCCAGTGTCACATTTCTGCCCAGTGCTGGCTAACTACCAGCCCAATTTGCTGGCTTCTCTCTCCCTGTGTTTCTTCATTGTTTCAAGCCATGCAGAGACTTATCCTAGTAATGGGTCAACTCTCAGCCAAATGTGTTCAATTGAAGGCCACCATGGGAGAATGGCAGGATATTGTCTTTCCAACAGCAAGTGAATTTCAGGCAGCTTAAGGCAGTATCCATTTCACTATAATGCTGGTTTATGTTACAGCCCTTTTCAAACTTCTAATTGCCCTGTACTGCTGACATTTATAGACATCCTCGACTTTAAATGAAAACACAACACTGAGGTCAGGAGGAGGTTCTGGGACAGCAGAGATCCCAGGTGAGGCCAAGGGAGGAAATTACTTCAAAACTTCCAAATGCCAAACATGTTGGGTTGGGGGGAGGAGAAGAGAGAGAAGAATAAAATCCAGAGGTGAAGTAGACCCTATTCACAGCCCCAAAGGTATGGACGCTTAATAGCAACTCTTACTTAACTGCACATTCGAGGCCTAGAGCATAGCTAGTCCTTGGTCCCCTCAGTTTCTCCCCCCAGGTATAAAGATTTTTAAATATTTCTTCATCTGGATGTGTGACACTATTTTGGCCCAGCTCTTCAGCTGTGTTACATCAGTGGAGCTCCAGTGAAGTCAGTTACTTTACGCCAGCTGGGAAATTGGTCTCACTGGAGTGAGAATGTGCTCTGCCTGTTACAGAGGAGAAAACTCCTGGATTTTCTTTCTTCAGTCCAGGTATCCTCAGCTAAAGGAAACTGATTTAGCAATGGCTGATGGTAGGAGATATCGTTACATAGGCTGGCCCTTGCTTTCCAATGTGCTGCACAATCTGTTTGCCACAATGTGAGGTGAAATCTGAGTTAAAGGACCAAAGAGAAGAAAAAAGACATGTCTCTCATTCAGACAGGGGTCTGTTGGAGTGGGAGACTTTGTCTGCCCACTTCACATTATCTCTGTGGTGTATATGGCTCGATTATTTTAGGGCGAAAATATTTCGCAAGAACGAAAGTGAAGGGATGGTACCATGTTTTTGTGGAGCATTGTTTGTTTCCTTGTATGTATTTGTATGCATTTCCAGGGAGCCAAAGCCTGGCCTAAGCAGTGCACGCGTGATACTAGGAAGACTCACAGAGCACACGCAAGGGGAGAAGACAGGCAAGGAATAAGACTGTAATGTACAGTTAGATTGGGAGGAAAGACTGGGAAGTGAAAAATTCCTATGCTCTTTGATCTGTTGCTTGGTGCCGTGTTTTACTTTTTCCCTTGTGTCACTATTACCTTTTGAAAAACAGGATTATGAACTGAGACTGTGATGGAGGATACATGGTATTGGACTAGAACTTGGACAACAGGCCCAGATTACTAGTCTAGAACCATATAAAACTAAGATAATATTGTATCAATTACATGAAAAAGATGCTAAATGCCAGTGTAAACTGATGAAAACCAGAGAAAATGTCTTGTGTTTCAAATACGTTGTTGAACTATGTTTACAACCTTCAGGTACATAATATTTTTTACTTGAAATATAGGCATGCTTATATATAATTCTGTATTTCTGTGATTACAGGTTGATATTACTAATGAATATTTATAATGCTTTTACATAGAAATAAAAAAAAATCATCTAATCATTGCCAATTGTGTGCTGATTTTACAGTCCTGTTTTTTATCCTACCCATAGATACACTTTCCTGGTGTCTTGCAAATTACCTAGTAGACATGCACCAGCTATTACGCAAGATATTCAACAGCTGCACGGTCACAGGTTAGACTACTTCAGGCCAGTTATTTAAGTTGCTGATGATACTCATGATTCAAATGTACCTCCAGTGACTTTCAGTGGGAGATAAGTGACAAAATATTTTTGAAAATCCATTGATAAATATCTTGATGAGTTTGATTCAGTTACTCATACACAGATACTTAGTGTGTACTTCAGAGATCTTACAATATCTGAGAGAGGGTGTCTGATACACAGGACTGGCAGATAGAAATAGGACCTCCCAGAGAATCATATATTTCTGGACCAACAGCTTGGATATTGTTAGTACTGCATCCAGCTCTGGAGCCCCCAATGTAACAGGGATGTGGACCTTTTGGAGCAAGTCCAGAAGAGGGCCACAAAGACGATGAGAGAGCTGGAGCACCTCTCCTGTGAGGACAGGCTGAGAGAGCTGGGGCTGTTCAGCCTGGAGAAGAGAAGGCTCCGGGGAGACCTTATAGAGGCCTTCCAGTACCTAAAGGGGGCTTATAGGAAAGATGGGGAGAAAGTCCTTAGTAGGGCCTGTTGTGGTAGGACAATGGGTAACTGTTTTAAAATAGAGGGAGGTAGATTGAGACTTGATATATGGAATTTTTTTTTTACAAAGAGAGTGGTGAAACACTGGCGCAGGTTGCCCCGAGACGTGGTTGATGCCCCATCCCTGGAAACATTCAAGGCCGGATTGGACGGGGCTCTGAGCAACCTGATATGGTTGGAGATGTCCTTGCTCCTTGGAGGGGGGTTGGACTAGATGACCTTTAAATGTCCCTTCTAAACAAACTATGCTATGATAAGAACAGGGGGTGAAGATTAGAGGATACTCCCCTATGTCTAGGACAACTGAGCCCCGAGTGTCTGACAATGCTTATAGATCTGACTTCTCCTGATTGTAGCAAATTTAAATTCAAAATTATCAACCCAAAGGTAATTTCTGATACAGAAATGAGGCTTCATTTGTGTGCAGGAAGAAGTTCACTTATTTTTCTTCCTCATGGAAAAGCAGCATGGGTGCCACATAGCCAGTCAGTAAAATTCAGAGGAGATCCACTTACTTTAGCGGGGAGTTGTTAATCTGCCAGACTGAAGGGCTTGGCAAGATTCCTCTTCCTGGGATTTTTGCCATTATATAGAGTCATACAGTGGAATATCACTCGACCTGTCACAGAGATAGACAATGAGGAGAAACTCACATTCTTTTGACTTGGTGTTTGCCTCGATTTGGAAAATATAGTTCAAATTTTAAATAACATTCTATTAATACAGTGAGGTTTAAGACCTCAGTGAAGCTTAGGACTTTATAAAGGAAACCTGGACCTAAAGTAGCTATTTCTCCGTATGTTTGTATCTGTTCCTGTCTCCATGCATCAGCAGAAGATACTGGAATTCCTCTTTATAGAGAGGACAGTGAAGTCCCATGGGACTGGTGTGGTACTTTGCAAGCTGGAACAGAGGTGTGAAAGAGCCTACTGGGCGAAGCACACAGAATACTCCTCCTTCTCTCTTGCATCTGCTCATCATGCTTCTGCTCTTCACTTACAGAATCCAGACTGAAAAACCTTGTCTTTCTTTCAGCATCCCACTGCTGTATCAGGGTTAGTCAAGTAACATTCGTGCCATGTTAAGCTTTCAGTGGCTTTTCTGCTGATACCTTGGAAGGCCTGGCCCACAGCAGTCTTCTCCAGCTTCACTTTCTGCCTGATCCATCCTAGTCCCACACTGCATGGGAAACTCCAGAGCTGGAGAGAGGGAAAGGAGAGGTAGATCTCTTGCAAATGCATTCACGTAATATCTCATCTTTGACTTTTTTAGCAGAGTGGTGAGAATCTGAGTCAGTATTATTAATAGATCCAGACTGCAAATAAACTCATTCGTTATTTGATTTTATTTTTATAAGAATTTATATTTCCGTTAAAAATTTCCCAACTCAAATTTATTGCCAGAGTATAAATTACATTTTCTATTTCCTCTCTCTCTTCTTAATTTCTGACAAGTGATAACACTCTCTCAGAAGGAAAAATGTCATTCTCCTAATGGGATGTCTCGGTTCCCTTAAGCCCTGGTAGGTTTTTATTTGATGTTTTGGTTCCTTTCTGATTCTAGCTGTTCATGAAAAAAAAAGGTCTCTTCAAAATAATGCTTATTGTAAAGGTATTTGTTAATGAGAAATCTATTTCTAATGCAGTTCCTTGTTCTTAAACTATAATTTCTGAGCAGAAACTCTGAGCTATGTTTCCACTGTTTTCAGATTTCTGCTTGCTAAGGGGTGCTGCTCTATGCAGCACAATGCTCAGCCAACATTTCATTCCATTTTGGGATCTAGTTACTCATGCAGAGGGGTTTTTTTTGTAACTTGGTGTAAGTTTCCTTTTCCTGGGGAGGTTTTCTTTTAATTTGCTTCAGTCTACAATGTCCTACAAGTATTTAGTGATATTTTTTAAATCATGGCAGTACTGCAAAATAAATATTTTTTTCTTTTTTTTTTTTTTGAACAAATCTGGAAAAGAACCAAATCCAGATGAAATGCATCTCCAAGATTTCTGAGTGAAAGCAACATTAAAGGATATCTAATTAGACCTACAGTAATAACATCACCATCCTTGTTATGGGACATATATATATCTAAAGGCTTGTGATCTGCTGAGTTAGGAAGTTAGCAAGCTGGAGGGTCTACCACAATTTCTGAAGGCCCAATCAGCTACACCACATATTACACACACCATGAAAATTATAACCTACTCTATAGCTTTTGTGTAATCAATTTGGAATGACCAGATTTGCTCTCAAAACAAGACTTCCAGGATGCAAAAACCACAGATCTGAACAAGACCACAACTCCCTATATGCAAACTATCACATTTTTATATAGTACAGTGAATCTAAAGAATTTAAAACAAGATGCAGAAAATCTGAAATGCCAGCAAACTAGTTGTGCTGTTTGCCTGTGACCACAGAAAATTACTCTGGATGTCCTATACAGCCTGTAACTTTTTAAAGAACATTTAATGACTATATAGGAATTGTCATCTATGAATCCAGGCATATAGCCTCAACAAATCCTAATATAGCATCTCTTCTGCTTGCTGTTGCTTGGCTCCTGAATTCCAACACAATCTTTAGATGGTAAACTTCCTTACTCTCCAAAATGTTGATCTGTGCTTGTGAGTTTTAAATAACATCTGTTCTTAAGAATTTAAAATACTTAAATACTTTGCTCAGCATGGATGTAAAATCGTTAAATTGTTATTTTGGGGGTTTTTTGGTTTGTTTTTTTTTTTTTTAGTTTTCCCCTTCTACTGTATCTATTTGCCATTTTATGCAACAATGAGTTTCGGTGCTTTTTATTAATCTTGGCAAAAGTCAGGATGACTGAATGTCATAAATAAGTCTGGTCAATTTGGAATAGCCTCTGACTGCCATGCACTGAAGGAGGCATTACGGACCAGCTCTGTTCAAACAAAGATGCAGGGCAGCATCTTACCTTGTAAAAGCCCTGTTTCTTTTGTCATAGTTCTGTTGCCTTATTCCATATGTCGTGAATATGGTGAAGTGAAAAAAAAAAAACATTAGAGGATAAATTTATCCCAAGCATTGTAGAGTCTGTATTCAACCTATATTCTGGTCTAAATATTTTTCTATTTAATACTCTTTCCTTGCTGAGTTTTTAATAGGGAATGTTACACATTTTCACATCCAACAAAGCTTTTTACTCATTAATTTCTCCATAAATCATCTTCCTTCTTTTCCTTTATTTTCGCTTGAGGGGTCTAGATTTGAAGCCACTAAAGCTCAAAAGACCTGGACCTAAATCCCAGATTCTTGAATAGCCCACTTGTTCAGCCTGGGGAAAATCCCTATGTCTTTACAGACATGGGCAGAGACAGGGGCAGAATGGAGAGTGTTGCCCTTCTCTCTGGCTCTGCCTTGTCCTTGTCGTGGCATTACATGAGCTGAACCTGCCTAGCCTCTCTATTTTAAAGATGCAGCCACTGCTGCTGCCTCATCAATGGACAGACCTGCCTTTGCAGTGCTTGTGAGTCATGTTTGAAAACTGCAAGTAAGATCTAAGCTAGCAGCACTGAGCAGGCTCTGAGACAAACTAAGATTGTTTATACGGACAATCGTGTCACCCCAGCAAGGGATGTGGCAATAAGCTCTAGTGGGCTTGTGGTAACAAATTTACAGGGCAGAGACCTGATAAACTACTCTCACTAGGTAAGTAAAAGCATATCTGCCCATATCCTTGGTTCTACAAGCATAAGCAGGAATTATGTCATTTCCCCCTCTAACAGGAATTAAGGATAGAAACATTGATGCCCGTGGTGGTTCTTTTCTACAGGAATAGGGACCATACTCACTCCTTGAGAGGTACATTTCTTCACAGCAACTGGCTCCCACATTTCTGAGGCCAAATTTTTAGTATTCGAAATTCAATTAGTTCACATCACACTAATAGTACCCTCATTTTCAGGGCATTTTATACTGTCATCAATTTTAGAAATTTCTTAACATCATGAAACTCTAGTAATTTGACTACAAAATCTACACGGTAAATATCAGCTCCTGAGCTGCCTGTTCTTTCTTCCCTTTACAGTCGTTTGGGAGAGAAAAAAATATGCTTGCAATGGAATTATTTTATGACATATTTTAAAATTGCCCAAATCCCTTCTGCAAGGAGAGATGAGAGTGTACAGAAACCAACTGGCAGTTGTGTCTATTTTATTATTTGAATCTTACCCACAGAGACAGCTGGGATGAGGCTCTTGGAGGGACAGTGCTTTTAAGACAGTGATGTACTAAGGAGGGAGAGCAGCGGTAGCTGAAGCCCTGATCTGACTGGAGGGGCTACACAGCTGTGTTGCCACAAGTACCTCACCACCTGACAGAGAAGCACATATGGCCCTGGCTGATGGCTCAGGGAACTAAAGCTCTCTCCTCTCACCTCTGTGATAAATCCATGCTCACAAGTCACGGCTGCTTTGGATCGGAGAAACAAAAGATAAGGAGCAGTAAGTCTCTGGTTAGAGAAACAGCTGAGTAATCTGAATCAACTTGTCTACTTTGACATGTAATAGCACAGTATTATAGATCTTTTCTGAGCTCCAGGAAAATGTTCTGCTTTCTGTTGTGCTCAGTGAAATAGATCTGGATGCTGTGCACCCCTCCTGTTATCACTAAAGTACTGAAACACCTAATCCCTTATTTCTATCGTGCTGTGGATTGAAATGACTGAATGACTGTTCTGAAACTTTAAGCCATTAGTCTGGAGTTATTCCAAAAATATTTGCAGGTAGGGCAAATAAAGAAACAGATTTACCACATTTTAGGAAAATATGATGAGGAGAAGGGGACAAGATTTCCTTTAGTCTTTGGTCCATACTGGGCTAAATAATGGTTAAGCTGAAATCGTCCCTTCCTCTCTCCTGCAGCTATTTAGAGAAATCAACACTTTTCCTGAGCACTTACAGGAGGTTCTGATGCCTCACTGTTCTCAGACAAAACTTATTGCCCAAGGCTGGGGACCCAATGGTCCTGTCCTTGGGGCAGAGCTGTCAAGAATGAAGAGAATTTGCAGAACACTTCTTTGTTTTGCTGAAAATGTCTCAAATTCATTACATTTTCAAGAAAACAAATGCGCACATTACACAGCGAGCGTTCTGCCATCAGGAAAATGTTGACCGGATGTATTTGCAGAACAAAGACATAAAGATAAACAAGACCCTGACAAAGAAAAGTATTTAAACATTTTGAAGTATGTGTTCAGTGTTAAGCATCTTCATAATCACTTTGTTGAAGTGTACCCAAAACACAAAATTAACCTAGTTATTTTTCTAGAAGTGAAGCTGGACAATGTGGCCCTGGTTTTCTTGTCTCTCCTATTGTATCAACCACACATCCCAAACGAGTACAAAACCTCTGTCAGATGAAACCAGTTGCATTTAAAGTGCTGTTTCAACCCGCAGAAATGTATCAAGCCCAGCAAACAGCTTTTGCATGTGTATATGTCCAAACCCATCTATACATACAGTCTAAATGTGTTCGCCTTACTTCCTAAGCTGTTGCAAGGCATAAGAAGACAACACAGTCAAGTAGCCTACCATAGCACATCCTCCTATCAAACAGAATAAGACACAAGTAAAAACTGCAACGGAGCTTTGCACAGCTTAAACAGACACATTATTTAGTGTTGAATTTCCTGCGAGATCTGGTGGAGCCCTAAGGAGATCCTAAAGTTCCTCTTGCACCAGCACCCTGAGTGGTGCTCCCCAGGGTAGCAGTCACACCACTGATCAGTTTATTTGCTCCCACCATAGCTGTACCCAGCACTGTCATGTCTCTTCTCTGTGTCCAGACACTTCCTTTTACCATGTTATGATGTATTAAGAACACTCTAGTACCATTTCCAGCCTACAAAAGCAAGTATTTTAGTAAGACGGTCCTCAAGTGACCCATAAACTCTGCAGTTTTCCTACTACGGGTAGCATCTACTCATTGTGGGCAGGTGGGGAGTCTGAATTGCAGCAGCTGCAACTCAATTACACCTTGTGTAAACTACCCTTCTATAGGAATATACGTAGAAAGATGTGAAGGTAATATGTGCCACCTTCGCTATGCTTGCACACAGTTGTGCTTTCACTCAAATCACCTAACTTTAGACATCTGCCTCTGGCAGTGTTCCTCTCTCTCTCCATCCACAGAAAAATTAATTTAGCAAGTCTCTATCTATAACTTAAGCACCACTGTCAAGGACGTTAAATTAGGTGGGATGATTCCAAGTTACTGTGATGACCAGCTATGGTCCATCTCCACTTAAATTTCTAGATGCAGTGTCATAATGAGACATTTTAATCATTGCAATGGTCCTTGTCCTGCCCGAGGTTACACAGAGCTACATACCTGTGTGTTCGTGACAGTGAATGCTGCAAATGAGCCTAGCAGGTAGCCTTGCGTGGCACTTCATGATCACATACCTTGGCCACGTATCCCAAGACTTATTCCTAGCTTTCACATTGACACAGTAGCTAATTATAAAAGCAAACTGTAAGCCTATCTGTTTGCCTTTGCCTGTTGCCAAGTAATGTTTGGTTTGACGTGTGACAGTAGTATCAAGATACTTGAACCAAGGTTGGTGTAAAATAAGAGAATGATGTTGAGAGGAAACAATTGCAATAAGTAACTTTCCTTTTAAGGAAAAGAATCAGAAAACTATACACATTCTTAACGTTTTAGATGCTCTTTCACTTTAGCAATAACTTTATGTTAGAGGATAAATTGCACTCTGTGTATTAAAATTAAAACTATTGTTTCCCTTTCTTTGATATTTATAACAAATAAAGAAATACGTAGGTCTCTTTATAGACTTATAAAAGCACAATAATTTCTTGAGGGCTAAACACCCAGCCCTGAAAGATCAGATTAATCTTTCTTTTTTTTTTTTTTTTAACAGAAGAAAAAGAAGAAGAAGACAATAGTTATAAATTGTCCAAGTAAAATTTTGGCTCCATGATTCCAGAGCTGTCTGGTTACTTCATCTATGACAAGACAGTCAATGTCTACAGCTATGCATAAGTTTATAGATTTTGACCTTTGTGCAGCCCATGACAAAGAAGATGTAAACAATGCATAACCAATTGTAGATTCACATGCTAATCAGTACCACAGCACAACAGAGATCATCCTTTTCACCTTTGTACATCTTTTCATGTTGTGATAATCTCACTAAAATTGATGTACTTTCCAAGGTATCATAAAGCAAACAGAAATGAAGCCCTGAACAGGATATGTATTAATATTTGTCTTCAAGATTTCTGGAGAAAAGTTGAATCCACTAATTCCAAAATTTCTGAAACCTTTTCCTGGTGTAGCCATTTATTTTTATATGTGCATATTCAGTTTTACATACTAAATGCATAAATTTTTAAATCAAGCCACTTAGAAGAACATGGGAGAGTTGAGATAGCATTCCAATGCTCCTACAGTTTCTTTGCTTTTTAAATTCTACTTGGCTGTCAAACCCAGGCATAGATTGCAATAGCCTATCCATACGTAAACTTCCTAAATTCCCATTCAGTTGATAATATCATATTCTTTTGGAAGTTCTAAGAATTGAGAATAATTATTATTTCCCCAGTCAAAGGAAATCCCTGTGGCTTTTACTCAAGTCACTGAAACACAGAGGAGAAAAAGCAGTTCTACTATCTGATATTCATGTACATTTAATGTTAGATGATACAACTGGATGTTATTTAATGAAAGAGTGCTACCAATATCAAGGTGCTGACCGACGATTAATTTCTAACAGAGATGCACCATGACTTATAAAAAAAAAAAAAGCAGGAAAGCAAATCGCTTCTTCATTCTCTCTGATTCATAACTGTTCCAGCTATTTATGGCTTGCTCTTTCCACCCAAACTTCTGGAGGCATTTTTGTTCCTCATGACCGTTCAGCACTTTCTCTGGATGCCTCTGCCTATAAAGAAAGGTAGGATTGGCTTTCCCTGATGAGAATGAAAATGCTTTTCATAACAACGGGTGGAGAAGGAGTGCTTGCAGTGGATTGACCTGCCCTGACAACTCTCTGTGTTTAGTAACTCATCTGAAACACTTGTTTTGGAGTGTCAGCCATTTTTCTCAATCAATGTTGAAATTTTTTATAAGACACTACTGGAAAACAACTTTCTGTTAGAACTGTTCTACCTTTCCATAACAAGCAACAAAATACTTAATGTTCATATGGAAAAATCTGAAGCAGAATGGATGATATATTTTAGTATTTTACTAACATTATGTATTCTTGGGCCTTGTTTAACCCTACTTCTAATTTAAATGAAAATCAAGATCCTTGTTGCATCCAGAATTAAAAATACTTTCACCTCCACCATGTTCTGTACAAAGACACAATAGCAGGCTCAAGAGACAGCACAGTCTATTTCTGGATGGCAGATGCTCTGTAGTGTAATCATTATTCATTGGCTGCAAGGATTTTCAGGCAGGCTGCCAAACAGCCCATGTGCCTCTGCTTACTGCCACATTTCTTAAAGGTAAGCTTTTTAATTGGAAAAGGGAGAGCTCATGTGTGATTTGCTATGTAGTTCTTGACAAGTAATTTTTAAAATTAAATGGTTTTTTTCACATGCAGGAAACTTTGGAGAATGTGATCTGCGTCTCCAAGAATCGCACATTAAACTATAAAGCTCCATAGAACACAACTGTTGATAAGAAGACAGGAAAACTGGGAAATTATTTACACCAGGCTGCAGCTTGGGCCCTTAGGTAAGTACATCCAAAATGTAATGCACATATCCATCATAAAGAGCAAGCGATATATTCACTAATGTGTTCCTTCTCCAATGCAAAATGCTCTTATCAGGTACTTACTCTTCATCTCTACTTAGACATGTATCTTCATCATACTTCGTATAATATACCCCTCCCAGATGGCAGTGGATAAAACACAGATCTACAGAAGAGTCTAATTCCAAGATTTGATGGGCATGACAAACATATGGTCTGCATATTCTAGACTCTATCTAAGATTTTAGAGCTGCCCAGATCACCAGACCCTTAGGTCTTGTTCTGTAAATATAGGATGTAGCCCTATAAAGACAAAAAACAATACACGATTTTCTCTTAGAGGAACTAGAATATGGTAAAATGATGAATATATTTCTCCACTGCAAATCTGAAAGGCCCAGTGTTCACATTTGAACGTCTAGAACCCATAGATCCATTTCTAGCTTCTAGCTTATTTCAGGTTTGTAAGACTTGATTTCAGTACCTCCAAATGAAAATGTCATCCAGATATATAGATGCCTTAATGAGTACCTGGTTGGGCTTCCTCTTACTTCACATGTGTGTCAGTGGTACATATGTGTACATCTCAGCTGTGTTCTAAGCTTTTCTTTTAGACAGCCGGAGGAAGAGGCTCCTGCAACGCACTGCTCGTCTCTTCCTGAAATAGATTTCTAAAGTAAATCTGTTAAACACACCTTAAAAATTCCTATTTTTTTTTTTACATTTACAATAATGCATTGTAGACATCTGCATTATAGACATTGCACACTCCTTGTGTACTAACCCACTGGACTAATGAAATACAACCAATACAACCAAAATTAAAAACTGGAAGCAAGGGAGACTGCATATGAGGAAAGACTAGAAGTGCTAACACGTTAATGCAGCCTGGTTAAGGTGTAACTCAGGCCCTCCTTCATGTTCTTCAGCATCACAAGTACCAACGAAGAAGAAGAAATTTTCCTGGTATACTGCGGTTGCCCAACTTTGTCTACATCAGCTCTCTGGCAATAAGACAAGTCTGCTTGCCTGCAGACTACTGGGGTGACCCAATCTCTGAATGTGGGAAGGACACCAGAGAGTACCAGCATCCCACCTCCACTCTAATGCAGCCATGGGGCCCTGTAGGAGTCACTGCCATCTCCTGTGCTTGCACCCACTCCTGGAAGCCCCATTTCACCATCCTTCTTGTATCTACGTTGTGTTTCAGTACTTTATGAAGATTTTGTGATATATCACCAGGGTCAAGAAGACTATAGCTAGAAATAATGAAGTAGAAATAAGAACAGATAGAATAAGGAAAAAAAAAGTTTCCTAAAGCTTCCTAGCAGTGAACTCTCAACAGACATAAAATAGAAGCAGCTCATTACTTACAGACATTTTCTTCTGTGTCTTCAAGCCTGATCATCAAAGGCATTGTGCAGCAGACAGACACACTGCACGCTCACAGATTCACAGACATGGTTGTGATCAAAAGGTATAGGTCTCCTGACACTTCTGAAAATACCCCTGTAGGTAATCTCGGCTTTAGTTGCTTTAATAACTTGAGATTCCTGGCACTTTGCTCCACCTTCTTTAATTGTACTAGTACACCTGCCCAACTCTCTTCACACAATCTTCTGTGAAACTGCCTTAGATTACTGCTTTCCACAAAGTTACCAAGGTATGAATAAAGACTATCATGCTCTTTCCCTCTCTGTCTTATCCTCCCCTTTTAGGAAAGCTACCTGACTGAAACTATTGGTTTAAATTATGTAGACCAAATCTGCTAAGTTTTCCAACAATATTTTATGAGTAGCTATTGTCTTCCTCTGACTTGGAAAACACCACCTTAATTTCCCTCTTGCTTCTGCACCCTGGTTGTTAACATTAGCGTATGTCTTGACAGAGATTTTTTTTAGACCATGTGAAAAATTAGGTGTGTAAAGCCTAAACGGGGTGGAGATGGGTTGTAGGGTATGATGCTGAACTGACACAGGATAGGTTAAAGTCATAGTGGCCAAGCTGGGCTTCTGCGGGCTGCAGTGCATTATTCAGTTGGCAGTGATTTTCCTGTGTATATTACAGCTGGAAAGCATCCTACAGGTGAAGTGGCTGGACAGAAGCTCTTTCCCATACTTTTGAGAGCATGAAAGGGTATTGGGGTTGGTGAGGTATGGAAGGGAGAAGGGAAATGGACCTGTCTGTCAGGAACATAAGGAGCACCAAGCTGCTGGCCCTGCTCCTCAGCACCCCAGCTGAATAAGGAGTCTGAGATGTTTAGGAAAGAAGGAAAGGAACACCCCAGAACAAAAGAGTCTGCAAAATGCTCTCAGATGCCAAAGAAGTCCTTGGGGAAAAATACAAGAATTAAAAAAAAAAAGTGGGGGCCTGGGTCTGGTCTCAATGATTAAGCAGCTTTTTTTCATCTCTAATTTCTGTGACTTCATACTTGTGTGTTGAAATCCAGACTCCATTGATACTGATGATGAAACTCCCACTGAATTCCAGGAGCCAGGCTTTTATCTGCAGTGTCTAAGGAGAACTTTTGCTGATTCTAAAAGTCCTAAGTGCTATTTGAGGAATTTCCAGCTGCCATAAAAGCTATTGTTCTCTTCCCGATACTGCAAGCACAATTACATTTGAAAAGAGAACTCTACAAATATAAGTATTTGTGTAAGTATAAGGCCCCCTTTCTGTTTCTCATTGTCTTTAACAAGAGATATTTTCACTGATGAGTCTGAGGGTTAAAAACTAGTTATCTTACAGATGGGTAACTAAACTTTAATGAGATCAAAGATTGGCTCTCCTCTCGTCTATACGGTCTGTATGCTGCCTATCAGCTTTTTTTATGCTGACAGTTCCTGCTACGCACAGCTGACAACCTCAAATGAAGCTCCCACCCTCCCCTGGTCTAAAGCTACAAAGGGAACAAGGGAGACCTGCAGGGAGTTTGGAGAAGCCAGCTTGTTCCACACAGACGTGCCCATTGCAGCTACTATGAAATATAGAAAGCGGGAGAATCCTTTAAATGCTCCTTCTCTCTCCTCAGCACCACTGTGGAACAAGCGTCCTTCTGAGTTTACTTTCTTTCCCTGGATGAAAAAAAGTCACACCAAGTCTCCCATGTTCCTACAATTGTTTAATTTTTGGGGAACTAATGAGGGGAATACAACATATCATTTTCCCTTTGCAGCGGTTTAGCTTTTCATTTCAGGAATTAAATATTCATTAACATGGCAAGAAGGAACCAGTGTGAGTGCATCTCTGCGGTTTCATGCCTCTCCCTTGATGACAGAAAGGCCCCTTCTCAGGGGCAGAAGAGTAATAATGCTTTTACTTCTTTAATACTGTCACCCACAGCACGTTCTCTGAAAAAGATGAGGAATGCTACCTCTTCCAGTTGTTGCGAGGGGGAATAGCTGACGACACTGCCTTGCACAGACTTAGCTTGTAAAGGCATTTTTCTCACTTTTGGGTGAGGAAGGCAAAGCAGTGTCCAGCCTGTGGATCCCAGGATCACTCAGAGCATCATTCACTTGGGCTTTCTGAGCTTTCTGATTTTCTTAGGACACATATCCTTTTCATAGTGTTTCCCTTTTCACAGGGTCATCCTGGTAACTAAAGAGGATGAAAAATATATGCATAACAAGGGTGACAAGTTGCCACAGCTCAGCCCAACACCGCACAGGCTGTACTTGCTGCTGGTTTTATCCAGGAACTGTCATTTGGTGGGAATCCTTTCCACATCATCTGTATGGCAGAGTCAATGTCACTTACTGTCTTTTCTCACTGTGCTGGTTTGGATACCTGCATAATTTCATTCCTACAAAATACTAGTGGCACTTGACATTGATTCTTTGCAAGACACTTTTCCAGGTTCTTTTATTTTTAATTAATTCTCTTCCTTGACTGCCTTGAATGTTCCCATGTGCTTATAATTGCTTTTAGCGAATCCATGCTCCTTAAAAGAAGCATACGCCTCCCAGCTTAAAAGAAGCTGGCGCATCCCACAACAGATAGATTGCACAGTTGTGTTCAAGTTTATTGAGTTTTCTTTCTTTACTGACAAAACTGGAAAAATACATATGAAAAGAACAAATCTAACTTCAGAAAATCCTTGTGACAATTGTTCCATCCTGCAAATGCCAATTTAATGTGGCATTTTGTTCATCTGATGTGTACAATGGCAAGAAAAAACGGATTTGATCAGAACCATGTGCACAGCAATATGAATAACAGATTATATGAATATCATTAATAATCTTTCTATCAAAGGGTTGGGGCTTTATTTCTTCAGTTTTCCATTTTACATAAATTACCATTATTGCCTGGCTTTTTTTTCAGACATCAAGGCCTCCTAAAAACTCCTTAGATAAGGATTGAATTTAGCAGCCATAAAGCAAAGCAGATACCTGTTGATGACGACATAGAAAAAACACTGTTGTGCAGAAAAAAACTTTGTATGGTAACCAGTTTCCCATCTATATTTCCCATAATAAATAACTGTGAGACTATAGTTTTTGATACCTCTAAATTTATTTCTGTATCCCTCTTCCTTAGATATTTAACATGAGACATATTAATTGACCAAAATAACACATACACACCAATCTTCCATATGTTGTGAAAGAATTAAACTAAAATGCCTTAGACTATCACCATATAAATTAGTAATATGCTACTGCCTTGAATGAATTTGTATCAGTTTGGATGTGCTGCATGTCTGGCCAAAGGAGCAAAAATTCCCTGCTCTGAGAAAATTCCTTGGCATCAGCTCTAGCCATATTCTAAGAATAAGCAATTAACTGCTTGTGTTTAAAATAGCAAAGAAAAAATTCATGGAAGTAAATATCTCTTCTCAACAAATACTTACAGACTGAATATTCTGAGAGAGGATCTTTGAGATGCTAACACTAAAATAGCATGAGACAGAAGAAATATTTTTGACCAGAAAAATCAGCAAGAAAAGAGCAAAAGTGATTTATTGCATGTAACAGAAAGCAGAATTGCCAGGGAAGAGTTTTACCACATAACAGACTGACTTCTAGCAAGAAAGAAGAGCTGAAGAATGATAGTTTATGTAAATAAGTCAAGAAAATAGAGACTAATAAATTAAATTGCATTAACACAAAGTATAAATAAATCCCACATTCATATTTGGAAAGAATACTGACACTCAAATGTAAGAAGAGTTTTTCCATTGTTATCACTACTACAGTACTGCAGCAGATTACCTAGAAAATCCTCCAAACAAGACAGCAAAGCCTGCCTGTGCTTACTAGATTAGTATTTGCAGAAGACAAGTAGAGTCACACTATGAAACGGAACCAAAGCTGCTATGGCAGGTTTAGCGGCCAAACAGCAGAGAATATGTTGGAAATGTATAGTGTGTTTGTCAGCTAGACTGTGGCTTTCTGAATACTTCCAAGCTATAGACATGGAAAAAGGCTTCCAGGAAATAAGATCTCAGTATACTTCCCAAAAAAGCCTTTATGAAAGGCTTAGATTTCCCTCTTCTACATGTAAGTGTTTGGACTCCGTACCCGTGAGAAGCCCCGAAGAATGTGTAGCTTACAAGCTAATATGCCATCTTCATGTGCAATGAATTATGATATGGATAAGTTTTGCAAATCTCTGTACAAGAAAGTGTGCTGTGATGGAATCGAGGTTGTCTGGGAGAGCACTTGGCTTCCTCTCCCGTGAGACTGTCCCTTCCCTGTGATCCCCTGCTTTGTCCCCTACAAACTTCTATTCTGCAGCAAAGGAGCCAGGAACCCCAACGGATAAAAACTGCATTCTTGTCATATGGTTCTGTTTCAATCTTACTATGTGTATGAAGGCCTTCTTAACCTCTTGATCTGGTTTAGCAAAAAGAGGAGGAAAGGAAAGAGCAAAAATGAAACAATGAAATAATAAAATAAGGTGAAGTGAAATTAAATAAAATAAAATTAAAGAGAAAGGGAACAATTGGAACTTCAGGTAGATTTCCTAGTGTCTTCCTTAACAAGCATCTTATGGAAAAAAATCAGCCACATGTCTGTAAGAATTTTGGGTTTTTATTTCCTTGTTAAGCAATTTTTTATTTTTTTTTTTAATTGGGATAACTTCACAGTAGCTTGGTTTATAGAGCAGACCAACAAGCAACTTTCCCTGGCCTACCTGAAAGAGTCATGAGCTGCAGTACAGGATGAGAAGGTGTCATGAGTGTGGGGAAAGGAAGTAGAGAGTATGTATACACTGATTTTGCCATCAGTTGTTCATGTAACTGTCCTGAGGAAATATTATATTCTAACTATACGTTGCAGAGGTCCTTAAAATTTTTCTGAATAAGCTGTTTTTTGTGTTGTTATTTTCAGAGCCATTCTCTTGGGCTACAAGTATATCCACACACAATCTTCTGGAAAATTTGGAATCAACTATTCTAAATTACTACCATTCTTGCATTAATGAATAAAGGTGAGAAAAAAATGATACCTCTGCTTTGTCAGAAATTTAGAAGTTCTGTTATTAGCTTTAATTTAGAATTGCAACAAATATATATTTCAATTTCCCATGAAATGCATTTTTTTTAAAATGAGTTACTTATTTTGTCAGCATGGCAAAATGTCATGTTAGAAGCACAAGAATTTTTGAAATCTACTAAGACTTGGGTTTAGGCAACACTTGACAAAGCTCAGTGGCATCTGTAATTTGTGTAAACAACACGTGTGTGCCATACACGACAAATAGATACTTTGCCAGCTTCAGTGAGACTTCCTATAAGAGTGGGAGCTACTTCACTGATTAAAGAAAAGATAAATACTGAGTTCTGCTCTCAGATATATTAACACAAATCTGGAATGATTCCAGGTAAAGTCTATCAAATTACTTTAGCTTCCCAAAGAAGTTCCACTGTGATGCAATTGATATCATCACTCCATTTTCACTCATGTGGAGCATAAGAATACTGTCCACGATCTGCACATTTCTTCTAAACAAATAAATTCATGCAGATCTAAACACAAGTGGAAAAGATTTTTGAGGCTTGTGTTTAATCATTTTGCTCTCTGAATTTTGAAGTTTTCCTGCATTGTATCATGACTGTGCATCTCATACCAAGAGATATTAGTAATGGCCATTAAAGTATCCTGTCATTTAAAAAACCCAAAATTATAAAATCATCATGACATCTGACAGGATTACTGTTTGCAAGAAGAGAATTGCACAAATGCAAGAAGCTGAAAGGTTGATCGCTTTCTTTATTTCTTCATACTAACTTCGTTGGATATTAATCTTCCTACGGTGTTTCCAACACAGGGAATTATGTGGGGGAGGCTGTCAAAAGTGTTTTCTGTCTGCTATTAATTGGCTTCTGTTGAGGCCTACGAATTTAGACATTCACTTTAATAGCATGTCCAACATTAGGCATATCTGAAAATCGCTTCTGCAAGTTACTAGTGACTGGGAAAAATGTTTTCCTCAGACTGAGCCCTTCTTTGGTTAAGTATCGTCTCAAAATAGATCCCACAGTGGGACAAATGTGTTTGTTGCTTAGATATGGTCTGCCAGATTTTCATGTGGAGTATTTCAAGCCGAGGAGGGAGAATGACCTGTACCGTGCAAGTTCTTCACGGGCGTTTAACACCCACAGTTTGAAACTCTAGCCGTGTTTATTTTCTCAAATAAAAACCAAGTGCTTGTTTCTGAGTCCTAGGTTTGGACCAGACCTCCCTGCCAGTGAGGCCTGGCAGGAATGACTGAATAAGCAACCGCTTTGGGTCATGCTAAAGCAACCCCTGGTTACTGGCTGGAGAGAGCAGCCAGAACTTGCAGTTGCTCCCGGGCTGGCTGACAACTGAAGCCTGTTGTTGCTAGTCCTTCTCCTGACCTTCAGCTTTGGCTACTGACTTTGTTTTGGTCTGTGAATCCAGATCTTCATCCTAAACACTGAGTTGGACCATGTGTGTCGTATTGCTTAAACAAAGGTCATGTGATAGCATTTTCAAACGTGGAGAGTAAATCTTAAGAGTCTTATGTCTTCATGCAGTGCTTCAGAATATACCACCCCTGGTGAATTTAATTCAGGTGTTCCCTGGCATCTGGGTTAGCTGGGCGCGGTTGTGAACAGCTACAGCAGAAAGCCATCCTCTCATTACTGCATCCAGATGTGCACACCTCTCGTATGAGGTGCTAGGACTCATAAGGACATATCCTGTGACTCACAGTGCTGTATGAAGTGGCACTGCTCTGAATTGTTTTCATTATGTGTTAGGAGAGACCCTGTTCCTTTCCAGATGCCTACACTGCAGTGTGCACAGCCCACCAACTCATAACATTTCCTTCCTATTTGTTATGCTCCATATTCCTGTCTAGGATTTTTATTCTAACAGATGACAAGACACAGACTCTACAGACCTCTTCTAGCTGTTGACATTAATCCAGCTTTCATTTTGTAGCCCCAGAGCAGATGTTGTGATGTGAGGTGTACAGTAGAGCAACCTGGCATCCAAGGACAGCAGCTTGGCTTTGTTAAGAAGATCACACAGATTACAAGGGGATACAGGAATACAGCAGGTTTTAATAACTACAGCATTTCCTCGCGTTGATTGTCAAAGTTGGAACAAAGTACCAGGACTGTCTCACCATGCTTTCTAGGGTAGCTTTTAAGAAGTTGCATGAGGGACGTGCTCCAACCCAAATAAGGACAGACAAATCGGAAAGACCCTCTCAGGTTAGAAATGGGTTGTTATTAAACATCTCCCTAGAAATAGGCCTTTAAGTGCCCATAAGTTTGTGGTTTACAACAGTTTGATGCTGACAATTGCAGGGACTGTAATGAAAGGTGAGCTATCGCTCTGATATCGGTACTGTTGAAGATGTCTAAAATTCCTGAAATCCTCAAACAAATCAGATATCAGGGCTTCCATCTAGTTTATTGAGCTGGACTTTGTGAGGGAAGAGACAAGGAATCTCCTACTAGCCTACAGTACTAACATTTTGAGACTGAGGTGGCACTGGAAGAGCTGAAGTTAGCCAAGGAACGGGACCTTGGCAGGACTATATCTACCTGTGTTTGTACCTTTTCAAGATTTGATGACAGACTACATTGAAGACTGAGGAAATGTATGCATTAGAAGAAAATGTTAGAAGTTCATTCTCCAACACACTGCCTTGACATTTTCTGTTGCAAAGGAAATTGCCCTGCACCACTGTACAAGCAGGTATTGAAATTTGGGCTAATAGGAATGGGATGCTGAATGAGATTGCAGGAGCCATGTTCACAGCAAGCCGCTGTGGGATCTGTGGAATTTGCAAGTGCTTGAGGCTTAAAATGATCTCAGGTCAGCCAGTAGATTGAAGTTACACACTGGGCTTCCAACCCAAATTTCCTCTGAAAACGCAACTGAGGTGAAAAAAAACCAAACATATGGATCAATATACCTATGCTTGTGCATCCTGCATTTTCATCCGCAAAAAGTGCTGGATTTATATCACTAATGCTTGCATTGTGCTCTGTTTGATACTGTAAACCACTTTTTACATATTTGAAAATGTAGTTTCTCTACTTGGAGGTTGTCCTGAGTCACATCTGCTACGGACCAAAAGTGAAATAAAGAAAATGGAGGTCCTGCCCTCAACTAAAGTTTTATGTGAAAAATCTCACTTTAACTGAGGGGATATTTTACATTCGAATAAGCAATTTGTCAGTACTAGGGAAAAGCTGGACCAGTTAATGGCCCCACAGTATGAGTAAAGACAGCAGTCTCTGGGTTGCAGTGTGGCTGGCTTTTCTCTGTTGTCCTCTCCAGTCTGATCTTCATTCTTGTCTTTACAGAGGTCAAAGAATCCCAGTTTGGAGATGTCTTGACTGAAAGTTTCTTACTTTCCCCTGGTCCCAAAGCTGCTAACAACTGTTCCAGCTCTTCTTGTCTTTCTGCTCCTAGATGAGTTTTAGCAGCTCCCATTTTTAGAATGAAAATGGATTTTCTTCTTGGGGAAAGAATAAGCAATTGGTCCAGATTATCATGGTATAGACAGGATCTTAGTGAGCTACCAGACAAAAACACTGGTCAGGCTTAGGGACACCAAGAATGTCAGGTGCAAAGGATTTGCAGGGACGTACCGGGGCAACTCCAAGCACGAGACGGTGCAGACAGATTATTAGGAACAGTTCTGAGAAAGTCTTGGATGAAGTTCAAATCACTGAAATGCCTAATGTGTTTCAGATTTGGCCAGAAGGGCACCTACCACTAAACAACGTGTTCTCTCTGACACATCGCTTTTTAACCAACTTCACTGTCACAGCAGTTTAATCACTGGTTACTTTTACTACCAAGGCAAACTGTTATGTGAGTTTCATGTGCAGATAGGATGATTCATTTCTTATGTCCAAAATACGTTTGCTGCAGGCTGGGTTTGCTGTGAAGTAGATAAACCACATCTGAAGCACTAATGCTGTTATAAACTGCCTTGTGCTTTCTGATCATTTCTTTTAAACACAGCTTCTACTCAGCATCAAAAAACATTAGCACTTTTCAGAGAAACCAGATCACTCAGCTTTGACACATGATTTAGCACTCTGATCATTACACAACACATGGTTTCAAAGTGTCTGTTGCAATTTTAAACATGTGTGATGCTACTTGAACTACACTGTCTCTTTCACAAACTGCCCTGGGGAGTTTATTGAACATATTTTCAATCGGGTTTCCTAGCACTTTAAGTATAGCTTTCTCAAATATCAGGGGATGTTGAAGCACTACATGAAACGAAATAATGGAGTGTGGACAGAGCAGGTGCAACTTTCATGGCTTGTACTCAGAGGTGTTGTGAATTCACAAGTGTTTTGAGTTATTCTACGTTTGTTTTGATCTGTCTTATCCCATTTTGGTATTTGGAGAGTCTAAAAACAAGGATAACACAAAAGCTGCAACTGCTGGGAAGCCACAAGAGGTTACTTTCTGCCACTTTAATTTCCTCCTTTGGTATCCTGAGCCATTTATGGGAGGCAAACTCCTTGCGGAAGCAGATTGAGCACTTCCAAGGTAGCACTCGCTTATACCAGAATCAAGTTTTTCATGGTCAAAGGAGCAGGTGAGAGAGTTTAGTTTGCAGTGGGATGCCCTCTTTGATCCAGCTCGGCACAGGCCCACATAAGTGCTAGTGACAGCACTAGGGAGGGATGTGGGAGTGAAAGTCTGAGCCCACAGAACAGGATGAGACCACCGCAACAGATTAGATTTATACCAAATTCAAATGATCCGGGCATCTGTAACACCCGTTGCTCACAGCCACCGAAAAGCCAAATCAGCCCAGGCTATGCTTATTGCTCAATCAACTCCTTTCTTACAGCTTCAGAAACACAAAGTTCTGCAGCCTGCCCGCAGCAGGAAAGAGCAAAATGTGGATCACAAACTCCAGCCTGTGAGAGGATGAAGGGACTTGAAGCTCCCTGGTGTCCCCTGAGCATCACTGATGCAGGTTTCTATGCTGGCTATCTTGACCGATCATCCCTTCTAGCAACAGGTTTTGTGAATCCACAACACTGTGCAACAACTCCCATGCTGCAGGCAGCTCGACAGCCTCGCACCCCTGCTTCAGCCAGGGAGGCTGAGTGAGCACAGGAGATCCCAGCATTGCCTGATGGCACACCCCATGGAATAGCCTGACTGGGGCTATCTGAAAGCCTGTTGGGTACTTCACAGCTGTGAAGTGGACTTTTACAGCAAAAGCTGTGTTCTGTGAAGCCCCGCAACCATGTCAGCCTTGCTCACTTCGGCCAAACCAAGGAAACAATGGATCTTCTGCAAAAAAAACCTTTTTCCTGATAGCATATTCAGTTCCCACCAACTTCAGCACCAAAGTCTGCACTAAATAAGAGGCAGAATGTAGTGCTACCTTTGGTAATTTGGGCAGGTACTATTTCCAGAACTATTCCAAAGTAAATGGGGTACTTGCCAAAATATCAAGCCCCTACACCTTGTGATTGCTCCCCGGTGTCCCCCTGTTTCAGGAGGAGTAGGTTAACAAGGAAAGACCCTGCTGCATTACCTTAACCAGCTGAAAGGGGTTATGGTGCCCTGGGGGCTAGCTCAGTCATCCAAGTTTTCCTGCAGATATTAATACTAATTGGCCATGAAACTGAAAGACATACTCATTCTGAAACGTAGCTTTAGTGAGATGAGCAAATTATCATGGGCTGCCTCAAACCCGCTGTTCCAGATCTAGAGACTGATGAAGATAAACACCTCCCTCTGAAGAACAAAAGCAAATCTCACCTCCTCGTGGGTGAACGGATGTAATTGTGTCATTGTCAGTTGTGTTTTACTAGACTGAGAGTTCTGTGTTGTGAAGGCTTGGCTGGAAGATATACACTTGCTTTTTTGGAGACTAAAAAGATCAGGTCTAAAATCACACAATAATCAAACCTTGCAGAAAGCTGCACAATTAATTAAATCCAAAATTCCCAAACATAGAAAAGGGAGTTGCTAGTTTGCATACACAAGCATAATATGAAGGTCTAATCTCAACTGATTTTACCTTTTCTTAGGCAAGACATGTAAACCAGGGATTTGCCACCGTGAAACTTTGACAAAATTGTATTTTGAATCATAACAGTAATGTCTACTGATCAAGATAATCTCTGGCACTTTTGAAATATGGTTGCCTTACACTTCTTGTCACTCTAAAACTTGTTATCCTGCTCGCACTGTTTTATTCTCTTCCCCTATTTGTTGATAAGGTACATATCACTATCACCAGTACTCATACAAGTTGACCTGGCATTTTGTTTTTCACATGGCAGTCATGATGATATAAGATGATATGGGGTTCATAAGATAGCAATCAAATCAATGAAATCATCATCTGGTTAAAGCAGAAAGCAAAACATATGTGAAATAAATTTTAAGCCAGCTGAAGGAAAATCCAGTGCTGTCATCACCCCAGCACTCTATCACCTGTACTGAAACACTGCCTGTGCGCTGGGTGTTCTTGCCACCCACCTCCTGAAATCACGTGTGTGCTGACCAGTCTTATCGTGCTATCATAAAGCACAATTTATGCATTCTATGGCAACTGTGGCAAGAGTGCAAACCATCTTCATCCACCGTACTGCCAGAGCATGTGCAGAGAAAACAGTCAAAGGCTTTGGAAGGTTTTGGATTGGGTTTCTGAGCAAGCAAGAAGCCTTCGCTTATGAGGGAAGTGTTCTTTGGTATAAATAGCTTTGTATCTCTGGAGTCTTCTTTCCACCTTCATAACCACTTCTCTGCTGTTGAGGATTGCTATTGTTCCGTGGGGAATTCAGCATCTGGCCACTGGGCTTTAATTATGAGAGAGCTACCATGTAATACAGAAGCAGCTGTTTATATTAAGCTTTGGTGTCAGGTTTTTCTCATAAGAGATGTCATAGGATGATTGCAAGGCTAATGTAAAAGCCCTGACTGTGAGAGGTGGAGGGCTAGCAGAGCACACAGCACTGAGACGGTGACCATTGTGTCTGCCTGGAACCCGAGCCAGGTCCTGCTTTGCCATTTAACACTTCTACTCCCTTCCAGACTCCTGCTGTGTCTGGCCATGGGTCCACAGTGACAACACCAGATCTGAGCCCTCCCAGCTGATCCACATGCAGACGTTTCATCTGGATAAAATATGGAGATGCAACTCTTCTTCCAACACATGAACTGGAGCCCATCATTTATGCTTCCAAGGTGGCAACCACAGGAGGGACAATGCCTGAGCCACATAAACCTAACTGATGGAAAGTTAAGCCAGTGCAATTGACTCAACAAACTGGTACTAGAAAAATTAGCTCATTCACTAGCAAAGTTGTTCAATACTTTGCATCATGGGTTTTTTTGGTACCTCTCAATGCAGCAGGAAGAGCTCTTAAGATGGGGTTACTATATTGGTGAACCCCAGTCTCAAGCAAAGTACTGCAGTGCCGAAGGCATAATAAACCCTCTGGACCCTGATATGATGCAGAGCAGAGACCTTTATTTTGCCTCTGCATTGAATTAGAATAAGCTTGTCAGGGTTTATTGCCTGGATCAATATTGGAAAGTGGCTGAGTGGCCTTAGAAGTAGGATACACAACTTACTTATTTTAAGTCTGACTTAATAAATCCTGCTAAATTGGAATTAATGATGCATGGGTCTGCTCTGGGGTCTCTGCACCCATGGCACAGCTAATTAATAGTCTAGATAAACTATCCATAGATAAAGACTAATGAGGTCAGAAGCACCCATTTCAAATATCTACTTTCCCTAGCTTCCTATTCAGTTCCTTGGTATTCTTTGACTCCTCCTTTCCCAATCTCCTGCATTACCAGCGCAGCCATGCACAGCATGCAGTGCAATGCCTTTTGGCATACTGGAGAAAGAGGTTGAGCAGGAAAAGACAGTGAGGCAGCACATGCTTCCTCTCCAGCCACACGTCTCTGAGAAAAGGGAAGGGATTGCTTTAGTACATGCTGTGTTGGCTCTGCCTACACTCTTCTGGGAGGCAAGATCAAAACTACAGGCCGGATTCTGCCTGCAGGTCTCTAGCTGAGCATCCCTGCTCTACACTGTAGAGCAGTGCTAAAATGCAAGAACTAGCCAAATAAAATTTGGGGTTTTTCTGATGAAAGGAAATACAAGAAGAGAAAGGAAACAAATCCCTCTGCATCCTGCAGCAAAGATTATTTAAAGTCCCCTGTTGATTTTACACTGGTAGCAATGAGGGTTGTTGCCTCTACAGTTCTGCCCTGGGAATGGCATCTTCCAGCCAGATCTTGTGCCCGTACACTACCTCAGAGCACACTCGCATTGCTACATGGCACCATGCAGCACCATGCAAAAAGATGAGCGACGATGCCAGATGCAGCGCTGCACGGAGCAGCTTCTCCGAGGGTGGCTCATTTTCTTGGGTCCCATGCCATACCGATGTGGTGACGCTGCTTCTGTTCCTGGAGGAACCTCACTCAGTGCCAGCCCAGACATCTGGCACCGAATCTCATCATGCAGGCTTGTGCTAACTGTGAAATTTATAAATGGTAACTACCAGTCCACATTTCTAATCCACTTTACTACTTACGTCTCCACTAAAAACTAGGCAGGCTTAACCATAGGCCCCCATGGAAGGGCTGTAGTTGGACTACTGTCTCTGACCCCAGAGTTCGGAGAACACAGTGAAGGTTCATGTCTGTTAATATCTCTCACATTTCTTCTTCGCCCCTTCTTCCTTCTCCCAGTATATGCTGGCCAGATCTTCCCATATAGGTACAAAACCAGCTGCAAGAAGCACCAATGTCATTTGTTCATGGAGTTTGCAAGGCTGATTGTTTTTTATCTCAGCAGCTCCTATTTCTTGTCTCTGGGGTTTTAGTAGCACACATTCATTTTACCAAAGCAGGTTCTTTTCTCCGACACCCACTGAAAATGTGTCACTGCCCAGTGGGATGCTCAGCATTGTTATTCCAAAAAAAAAACCTTGTCCCTAGGGGGTTTTGGCAGCAGTAAAGGCTTGAAAGTTGAAGGAACATACTTAAAACGTCACCTGTGTGAGAGCCTCCCCAGTTCACTGCCTCTCTGAGGAACCCAGAGACCGCAGAAGCCCAGATGAAGCAGCAGTCTTGAGGTGGACTCTATCACCCAAGTTTTCTTTTTTTCTGTCCCCTATTGATGGTAACATGACTCATGTGTCCTTGAATCTGAGGGCAAACAAGATGCGAAAACCTCTGTGAAATTCAGAAGCGGTGGCAATGTTTTGCAGCATTGAATGCCAGCGCAGCAAACTCATCTCTGTAAAATGTTCCAATTTCACAATATTTCAACTACACACTACTAGAAAGCATCTAATATTAAGCCATACATCACTAGGGGCAGAGGCTTCTCATTCCTTTGCTGCAAAGGCAAAAGTAACTCGCATGTGATTTATAGGGAAAACCCTAACTAGATGAGTGCAACGCATACCTCATGCCAGCAGCAGTAAATCCAAGCCCTCTGTGCTCTCAAGGGAATGTTTCATGCAGTAGCCTAAAAAATATGTGCAATGCCTTTGAAAATCCTGCGGTTGAGGGCTGGTAGAAAATTTCTCACCACCGTCCTATGTGGTTACCTGCCTGTGCCAACAGGCTACTACAACAGCAGCAACTGTAGAAATTACCTGGTATCAGGCCTCACATCAGACTCACCAAATCACTTTTGCATATAGTCAGGTTAAAAAGTTTATTTATGTTTACGAAGTCTGTATTTCCCAGGAAAAAAAAAAATTAAAAAAAAAAAAGAGAGATTATTTTATCTAGCCTTGAAAACGACACTTTAATTGCAGAACTGAAACATTTAAAAGTGTTACTTGAGGACTTTGGAAAAGTCCTGTTTAAATTACTAAGATGAGAGTAAAACAAGCTCTGAGGCTGATATGGACCAGCCTGAAGCCAGTAGCAGCAAAATGACTTTTTCTCCATCAGGATCCTGAGAATGTGGGACCAATGAGCAGGAAAAGTAACTGGGACAGGCACCAAGATGTACTAAGGAGGAGGAATTCACTTGGCTGTTATTAATTGTAAGTTGTTTTTCATTTTTTTTTTTTTTATGGAAAGAGGTTAAAATAAATTTCTTCAAACTCTGCTCAGCCTTGAGTAAGAAAAGGAGCTCATCTAAATAACGCCCACAAGGAGTGGAGGGAAACATGGGACTTGAATGACTCACGCAAAGTCAAGCTGTGGGATAGCAGAAGACCTAAGGGGTAAAAACAAAGCAGATACCTATGGCACAGTGCTGAGCATCCTGATGCGGGACAGCTGGGCTGTAGTGGGGCAAGTCCCTGAAAACGTTCAAGGCCAGGCTGGATGAGGCTCTGAGCAACCTGATCTAGTCAGGGATGTCCCTGCTCCTTGCAGGGAGGTTGGACTAGATGACCTTTGAAGGTCCCTTCCAACTCTAACCGTTCTATGATTCTAGGATTCTATGATTCTAAGTCATCCCTGGGAGGAAGAGGCAGCAGGGCAGTTGCCTCCCAGCCTCCCCAAAGGAAAGGGCTGGCCCTGCTGGGTTCAGAGGCTGTTGCCTCCTCTTTTGCTCCTGCAGTGAGGCTTTATTTCTCCTTCTACTCAGAACAGACTGCGCCAGGTACAGTCTCCTGGGAAGACAAAATAGTCGCCAATCTTTAAAGTAACGACATTTACCCCTGCCCAGAGCAATATAACCACCACTGCAGAAGGGAAGGAAAAATTAAAGCACTCTCAGAAATCTGGGAGATGGCAGGTGTTAGCCTCTTTAATAGGAGTAATAAAAATAATGACTCCTATTAATATTAGGTATCTGATTTCCAGTGTTAAACAAGAAAAGTGCAATACCTGCCATTTTAAATTACCCTGTCATGTTTTCATTCCTTCCTTTCCCCTTGAGACTTAAAAAATCTTGATGAAATGTGTGTGCACTCTTCAAATATTTCCTGAGGCCAGTGGGGTCCATATGTTCCTAGGAACAAGTTTTTCACTCTGTGGGTCAGTCCTGATGACATTTAGATTTTTTGATTGGTATATATTGGCAGCACAGAGCTAGAAGATGATGGGGATTTCCCCCTGCAAATATAATGCAGCATTTTATATAGTTAAGGGCAGCACGAAAGTAATATAGCATTTTACAAAGATTAAGCAGAACACTGCAGTGTTTGCATTTTGATTACAACCATGGTTCCTAAATTAGAGTGTCATTGTCAAGGTAAGAATGATATTTTATTTAAACTGCTGCTGAACATATGGTGTTATTTATGCCTCAGACATCCACAGCAGAAAGAATTTTCTAAGTCTAATTTATGCTGTTAGCGAGTAGCCAGCAAAAAGATGAGACCTCACTGTTTTTACTAGCTAGCAGAGTGCTGTTTTAGATTAAAATAGTTAAGAGATGTATTTTTTTGAAGGAAAAAAAATTCTACCCGGAATTGTACAGAAACCATGACTAATGTCAGCGTAGATCTGTATCCTTCCTCTGCTGTCAGATCTTGCCTGTGACACCATCTCTGGTTGTCCTCAGCAACCCATTGTACATCATATCCCATGACCTTCCGCTCTATCAGTAGTTTTTGATGAAAGTATTATTTGGACAGGTTGGGGCGGGTTATGTGTGTCAGGGGATGGACGTGTTTGTATTCATCTGTGCACATGCTGAGAATCATTTGCTCTCTTGCTTACATGGAAGAAGAAACTGAGCTGAAGTCCAATTTCAGGTCAACTTTACTCTTGAGTTGTGGCAAATGGTGTAGGAGGTTTTGTGAATCGGTGCACTTTGGGGAATTTATTTTTTTAGAAAAACAGGAAATGAGAGAGTACTTAAGAAAAATACTTTTTTTTTTAATAAACAATTTAAATATATTTCCATTCTGAGTCCTCTCTCCCTTCTTCACTTTCCCAGTACCAAGGGAGGACTTGAGCCTGTATATTTTCCCTTAATGCACTTCCTAACTCAGCTTTGTAGTTACCTTTTAGAGCTACAAAAGCTCACTTCATTCAAAGCTTGAGCCATCTCATTGCTTCCACCAGAAAATAGATTTAATTTGTTTAAATATTAGCACTCTCTCATATTAGAGAGCTAGATAGAGTTCTGCAATACAACAGACTATGCTAAAGAAAAGCTTGGTGCAAAGTAGAGATATTAGTCGTTCAAAGGGAGCTGCTAAGGGTGCCAACAGGTGGGAATGGACATGAGAATTTTACTTTTCAGTCAGAATTTCTAAGGATTATCTGATTTACACTTTTTTTTATTTCTGTTATGTAGAAAACTTATATATTCATATATTGAAAAAAAAAAGTTTTAATTTAGATTGTCCACCATTCTATTCATTTGCATTATGCAGTGGCCACTCTCTGTAGCAGGTACAGGCACTGCGCTGAGGGGTCTCCACAAAACACCATGCCAACACAGCCCGGCAGGCTGGGGAAGGGAAACAGGCAGGAGAGACAGCGAGACTCAGCTCCCTGAGCTGGCTCTGCCGTGGAAGGTATCCATGAAATTTTCTGTGGGGGACAAAACAGGTCAAGATCTGGGTTTGGTGCTGCAGCAGGGCACTGCCAACTCCATCGGCACAAAGGGACCAGCCAAAATGACCAGCAGGACGGGGTAGCTTGAGGATTTTAAAGGACGTTTTGTCAAGAGAGCCTGTTCGTACAGAACAGGCACAGCAACTCTGCCTGTTGTTTAAAAGAAAACACGCATGTTATTGCCACTTATTTTGGCTAATCTTTGCAAAGCGCTTAAGCTTCATGTTCAAAGACATTAAGCACATGTTTATATACAGTTCGGCACTGTTTTTAAGAATTTTCAACAGGATACGAGCAAAGTCAATAAATCTGTAAAGCAGCCACCTGATAAGTCCTACACCTTGCAGTGAGGACTTTCGCTAATAACACGAAGAGGGGCTGTGAGGCTTTCAAAGGCAGTGTACAGTAACACCAGACTGCGTCCATAGGTAGTGTTCTTACTACCATTTTTTCAAAATTCTAATGCACTGGATATGCTTTTAAAGTAGTTTATCCTCAAATTTTGTGTGTACAGAACAAGTGAGGCCCAGATGTGTGCCTGTGCACGAAGCAGATATGCACATGCAGACTCCAGGGCAATCTCTCAAACCAGTATTTCACACACCGTGATCCATGTGAAATGGCCAAATTTCATTGGAATCTGCGGTTTTATTTACGTCAAGGCCACTATCTTTTAAAATACTTGATTCTTTCAAACTTTAGTATGTGATTACATTTTTTGCTCTCATTTAGAGTGAGACAAGCCCCAGATAACTTCACCAAATGAGACGTTGGTGTAAATCCAGATTAGGTCAGACCTGGCTCTGACAAACCTCCTTGACTCTGGAGGTGAATTGTGGTTTAATTCTGTCATGAGATGGCAGTTCCTCTATTTGTTTCCCCTGCTTTGATGAGTGGGGATGAATCCCCAGCTTTGTTCTGACAGCCTGATAGTGCTAAAGCTATTTGCAAACAGCCCCTGACTGCCAGCCTACAAAACCAGAGCTATTCCCATCCTAAACTTCTCCCCGGCGGATTCTGCCAATCATGACAAATTGTGTGAAATTTGTGGTGAATTTGTGATGTGGAGAAAACTCCACTAGGGACTAATTTGACACCATCAGATGCAATTTTCTTTTATTACCCTAAGGCAAGATTTAAACTAGTTTCCAGGGGTGAGAGGTTACAGCATTAACCCTCGGCGCTCGCCCCAGCAGGCTGCCACCTAGACAGTCTGGAGCATCGTTAAGCGGATGTATTTCTCCTTTTTCCTCAGTCTTTCTTGGGGTTTTCATTTTAGGGTGGTGCTTTTATTCTCAGTTTTCAAGATGGACACCTCTTTTCATAGTCAGACCAATTCTACCAAAGCCTCTTCTGCAGCTTTTTTTTTTTTTTTTAGGAGGAAAGGAAGATTTAGGCTCAGTCGCCCAAATCCAGTTAACCCTGTGTGGTCTGGAGAGAGGAGTGGAGAGTGAGGAGGGCAGGGATGTGAGGCCCCCAGTGAAGCTCAGATAATACAGGGAGGAAGAAATGGACTGGGGTGTGTGGAGACACAGAGCACGGAGTCAGCTCAGGTTCTGTGGGGCACTGCCAGCCCTCCCAAACCCAAGCCACCTCTGCACACACCTAGCCCATAAGGACCTGGGAACCCAGCAGGAGACCAGAGCTTTCAAAAAGGGCAGGCTTCAGCTCAGCATCTGCCTTCCTGCAGTGTTGTGCCTGAGGCATGGCATCCCGCGCATCCTGCTCTCCAGGCAGGATTCCCATAGCACCAGCCCAGGCCTAGCAGGGCTTCCTAGCTTGGGGTTCGTCCTCAGGCAAAGCAGCTACTTCACTTCTGGATCCCAGCAGGCACTGGAAGCACTACAGTCATATTCTTTTGAAATCAGCCCCGAGTTATAAATCTTTACCTTGGTGTTTGCTCGTGTGTCTGTTTATCCATGGAACAGTTACCCAGCTGTCCACACAAGCTGCACACCAATAACAAATAACTGTGCAGATGTTCATGCTGACCAACACCAGGTGAGATTGCAAAATCCTGTCTAATACCCATCTCATACTCATTCAGGACCCAGTTCCACCAAAGTCCACCACAAAAACTCAATACCACAAGTAAGAGCATTATTTGCAAAAGAGCTCAGATTGCATATGCTTTTTTTTTCCTTCTCTTTCTTCAGAGTTTTTCCTTCTTCCTTCACCTTCAAAAAAGTTGAGTTTAGTTTACTTCTGTGTCCTTGTGCTTCCCCTTTTCACATAAACAGTGACTGCCAGCCGACATGGCGCTTACGTGAGATTTTGCAAAGGACAGAAGGCAAGCTCCTCAGTGTTTTCAGAGATGAGTCAAGAAAAGCAAGGACAAAAAATGAGAAATTTCCTCTTTAAGTCCAGGCATGAAACAGGCTCTTCTTAGGACACTGTTTGTAAGTGATTTAGCTGAACCAGGGACTTCTGGAGCAGTGGAGGCATAACCACCCTGAATCTGCAAATATTGCAGTGTTTGTCTTTGGCAATAATTTGGAGAAGGCACTGCAGAGGCAGGAACAAGAATCCCCAGGAGGGCAGATGCAACATTCTCCATGGTTTTAATAGCTGGCCTAAATCCTGAATGGTGAGGTAGTTCTGCCTCTTTAAAATGCCTTTTTAGTTGTCAAGAAGAAATTTTATTTGAATTAAAGTGAGCTACCTTTAAGAAAATGAAATAAAAATATTTATCTAGGGGTTTGACTTCACCTTTTTAACTAAATTAGGGGAAAGTAAAATGTTGAGAACTGATGATTACTGCAAAATAATCTGGATGAAGACTGGTTAGAAATCTAAATTTAATTAGCTGTCTTTAAATGGTTTTTTTTATATATGGACATTCTTGTCCTGAGGCAGACAACTGGAAAGACTCTGCAGGCTGGATCACCTGAGAGTAGAAATCTGGGCCACAGTACCTCTGATGACTGAATTTCTGTCATTAACTAGCACCTCGTGGCTCTAATGCTACTCACTGTCCTTCAAGAACTGCCCAGCGTCCCAGATTTTTACCACACGCCCTCTGCCTTTTTCCTCCTCCAAGGCCCTGTGGGAGGCAGGCCTCATTGCCATATACGAGTGTTTGCAACACACTCCTCCAGGAGGGAGAACACAGGCTTGGAGGCATCTGTTTTCAAGATCAACAATCGCTTTGGGAGGAAAAAAAAAAAAAAATCCAAACAGGAAAAGTCATTTAAACCAAATTACTGGCACTACTATTTTCACCTCTCCACAATCTAGCCATGACTTACAGAGCATCCTGAGTTAAGAGTTCATCATCCCAGCTGAACTTAATGGGAGTATTTACACAAGAATTATGTTGCAATAGCTAATAGGCTTGGTTGTGGGCAAGTCTGTTTTGCTGTGTCTGTACTGATTTTGGTCCAAAGAATCTTCCCACTGCTGCAGTTCCACCAATAGGTAGGAATAATTATAACTCTGCTGTGACTGATCACTGCTAATTCAACATCCGTATCATCTAAACGTGGCCCTGGGCAGACTGCAGGGTTTGCAATTCATGTTAGTGGCTGCTGCTGACTTGTCCACACCAGATCTCCCATCATCAGTACCACAACAGAAGTTCTACTGGTGGGAAACTTGTAAGGAAAATGTGATTTTCATTAGGTCCTCTCTATCTCCACTTTCTTCATGGACATGATAGCGGTAATGATGTTTCTCGAGGTTACTCGGAAGACTAACTAATAAATGCTTACAAAGTGCGTTGAAGACGGAAAGTGTGAAATATTCTATTTAGTTATAAAAGCATAGACAAGGCAAAGGCAGCAGCCAACCATTTAACTCAAATAAAATGTCCTTTTATAACATTCTAGTGATGCTGGGTTTTGAATGTGACGGAGAACAAACTCTGTACAAAAACAATGATGGCGGGAGATGCACTTCCTCTTCATGAACTTTGGAAAACCTGATCCATCTCATTTAATAACAAAAAGAAAAATAAGGAAAGGAGTGAAAGAAAGAGAAAGATGGAGAAGGAAAATATGTTATTTGAGCCAATGTGGGGTGTAGGGCAATGTTTCATATTAACCCCAGCTTCCTCTTCATCCAGCTGATTGCTTTGAAAAACAGAGTCATAGTTCATCCACTGGTTCTATGGCCAGTGTTGATCCTCAGGGACACACAATGTTATGATTAGAAAGAGCTAAAGGAAAAGTATTGCTGAGGAATTTAACTAGATTTTTCAATCTAGCAGCTTTGTAAGAAAAGGGGATGCATTGAAGCTAAAGTTTCTCCTCGAAATTGCATTGGTTTTCATTGATACTCTCAGGAAAAAAAAAAAAAAAAAAAGATAATTTCCAGCCAGAATCAGAATTCCCAGCCTGGATCAGACAGAAACCACTGGATTGCATTGGGTTGGACTGAGTTAGGTAGGGTAGATTAGGGCACCTTCTGAGGATATGGAGAGCTGGAAATCAAACCCCTGTCCCTCCTGGCTCCAAACAGGAATACTGAGGTGGCTCTCCCTTGCTGTAACCAGTCATTTCTGATCAATTAGTTCCCTTTTCCCAAATCAGCTAGGACTTTTCCAGCAGAGAGACTGTCACCGAGGAAGGGAGATCCTCCAGCCTGCAGTGACAGAGATGCTTAGCTGCTGTGCAGAGACCTGGTCACCCATCCCTGGTGCCAGTCAGACTGGCAGTGAGAGCAACATGCTGCTCTGGTGCTCAAAAGCTGGGAAGAGCATTGACAATAACCTGCAGATGATGGGCTGGAAAAGCCTGTGTCCATATGATGGACACTGTTGGGTGAGATGCCCCATTCCTTTTCTTGCTGCGGGGTCCATAGCAAATGTAAGGGCAGAGGGACACGAGTGCTGTTTTCCCACAGGACAAGCACCCTCCTCATCCTAGGAGGCACAGGCATAAAGAGGGGAACAGAGCAGCGCTTTCCAGGCATTTTTTTTCAAAATGCCTCAAGCCCATGTGAAACAAAATCAACAAGAATTATTTTGAAAATCAGAAATACTTACGAGTGAGGATTTAATTTCCCATGCTCTACCAGTTGCCTGACCTTCCCTCTACACATTCCCTTGTCTATACACAACAGTGCAGAAGGGAAGTTATTTCATCTAACTTCAGGCATTTTAGGACACAATTCAGCTTTTAGACATCTATCACAAGACAAATAATCAGTTATAAAATACCTGTGTCTTCCCACTGACTACGAAAGCAGTCGAGATGACAAGTTCATATGCAGATATGTGATCAGATCAATTCGTAGCCCATGACAATTCCCCCCACATCCTCCCCATCTCCCCCATGAAAAAAAAATACAGATCCCCTCATAGCACAAGGCTCAGCACAAGCCAGGCTCTGCTTGCAGAGTCACGCCAGGATGTGTTCATTGATGAGTGAAACCAGGTTGAAATTCAACTGCTAGCTCTGGCCTCCCACTCATTATCTCTGCTGGGTGTTTAGATCTCAGGGAATTTGTGGAGTTTCTGGGTTTCCAGATACCAGATAGTCTTTTCAGTGAGGTGGTGGGCGTAATTCCTTTGACGATTGTGGCGGAATCTCTAGAAAGCAACCTCATGAGCATTGCTTGCCCCCTCCTCTAAGGGAAGAAACCAAATTCATGGTTTTTCTGACAAATGCTTGCTTTCTGCTGTTGTCAGAAAGCCAGGAGACATTTAGCAGCTGTAACAGTGGAAGATAAATAAAAGCAGAAAAATTTCCAGTCTGCTGCTACACTGGATACATATGCAAAGTGAGGTTAAAGAGAGGTAGTTCTGCTCCAGGAGAGGCTCACTCAGAATAATTTTCGAAGCAGCACAGTTCTCCCTGCCCTTCCACCCCGATACAGGTATAATTCTTAAAATCATAGTCCAGTGACCACTGCAAAACAAGGATAGTAGGCTATTCAAACTATAAATTAATGTGAAAAGGGAACTCACTTTTTTAAGCACGGTATGTTCACAGCTTTCAACCAAGATACCACTGTGCAACTGATGGGATGTTATACACGATTCAGACCTATGTTTCTAATATGAAGTTATCATGTAACAGAAGCAGTGTGTCACAAGATACTGAAGTCATACAAAGCACTGCAGAAAACAATCTTCAACACAAGGAATAACTCCATTTCTTCGGGCTGTGAAACTCTCTCACTTTTTTTTCTGCTTTTGTCTCCTAGGGCTCTGTTTCCTTCAAAGCTAAAACTGGTATTTGCTGGTTTCAAGGACTATTTATTGCTGTGACAGTGACACATCACTCCAAGTAATGCCTCTTAAGTACTATTAGCACGTATCTCATCTGAAAATGTTCAAACACATTCAAACAAAAATGCTGTATTAGTAGACAGACCTAAAATAAATAAACAGGAAACAAACAGAACTTTTGAAAAGAAGGAACCGCAATTGCAATACTTTAAAGATAAATAAACTTTTAGATTTGACTCCCTCTAGAGTATTTTTAAGGAAAAGCTTGATACAGGAGATTCCTTTTTGTTGCAGAAGCCCTCGCACAGCAGTCCCACCGAAACACACTTCTCTCCAAAGGCAATAACCCCTTTGTGCCCAGCAGCCTCTCTCCAACAAAGCTCTCTGTGCTGGTCATGGCCAGGCCCTCATGGGGCTCAGAGCAGAGCGTCTCCGCACCTCATTGAGACCAGAAATCATAGGAAGATCTTCCTTTTGAATCAGAGGTGAAAGAGCCACAAGAGTGTATACCTACATTTTCCATAAAGGGGACCAAATCCCGCCTGTCTTCCTCAACTAAAGGCGGTAGGAGGGTTTTCGTTCGGTCTGCAGTGAATGGAGTCAGAGTAGAGTGGACCCATGTCCGTAGGGGCCTGCTATAGTACAGGACCTTCATTCACTTTGACCCTTGGGGAGTCAAAAGACCCCAACACATTGTTGCAACAACTGCAGCTCCCAAATGTCTGGTTTTTTTCTAAAAGGAGGATGAGTTACCTATCTCAAAATGAGCAGTGCCCAATGTAATTACTGAGGCCTTCACAAGCCTTTCAGTTAAACTCCCTCAGTCTCATCGTGCAGGACCAGCGTTCAGCCGTGCCCTGTATCCACCGATGCTCCCACTGTCGCTCACTCTCGGGGAGCCAGAGGGGATTGCAAGCAGCAGTGAGATATTGAACAGGAGGAAAAATAGCACAGAAAAAGGAACTGAATTTTCAAGAGAGAGCCCAGCAGAAACAAGACATGGAGTCTTTCAAAACATTTATGTCTAAGTTTCCAATGAAAAACAAACAGAACATCAAATACATTCCATAAGTTACATATGTAATAAAGAAAAAGGACTAATGGACATGCGCAATTTTTCTTCTTTCTTTGCCAGGTAGTACAATGGAAAGATACTTGGAGGAAAAAAAAAAAAGTGTAGATATACTGTAGCTGACTGGATCTGAAAATGCAGAAATTGGACTTCTTACCAACTAGCTCCATCACTTCCCAGCATGTGATGGATTTTCAGTTACTAGTTTTCTAAAGACACAAAAGAAAGAGGAAAACAAAACCAAAACAAAACAAAAACACCCCAACAAGCTTGCTAGCTGCAGAACTGTGTAGATAAATTCAATCTGACTACAACTCATGTACTGCACTGCAGTCCCTCCAGGAATAAATTTGGATCACTATGCCATACACTCCAAAGGGTCAACATGACATATTGCATCATATCCCCCTACACGAAAAAGAATTCACTAACAAACATAACTTCCAAAAGTGCTCCTTTATTCCCCTTGCACATTATAGTTTCTTATGAAATATTTTAGTGGATGACTTTGGTGCTTTGCCACATTTCTCTCAATCTGTCCATAAATGTTTGGTTGGAAAGAAAGTAAACATTACAGGACAAACACTTTATAAACCTTTGCTATTTTCGTATAATACTTGAATTGGAATTGGTTTTGCCTAAAAAAAAAAACAACAAAGTAATAATCCTGCAGTGCTGTGCAGAATGACCAAAAAAAAAAAAAAAAAAAAAAAAAAGGCCTGCCAGGTAGACTCCATCCTGCATAATGTAGCTGGTAGCAGGACAATCACTGTTGATGGATCAGAAGTAGACTTGACTAACCTGCCCCTAGACGAGCGGCAGCAACGGTGAGGGTGCGATTCCCCCCACCCTACACGCCCCAATACCGGATTCAGCAAACGTTTGTCACTCCAGGGCCCCGCAGCCGGTCTCTGGCCGCCGCTCACGCCGCCTCCTCGCCCCGCGCAGCCGGTGCCTCCGCTGCCGCTGCTGTTTATTTAAATGACACTGGAAACGATGGGGGCTTCTCATCCTCCTGAGTCATGCATCCTCTGTCTGGGATCCTCCGCGGAGGCACTTTTAGCACCTCATTAATTACCGACTGCAACAAAGTCACGCTGTTTTGCAACTCTGCTGCCTTTGTTAAGAAATCTCAGTCCTGTGTTAGAATGTGAAAGGGGACTGTTATCTACCATATGCCCTGCTTGACTCCATATTACAAAATTAGCTTTCTGGTTCCTGAAATACATATACATGTGCTCTTTATAGCCGTACCCCACGGTTCAACAGCCTGGCTTCTGTTAAAGAGCCTGCCAGTAACAATTGTGGAAGCTACTGTTGCAGATAAAAAGCACTCTTAACTCCACATGTTATAAATAAATGGTTTATCCAGGAAGATGTAATTTCTTAACAATAATCGTCAAGCCCTGCTACGACACACTGCTTTAGATACCTTTTTATAAATCTGTGGGTAGGAAAACCCTCTCAAACAGTTAACTATTAAAGATAAGTAACTAACAGACTAAGGAGTCGGAGATTTTATTCCACTTTGAGTTGGTGATTTTATTCCACTTTTCTTTGGCAGGATGGTGAGACGGTATCATGCAAGGAACCGTGAAACTGCAACATCCTGAGTGTTGTTACTGCGCTGCAGGCACATTAAAGCATGTTGGTAGGAGAAGTTTGATCCGAACGGGGACTTTGATGGCTGTGTAGAAAGCTGTGATTTAAGAATCATCTTCAGTAGCAGCTTAGCCTGGAACACCAGATTAGACCCACAGTGTCCTTCCTTGTTTGGGGTGGATGCTCCTCGGAGTTCAGCCCCTGCAGAGCCCCAGGGCCAGCCCAGGCTGGACTCTTGGGTGAGCAGCTTTCAGGCCAAAGCTGAGTGTGTCAGAGCTAAATTCACTGAGGAGATGGACCTAGCTACCAGCGGGACCAGGCCCCTCTCAGCAAGGAGTGTGCAATAGCTTCTTTGTAAAACAGAGACAGAAAAAAAAAGGAAATGGTAATCAAAATGCCTTTGCATAGTGGTCAGGATACGTGCAGCCAGGAGATACCAGCTTCTGCTCTTAAATTTCCATTTAATGGGAAATGGGCAATCTTGAAAAAGAAAAAAAAGACAGAAATTAAGACTTCCCTTCATGTCCCTTAAAATCAGTTCCTTCTTATAGTCTGACACCAAGAGGCTGATCTCCTTTGCTATGTGATGGCCCTGCTGCAGCGAGCAGCCTGTGGAACGACCCCAATTGAAGAATCCCCTAAGCAGGAGCCTAAGGTGCGAGGTGCCATTGCACTCGGAATCACACTCAGGCTGAGGGTACACATGGAGCATAGTCCACACTCTGGCAAAGTTTTACTGCCATTGGGATTTTATACTAAAGGGGATTCCGAAATAAAAGAGAAAGCTGTCTCAATTCTTTGAAAGAAAGGATCTGAATGTCTCTCCTGATGGAGGAGGCTGGCTGGCTGGGGCATGGCTGACACTCAGCTAGGCAGAAAACCCCAGCCAGGCTGGGTGTTTCCTTATTGCAGGCTCCTGTTCAGGATGGATGTTGGTTCTCATAGTAGTCTGGAGGGGTGCACCTATTCCCACAGTTTATTTGGGGACTTTAGGCACCTAACTGTTGAGTGTCACTTGCAGAGTCATCAGCCTAAAATATAAGAATTATTACTTCTAGATTGAAGATGCCACCATTTATTTCACTGAACCTGGGCTTTCAAGTCATAGCTGTCTGATGGCTGGTTTGTAGCTTGCTCAGTGTAGTAAATGCTGATGCTAGCTCAGTAGAAACTCCATGCTATCATTGTTGTTTCACTACCGACCATCAGCCCCATATGGCAAAGAACTAAGTACTGAGCTAAAACGCAGAGTGGTTCTTTCCAGTCGTGAGTAGTGGTCAGAAAAACACTGAAAAGTACACTAAGATGGTAAGGCTTTGACTGAGGAAGATGTGTCTTTTCAGACAAGTGCAAGGGCTTATTTCATTTCTGATTATGCCAGTGCAACATATGCATCTGCTTCATGCTCTACAGGCAAAGGAACTGACATCACCTCATGCTTCTTCTCAACAGAAGACCTTGTCTCTAGTGCACCAGAGAACATCCTTCTTCAGAACTACCATTCTGCAGTCTTTCAGGACCTTCAATTTACACCTTGAAATAAGCAGCAAGAGCATTTGAGTACAAAAGTGTTTCTTGATGGCTCATCATTATCTGCCTAATGCAATCGTATATTACTGAAATATCTCATAGAATAAGTGCTGGTGACAAATTTACCAATGTTCAGTGCAGAACCATCTCTTGTAACATTTTAAATTGCATAATAGTTGTCTCCACCTGATAAAATTCTAATTAAGCGCCACAGAGCACGGCCAGAGGAACAACTTCTCCTGTGCTTGTTCAGGAGGGGTAGTGCTGCTGTTTCACTACACTTAGTAACAGTGCTTCATCTACAGCCACTACCAACCCTATACCTCTATACCAGCCCTATATCCTGTACCTCTTGTGCCTTCAGGTCACCGGAGCTGAACTGCTTCAGGATTTCCTGGCAATGGGACAGGGTTGTTGCAGACAGCTGTAATTACAGCACATGAACTCCATCCACACTGTGCACCATTGTCCTTCATTCCCACCTGTCCATGTACACTAGACAATGTACCCATCACCTATGCTGGGGTGTGAGCATACTCGTTCTGAAAAAGGCTTCTTTTCTACTCCCTGCTTTTCCAAAAGACCCTACCTCTGTAATTTCCCCTCCAGCAGTGAGATTGCTTCACTGACCCCTTTGAGACACTCCCTACCCTTACCGTTTTATGTATCAGGCTTTCCATTCCCCTTTCCTCATGGTGAACCAGATCAGGGAATCGAATCTGCTGGAAAATATTCTTTTTTTCTTTTCAGGATTTCATTTTTTTCAGCCCAGTATTCCCTAATCCAGCATATGACTGCTAATGCTTGGGCCAGCACAGCCCAGGAAGTGGGAATGAGCAAGTCGCTTGGGCAAGTGTGGGTTCCAACTTAGGCTGACATTACCACCAAAGAAATTCGCAGGAAAGGCTGCCAAAGTGAGAAAACTGCTCCTAACTTAGGTGTTGTGAATCACCCTCCCAAACACTCAAATCCCAGCAAAGTCAATGCTGAGACAAATGGATGTGTCACAGTCCTGCGAAGTCTTTGTTGTTGGTTACTCACATCCTCCAGCTTTAGTCAGTCACAGTTCTACCTTACGGGCTGCCACCACTGGAGAAGTATACTTGTGCAAACTCACGCATGAATTTAAACCAGCTCAGCTATTCTGGTGTTGCCTTCTGGATGCTTAAAGTTAGTCTAGCCTAAGAGCATTTTTTTTTTCAACTTAGTGTTCATCACAAAAACATTTGTGTTAGTCACTTCTGTTCTATGTTGAGTATTTACACCCGAAATACACAGATACTTCCACAGCAATGCTGAGATTTTTTTTTTCTTGTAGATATATTTGCTCTAGGCACAGATTCCACAAACACAGAACAAAAAGTTGGTCTGCATCCCAAAGGTTTTACAATCTGATTGCAAGGCCAAGAGATGACCAACTGATAGATTAATCCAGGGAAACAATGACTTAGCATGGTTTGATCATCCTCGTATTAACTGCTAAAAATTCCTCCATGCCAAAAAGTTCTCAGTTTCATTTTGAGGCCTTCCTGTTGGACTTTCTTAACTGAACTGCATCTGGAAGGTTTGTGCTGCACAATTCGCCCATGTGTTTTTCCCACAAATATGCTTTTTTTTTTTTTCCCCTATGTACAATAAAACAATAGTTCAGCTCTCTTCCAGTGTGATCCAGAAGACCAGATCCAAACCTCTCTCGGACTGATGAAGGGTCAAGCTGACAACAGCAGGCTTTGGACCCGGCCCAGCCTGAGGGATAGTCCAGACCGACATGCTGAATTGGGGCCTGATCCTGCAGACTTTGATTGCACTGGGATTTTATTACAATGACAGAATTGCACAAGTCGGAGATGGGAAAAATCAATTAGGTCATCTAGTCTATTTGTTGCCAGTGTAGGATTGTTCCCTACTGCACATTTTGTTAATGTTCTGTCACTACATCTTTTAAATATCTGAAGCATAAAGACATTATTGAAGACATTGGGTCTAGATCTTTGGGAAGAAGTTTGTTTTTTTAGAAGTACACGTATACTCAGAGGTTCAACTTACTGTGAACAAAGCATTTCTCATCACTCGTCTCTTTTGGTTTATTTAAACTATGCAATTATAATCTTCTGTTTGTGATATTAACAGCTTTTGAGAATGCTCAAGATGTTACAGAAGATTAACCTCCTAAATTGAATATGGCTAAAGAACAAATGGGTTATGTTAGGAAACACAGAGAAATGCAACCACTGTTAGATTGGGAAACATGGAAAAGAGTAGTAATACAGACACACAAACATACTTATATATAAATACACGTGTGTTTTGGGTAATTTCTTACATATTCGTGCCTCTCTGCATGCCTTCCCCACTCTGTGCTTGCCTCTTAGCTTCTATAGGGAACACAAAATGTGGGGCAAAGACTGTCAAGATTTGGGGTCCTGTGCAGTGCCAAAAGTATCATTGGTGTTAACAAATGTCAGATGCGTCAGATTGTGCAACCTTTACTCAGGATGCCTGCTGCAGTCCTCTAACCCTTCTCACTTCAGTGGCCATCACCGGCCCAGGTCTGTGGGGGTGCCACTGTGAGTCCTTCCTTGGTGGTGACGTCTCACCTGTGCCACCTACACTCTGAGCAGCACTTAAAAAATAAGGGTGTCCAATACAGGACACACTATGCTTCATTTTCAAATTATGTATAAGAAGTAATCCGAGGCCTTTATTTCTTTACTGTGCTTACCAAGTTGAAAAGGCAAATTGGTGACCCTTTTGTTCACTTACACAAACTATTTCCAGTCTAGAGAAGAATGACAAAGGGTTAGCATTTGGCTGTCCTGTTCACATGGCTAGTTTTTATGACTAGAGTGCCTTTTTAAGAAAGCACAGTATCAGCTATTAATTGGATATCATTATCTTATTCTGGATATAATCTGAGCATCTTGAGCCCATGTCCTTTACCCCCAATTTGTTAGCTGTTTTGAAAAACTGAAATTAACATTTTCTAGCTGCGGAAAGTTGCACAGAGAAACAGCTGTGCAGGAATTGCAATAGTGAAACCACCAGACATTATTCCTCTTTGATTATTTTTTTTTAAAAAAAAAAAACCAAAACAAACAATCCCACCACCTAGCTGATTTTACAGTCTCCTGCTGCTGGTTTTAGCACAGTTCAGTAAAACAGAGGGCTCAGACATCTTTGACTTTCCGGCAGCAATACGGACCATCAGCCATTCTCCCCTTCCTCATCCTCTTTAATAAACAGAGGGGCGCACAAAACCACCCTGGGAGCTTTCTCTCATCCACCCATTTCAGTTGCAAGGAAACACTACATCCAGCTCCCTCCGCCGCATGCGTGGCTGCTGGCTCCTCACATCCCCAGGGCCTGGCGAGAGAAGGCTTTTTTTCGCGAGCCCGCTCCCCGGCGATGCGATGCGGGCAGCCCACCGGCTGCAGGCCCACACGCAGCTGTGCGGCCCCGTGCAGCCCAGGCCAGCTCGCTGGCTCGGCCTCCCGAGGGCTGATGTCAGCCTGAACTTTGCCACCGATATCTCATCGGGATGAGCGACATAAACAGAGAATTGCACGCCAGGGTTTTGCTCTGGAACAAGCTCCTTCCACACATTTCGGCAATATAAATCTTCTCCTTTTATCGCAGAGCGGCAGTAACTGTTTATGGGTTCGGTTTGTTTTTGTTGTTGGGTGTTTTTTTCCCTCCCAACAGAGCTGGTTTGGGGGGGCAACTTGGCTCTCCGGCATTCTCTTGCCTGTCCCTTTTCAGATCCCATCTCGAGTAGAGGCGCAGCTTTTGTTTTCTCTCCCTGTCCATGCCCCTACCCCTCTTCCACAGCAAATAAGTGACCTCTCCCCCCAGCCCCGCTGGTCGCTTATGCGTCCCCTGCCCTTCTGCTTGGCCCTCAGCCGGCACGCACCGCACAAGGCAGTTCGGTCGAGGCTCTTGGGCGACCCGCACGCTCCCAGGCCCCATCTCCCAATACGTCTGCCCCATGTATCTCTGCTCTAGCAGGGGCACATGGAAGGGGAGAGGCTGGAGAGGCAGCGAGCGGAGTTTCTCAGCCGTGCTTTGTCAGGGCAAGGAGAGGGAGTGCACTCCTCGTTTGTTTAATGTTTTCCTTATGTTTCTCGCGGAGCGTTTATTTTTTTGACATGCTTTCTCTGCCCACTGGTGCTAACGCTGCTCCAGCGAGCTGGCTGGCTGGCTGCAGGTTGGCTCATGCGTGCGTGTCCCATCCTTTCTCCGCAACCTTGTTTATTTATGCCACTCGTCCGCCTTGCTCAGAAATTTCCACACGCGCACTAGCACACGAGGAGTCTCAGCCTCCAACCAAACAAAACACGGAGGCGAACACACTCTCTTCGTGTTGGTGTAGCCCCTCGGCTTGTTTGCCGAGTGACTTTTTATTTTATGCCTCTCTGCAATCCCACCCCATCCGGCTCAAGTATCCTGGATTAGAAAGATTTTCCCCAGAGTCCTTTTCAAAGGGAGCCTCCCACAGACCTTTAAATCCCCCACATTTTATGGTACAGATATTTAACAGCTCGGAGAGGGGCAGAGGGGAGAGAGCCCGAGGAAAACAGTGACGAACAGAGTGGCTGCCTCTCGCTCCGCCGAGGCTCCCGATGCCATCAGCGCCGGTTTCCCCAGCTTTCTCTCTCATCCCAGCGACAGCCACTGAGATAAGAAGCCAAGCAAGAAAGGGTTCAGTGAAGTCGCCGTTTTTCCCCTGAATCAGCCTCACCTCCCCCTTTCTCGCCCTCCCTTTCCCACCTCCCCCCAAAAGAGACACCCTTGTTGGAGAAAGGAAAGGCGATATCCCTCTGTCAAACAGGCGGCCGTGCCAGGCCTCGCTGCAGCTGGGGGGGGCTCCGGTCGGGGTCCAGTGGCGGCGGCTGCAGGCACTCCCGGGGCGCTCGGGCTCGGCTGGGCTGGGCTCGGCCCCCCGCCTCCCCCCTGCTGCCCCCGGCCCCGACGGGAGACGCGGCTTTGCTCTGCCCCGTCCCGCGGGAAAAGCCACCCCGGAAAAATCCCTGTCCCGGGGGCGGTGGGGAAAGGCAATAAGGGAGAAAATCCCGAGGAGAGGCTGAAGACCCCTCACCCCCCTCCCATCTCCATTTTGAGCAGGGCTGTAGGGGGTAGATTCAGGCAAGGCGGGGCGGGAGGGCGCTGCGCTGTGTCCCCTTCGCAAATGGAGGGGGGGCTCCTCCCCACGGAGGGGCCGGGGCGCGGAGGGCAGCGGCGGCTCCGCGGAGGGCCCGGGAAAGCCGGCGGCGGAGGAGAGGCGAGCGGAGACCGCCGGGCGGGGGCTGCCAGCGAGGCTGCGGCGCTCCGCCGCCCGCCCCGGCCCTGGCCCTGCCGCGGGAAGATGCTCGGGGTGCTGATGCCCAGCGAGGGGCTGGGGCCGTCCAGGCGCGGGGAGCCTCCCCCCGCCGTGCTGGGGCGCCGGGGCTCGGCCTCCTCCCGCCCCGCCCCGCCCCGGGGGCCCTCTCCCCCGGGGCCCCGCTCCGGAGCAGCTCCTGCATGAAGCCCGGGGGCTCCTGGTCAGCGAGTGGGAGAGCCGGGGGGCGGGTGGTGGTGGTGGTGGGGGCCAGCCCACCTGCGCCCGGCGGCTGGCGGTGCCCGCGGCGTAGAGAGCGACTGCTCCGGAGCGGCGGCGGCGGGGCTGGGTCCTCCTCCTGCCCCCCCGCCGCTCCCGCCCTCGCACACTCCTCTCCCACCGCCATCCATCCATCCCTCCGTCCTGTCGGCACCTCGCCCGCCCGGCGCGCAGACGGGCGCGCACAGCCG
>WHYT01017459.1:243022-267199 GCA_009806455.1 Tetrax tetrax | reverse complement strand
AAAAAAAAAAGAAAAAAAAAAAAAAAGCGAAAGCCATCAAGCCGGCCAAGCCCAGCTTTGGATCTCAGTGCAGGTATTTCTGCTGCTGTGTTCATCCCTTGCCGCCCGCCACCCCGGTTTATGGGTTTTTTTTAAAGGAAAGAAAAAAAAGAACTAAAAGGAGAAGTCGAACTCTCACAGGGTTACTATGCAATTGCGACTGATTTCTTGGTTTTTTATCACTTTGAACTTTATGGAATACATTGGCAGCCAGCACGCCTCCAGGGTACGGCGACAGGGAAGAAGTAAGTGCGAAGAGATTTATACTTTGATAACTTCTGCCTCTTCTCGTTGCGCTGCTCACCTGTGCGGGGGGCTCCCGTGTGCCCCCGCTGCCCGCGGGAATGCGCGGGGACACAAATCCCGCGCCCGCGGGGCGGCCGAGCGGATCTGCGGGTTTCCTGGAGCCGGAGGGATGAAGGCGAGCTTTGATCTCTTGCTGCTCTTCTCTCTCACCTCACCGGGATGAGCAGAGCTGGCTCCGGGAGAACCTGCGTCCGCTCCTTTATGTTTTAAAGTCTGGTAACGGGGAACGTCCTTTCCTAGCTCTTTCCACTTCCTAAAGGGAAAGCGCGATGACACGACAGGTAACTTTTTTTATTTTTTTTTTCCCGCCGTGATGCCTCAAGTGTTTTTCTCCACCACCCCGGTCACTGTGTTTAGCGACCTGGGGGAGGAGGGAGAGAGGAGCCCCCACCCGAGGACCAGCAGTAGAGGTTACCGCTGTGGGTGAAGCCTGGCGCCCGGCGATGCGGCCTGGGGGGGCTGGGAGGTGTCGCGGCGCTGGCTCCCAGCCTCCCCTCGCCACCGGTCTCTTCGGTGCCACCGTCCGGGAAGCCCCTAGCTCATCCATCGGCACTGCCCTGGATCTGTGCCCCCTGATTTTTCACTGTTTGATTTTTTTAGTTCTTTTTTGTTTGTTTGTTTTTATTTTTTTTTTTAAATCCTATGGGATGAGGGGAGTTGGTACCTTCTGGCTTAGCCACCTGGGTCTGGGGTGGCGGCAGGAGGGAGCCAGCAGGGCCAGGGGGCGAGGGGCGGCACCGGGGGGTGCTGGCAGGACCTCCTTGGGCGCTGCCGTCGGAGGAGGCGATGGGAGAGACCAGGGGCAAGCTGAGCCCCCCGACACCGGGGCGAGAGGATAAGCCAGGCAGAAACGAGTGTCCCCCAACTCGGGAAGGCGCTGTCCAGGCCGCGGGGCCCCGCCACCGGCGGGCGGGCTCGGGCACCGGCGTTGCTGAGGGCACCGGGCGCCTCCGAGGACCCGGCTCCGCCGTGACCCCCCCCTTCCACCGCGCTCCCCCCGACGGCAGCGGCGGGATGCGGCAGCGGCGAGCACCGGGACGTGCCCACATCCCGCATCACCACCCCGCGCCTACATCGGGCCCGCCGCCGTTTTTTGGAGAGGGGAAGCATTTTTCTGCGCACCTCCCGCGGACGGGCTGCTCGTGCCTGACAGCTGCAGATAGCGGGGAAACGTTATAAAACACGGCAACCCGCCTTTCAGCAGCGAGAAGTAACGGAGTTACCTCCTCAGGGAGGGGACGGGGTTGGGGGGGTACTATTATTTTAATGTTTGTTTTTTTTTTCTCTTGGCCCTCGCCCCCTGCCCCTGCTTGGCACGGCTGGCCGTTGAAAGCCTCCTTTGTACGGTTCGCCTGCCGCACACAAGGTCCGATTCACCCAAAGTGCCCCGACAGCGGAGCCGAGGACGAGGGAGCCCGGGGTTCCAGCCCTCCCCATCCCCATGGCCGCGCAGCCGGGGAGCACTAAGGGCGAAGTCAAACATGTCAGGGCGTCCGATTTATTATCCTTGGCAAGGGAGGGCCCCGCAGCCTCCACCGCTTCCCACCCACTCCTTTAACCCCTGGCAGCCGCCGGCCCACAAGCTGCGGCTGCCCACCCCGACAGACGCGGATGGGGGGGTCCAGCCCCGAGTGGGGGACACAGCAAGGGTAGGGGAGCAGGACACCCCCGACCACCACCACCACCCTGCGTCGGGAGAGGGTCGGGGAGCGGGCCCCCCTCTTCTCCGCCCGGCCTTGCTCCGGCACCTGGTGCGCTCCGGGCCAGAGCTGGGCCGGCGGCGACCTCTGCTGTCCTGTGCCGCGGCGGGCAGCCCCCGCCGGCAGGTGCGCCGCTCGGCTCGGCTCGGCTCGGCTCGGCTCGGCTCGGCTCGGCTCGGCTCGGCCCGGCTCGGGCTCGGCTCGGCTCGGCCCGGCTCGGGGCAGCCGAGATTTCCCGGTAGCTGGGTTGCTGCGCGTTTCGGGGAAGCAGAGGGGAAAGCGTTGGCTGGAAGTAATCGGCTTGTTGGTACAAGGTGGAGAAGGTGCTGAGTACCTGCTCTGAGCTTTCTGGTTAAAATGCAAGCGTGGAGTTGAATTCGCGGCTGAAAAATCCCAGCTAGAAAGAGTCGGAGTGGGAGCCCGGCTCATTGTTTTGGCAGATAAGGGTCGGAACACCCCAGCTGTACATCGTCTACGGGCCGAGGTCTGCACACCGGGCGGGCTCTGAGACACTCCTCGGTATAACGAGTGGTTACGTGGGGTGAGGCAAAAATGAGAGCGTGAGTGTTTGTGAAGGGTGTAAAATAAGAGGTTACAGTCGCCACTTGCACTGGTCATCTGGGCTTTAAAAATCCATGCACTGCTGTTAGTGACTAGTAGAACTTGAAAAAAACGATAGCGTGAGGATAAAGAAGACACCTGTCAAACTCATCTATTGCATGGAAGACTCCCTGGATTTCTCCTTCTTTTGCCTAGTCTCCTTTAAGCATAAGTGCTAACCCAATTGCTACGGAAGTGTTTTCAAATTTCCACTTAACCTATGTACTTTTAAATACAGTACAAACCATTTGCCATCAGACAGTCAGTGAGCCCTTGTTACTGCATTTTGTTTAATATCCGAGTCCCCCATCCTACGTATTATATCGTAGACTCCCACATTTTAAGATAAAGGAATAATGAAGCCTGAACTGACTAATTCAGCATACGCTGGGCCAGACTCCCAGCTGGTATAAATTGAGGTTTCTTTGTTAAATTACCCCGTTAGAAGGACCTGAAGCATTACTTATTTTGTACCTTTTGCCAAAGTAATCCTTACTAGGAGAAAAATCTGGTCTGCAGTCCTTTCGCTCCCCAAACTCCTACTGCAGTTTCTAGTTTGAGCATCCTAAGTGTCTCTCTCATGATCAGCAGTAAATGCAGAGTTGGCTGTGCAGAGGCAAAACTCCTCTGAACTTCGCTACAGAGTGCGGAGGATCGGGCCCATAGTTAGACATAGCACACAAGATCAATAAAAGTTCAAAAGCAAACATATAAGTAGCAAAGGGATTTGCTTGTATTCTGATAAGAGCAATTAAGATTAACAAATTAAGTTGCTTGTTTGGGTCCTACAAGAGAAATTAATATGCAGTTGGGTATAGACTAGCCTACCAATAAGTAAAAAGTTCTGTGTATCTGCCGGTGATTGCAGTTTGCTTAGTAAAACAGTAGGATTAAGCCAATAGTTCAAAAATATTTTGGCTCTGCAGGCCACTACCAGCCCTCAGAACTTATTAGTGACAGTTGTGCACCTTTCTCTTTGACCTTTTAACTGACGGACATGAAGTAGTATTTGCATTCACGGGCCTGTGAATGACCGACCGACCATTTGCCATGACCCTGTGGACTACCACTGAGCCACGGACTAAATTTGGAAATCTCTAGAATAAGCAAAGTGATAGAAAATTCCATCTTTATACTACAACTCCTACATCTGGGAGTAAAACTACCAGTCTGACTTAGTGGAAGAGCAATTCAGCTGTAGAGCTACCATGATGTATACTATTGGTAGCCCATCGGTATCTGATGTTGGCAATTGCCTCCTGCCTTTTGCTGTAAGGGCACATTCATAATACCCGACGTTCGCTCGTTCCTTTGGTCGCTCATTCCTTTGGTCGCTCATTCCTTCGGTCACTTCTCCGTCGGTTCTTCTGTTGACGCGGGACTGCAGGTCTTCCAGCATCTGCTTCTGGTCATGGTCACGAGTGGAGGGCTCCACCCTGCAAACACTCTGCCTCTCTGGAGTGAGTTTGCATGCAAATACTTTCAAACTCAAAATTAAGCAGATGCGTAACAGCCCATTTGAAAACATAGCTATAAAGTAGAAGAAAAGAGGAGAGAACTGACAGAAAACAAACCAGTAAAATTACATCTTCATTTTGTTTATACCCTCGTGGAAGGTGTCATTTCCATGGAGGTAAAATGTCAGCAAGAAAAGAGGAATTGTATTATTAATTAAAATAACACTGCATTTTGGAAGCAAATTTTTTAATAGTTCACCATCAATACATATGTTACACGTATCTACACGTGTGTTTAGGATTGGCATGGCACAGATGGCAATGCTACATACTCTGTATATAATAGAGGTGCTGTTAGCAACTTTTAAAAAAAGAAATAATTTAATATCTGAGTGCAATAATTTAAAGCAGAAGTTAGCCAAACAAGAAGCCATCAAGTAGGCTGAATCTGTCTTTGGGCAGGATTAAATTATTCGATGTTCGTTCTCTTTCAAAGTACTAGTATGCCGCTGATAATTCTTTTTCTGTGATGTTTTCATATTACTATTGTCAGGGTAAATTCTTTGCTGGTGACAAGTGCATCTTTTTTTGCAATGAAACTATATTTCTCCTTTTTGGATGAGATCCTGTTTGTTTCGAAATAGACTGTAAAATTCCTACTGCAGTTGTTAGAAGCAAAAGCAAACGGAGAACTGTTTCATCGGGTTTTCATAAACGGTGGACATATTTCATTGCAGTGATGTCTTAAATAATTAAATATTAGAAAATCACTACCCATCGCTGAAAGCATTAGAAGTGTTATCGGGATAGCCTGCTTGTGTTGATTTTTTTATCACTCTATGTGCATGTAGGTCTGTGCTTGAAGTATCCCAGCTGCATGTGGAATGGTACGTGTTATTATCCCAAGAGACTAAAGAACGTTACAAACCAGTTCCCATCTCATACCTGGCATCTGAAAGGCTGATAATTTCAAATTTTGTTTCTTTCAGCTGCTGAAGACATTTCTTATACTATATACAAATCACGTTAAGCTGTAAATACATATATTACCACAACTTCTCAAAGCCATAGATGTGGGATGGTATATCAGCAAATATATAAAAAGTCATATTTCTCTTTGCAGGCAGAATAAAATACTGCTATTATTAACGAGATGGCATTAGAGCTTGAACCTGCCTCTGCTTTCAGTGGAGAAAGTCCCATGGACTTTGCTGGAGCTGGAGAGGGCTCTTTTTCTGTGGGACCTCGGGAAACATTTTGCATTTGGAAGAATTCCTATGCTAGAGCACTTGCAGAACTGCAAATATGTACGACCCCTACACAGGAAAAAACAATGCTCTCTACCTTTCAAAGCTATGATATATAGCCTGCTTGGGAGGCAATCTCTTTCTTAAGCATATGGAAAGAACAGCTATTTTACTGCTTTCACCTCTTGAGCCAACTGAAGTCAATAAAGTTAACTCTCAGATTAATCTCTTCTATTAAGCGTTGTTATTAGTCTATCAGGCCTTTGCAAATCCCCAGTCTGCTGCTGCTTCTTGCTGTAAATTTTTCGCTGAAGATAATGGAAGTTATGCTGAATAAAATCTGAGCTAGGACTTAAAAATCAGACTTACTCATTATCTCTTGCTTAGCATGCTGATTTTCCTTTCTGGTTAATAAAGCTAGTGTGCTGGCTTGACCACTGCTGTTTATTGCTAACATTAACAAGCTGTCTATCATTTCTTGTTCAATCTAGGAAAATTCATCCATTAAAACTATGGAGGTTCTTAAGAAGTTTTTGTCCCCAACAGTAAATTTTCCCTTTTGCTCTTGAAATGAAATGAAAAGTTGCAAAGGCCTGGTGAAGGAGATATAAAAGCTAATAAAAAAATAATATTCTTGTCTCACTTCTAATTTTGGAGTCTGGACTACAAAAAATCACTTTGCCAATTTTTTACCAAAATAATTCAGAACAAAGCAATCTTATCAGATGACAAAAGGCAGCTGAAACCATGTACGTTTTTATACAAAAGTCTGTCTGTCTGCTATTACCACAAATGATGCCGCAGATAAAAATATTCAGAGAATATTTATTCATGCAAAACATGTTATGACTCTCAAAAAAAATAGGAGAAGAGCTACAACTTTTTAAAAAATAATTGAATAACTGGGCTTCTGCCGATGGCAGAATGATTACTTATTAGACACTTTGTCATAATAAAATCCAACAGATTTTATTAATGATTACTTTAGCCCTATTTTTATTGTTAACAGTGAGCAATGTGATGAGCAGTGCTGCTTAAAAAGAACGAACGATTGAACTATGGGTATACTGTAGCCGACTAATGAACTTTTTTGTGTGTTTCGATTTCTAGGATTATGAGCTATAAACCCTGCATTTTAAAATGTTAGTATTATTTACTTGTGTGATCAAAAATAGCACCCACTGAAGCAAAGGAGCCACAAAACTTACATGCTCCCATGCTGCTAGGGAAGAACTCGGCTATGAGGACCGGAGGTGAACCGGGAGAGACGTGAACTGTGACGGCACCAAGCTCCCGCCTGCTCCCAGCAGCACCCCGGCATTGCGCCGACACTTCAGCTCCGCACAACAGAGTAACTAGGGGGAGGAACGTAAAGAAATACATATATAGTGATACTTTTAAATGAATGTAAAAACCTGAACCACAGGTCTACACCGAGTTCTGGTAGCATGCTGCTATAAACATTATCCTTTCAAGCTTCTTATTGCGTGTCAGCTTTACGTCCTGACATGTTTCGTGTTTAAACTTGAAAGGTCCTAGATGGGATTTCAGACGTTTGATATTTCCTGCAGGGCAAAGCAGATTTTGGGGCATGGTAAAATAAAACAGGAGCTCATTGATGGGTGTTGGAATAGCAACGATGTGTGATTCCTGCGGCTTCCTGTAAAGTGCGAGGGCAGACACAGCAAGGCTCCAATCCAAGAACAGGACTTAGGTGCCTAAGGTGTGTCTGGGACAGGATTTAAACACCTGAGTCCCTCACCTTCAAAGCCCTGGCTTAATTGCCACCTCATCCTTGACCCACAGGCATTTCTCAGATGTTTTGTGGTTCCTAACGTGAGACTTCAGCTTACTGACACAGAGCGTCCACCTGGCATGGGAGACTTCTGCGCTCAGGTCCCTTCTGCAGAGACTTTGAGATTTTATCTTAAAAAGACCCTGGGTAAAAAAAAAGCAATAAATAAATCATAACAAGTAATAAAAATAACAATATAGAGTTCTTCCACAGGGAGCAGAGGACTCTGTAGGCAATCACTCACTGGCACTGGAACACAGTCACAGCATCCCTGCTCCTGTACCTGGGCCCCCTGAGCCCTCTCCTCTTCCCTGCTAACTAAAACGGGTGCAAGCAAGTGCCCTGAGGTTGCCTATAAATCCAAGTGATAAAAAGTCCATTTATTAGAGCAGATTAACACAGGCTAGAGACACATTAGACAGAAGAATTAATTTAACTTAGATTTTTCAACTCCTGGCCAAGTATTTTAGCTACCGAGGTTTTGGATACATTAAGGGCAGCAAGGCTGCTGCTCCCTTTTTGGTGTGTTTCAGAAGGAAAGAGTGAGGTCTCCTTTCTTTTCTTTAAGAACATATTGGCTTGCAGGGCTGGGCAGCAGTGCCAGGGCACCTAAAGCCTCTGGACAGCCAGGATTTGAGATCTGACCCCAGCATTTCCCTGCGACAGGGCTGAGGATCCCTTGTTCAGTGTGCTGGGTTTTGTCAGTCCCTGTTGGAGGTGCCCAACTCTTCCCACCTACTGAAAGGCAACTCGCATGCCCTGCTCAGGGCTGCCAACTGTACTTTGATGGAGGCGTCGATGGAGGGCATTGCTACACAAAGCTGAGGTGTTCAGAGTAACATAAGTCCTTTATCAAGTGCCAGCTCATCCACCCCACTTCTCTCCAAATAACTCACCAGGTGTGCAGCCTCTCTGGTTGACAGTGTTTTGGTTGGAAGTTACAGCAGAGGTAGGGCTTGAGCCCTTTTTCCTCATCTCCCCTACGAAGTGAGGTTCTGTTTCAAGGGGAAGGAAGAGGAGAAGGCCCTCGTGTGAACCAGAAACATAGGAGCAACCAGCTGGTGGAAAAAGATTTCCATTGCATTTCTCGACTAACATTTACAAACATCCACATGAACCACAGCTACTAAAACCTGACACTTTAATATGTTTACAGAGTTTATGTATGTTATCAGCACATGTAATACTCCCGACAGGATTTATTACAGGTTTCTTTAGCAACAACATTTTTTATTCATAACAGCTCAACTGGTCAGGGAGAGGAAAACAGCCAGTTTCTTCAGAGCGCGCCTCCCACGCACGCTCGCCCCGTGTTATTGCATTGCTTATTCACGGAGATTACAAACACCAGTGTCGGCAAGTGTTTCATAACCTTGTTTCCTTTTCCTAGAATGTTCATAATTAATTTCACTTTTTTCTGTGCCACTGAATAGGGGGTTGCTGGTTTTATTTTACTTCGTGTTACACTGCCGAGTGAAGAATTACCCCTCCAAAATAGAACCAAGTGGGACCAAAAGATATTTATTTAACATGGGAGTCAGCAGATGTTAAGTGCGTGTATTTAGCAAATACATGGAGATGTATGAAGATTCCAGAAAACTTTAGTATAAAACAGAACTGAAAATAATCAACTAAGATGAGACCTCCTTGTGCTGGGCATGATGGCCACAGATGTCATAAAATTTATTAAACAAATCTTGGAGGCAGGAAAGGTAAATAAATGACACAATTTGGTATTTTGCAGAAAAACAGCTTCTGTTTTGCAGTCTGAAATGAAGTCACACATTTGTCTTTTGTGTTTATGTTTTATGAAGAGTTGAGCAATTAACGAATTCTAGAGTTGAGGATGCATTAAAAGTGAAAGTAGAATTCTGTACAAGACTGTAGAATTTGTAACTTGTGCTGTGTCCTGAACAAGCATGTCCAAGCCCAAGGCCCTGGCTTTAGGAATTGAAACAACCTAAATGTGCTATTTAAGCTTCCTATTCAGGGGAAGCTTTAGAGGTGAAGGAATTTCTCAGTAAGATTCAGTTGTGAGTGAATGTCAGCAAGAGGACATCCACATGGCTGCTGAGGTCATACATTATTTCCTAAGAAAAGACCAAAGTTATTTTGAGGAACAAGTCAATACAATAACAAGTTTCCCTGGACAGATTGTGGACAAAAATACTTCCCTTTCTCTGTTGGCATAATTTATTTCTGCTGACAACCTAAAAAATTAGCATGGTTTGAGAATGCTTGTTCTCTTCCATGACTGGGTACCCTGTTCTTTCATCTGAGTAATTCACTGAGGTGCTAATCATGCTTTAAACCCTCCTGCTCCTTTCAAATGTATGTCTTAGAACAAGTAAGCTGGCACATTACTAACTCTGAGTTCAGTATATTTCAGGAAATCCTGTAACAAGGGGTGATATACATTGTGTGGTCTCTTAGAGGTCAAAGTGGACTCGATCTCTCCATGGATGTGAAAATTACGGAAGAGGTTTCAAATAGGCTTTCTTTTACATTTTTTTCTGTGTACTGTGGCTGGATACTCTGATGAACACAAGTCTTCTCAAGCTTTATGGAGGTTAGAAGCACTCAGCGGAGAGCGACTGGAGTGGGGGGTTCTTATTCCTATTTGCCAGGATCTGGCTGGCCGCAAAGGAAACTGTAAACTGTACCTTTCCAAGATGAGGACAGGCTGCTATTCACCTCTTTCTGAAATCACATCGTTTCCCAGCTATCCAATAAGCAGAGAAGTTTGTTTCTTCCTCAGTATAAATCACACCTAAGTCCAGATAAAATAGATTAGTCAGAAGAGTAGTCTTTTCTTGCATTTCCATGCTTCATTGATTATATAAAAAAGGAGGATTCTAACCAGAGCTACCGCTAAAAGACCACCAAGCATTATGAAAGTTAATCCAGAATATTTCCTGAAGCCTTGCATAATTTATTGAAAAATAAGTTATTTACCTATGGAACTTGCTGGTCAAGCCTCCTACCCTGCTTCCCTGACTGACTGTGGTTACTGCTGTGTGCACCAAAAAGGGCCTGTGTTTTTAATCTGGAAGTCCACAGAGACCTTGGACACATCTTGTGCAAAAGAGATCAGCCACAGAAGTTGCAGTACCTGCATATAAAAAAGCTTGTTCAGAAGAAGAATCTTCCATCTCATACTCCCTGACTCCTACGTAAGCCTTCTCTGGTTTATGTACTTCATCCCCTGGGACTCCCTAAGCCTACAGCTGTAGTCCCAGAGTTGGAAAAACTCCTTTACTCAGCCTATGCCCACGGTCTGCTAAAAAGAACTTTTTGATTATCAGCATATATAACACTTGACAAAGGTGTCAGGGGTGATGTTTAACCCTATTCACAAAATATTGAGAAGATTTGTAATTCAGATGGAAAAATTAATAAAATTTTTATAAAATAGAAAACCATAATAATCCAATTAAAATATAAAATCTAAATAAAAATAATATAAATGCTCATACATTTAGTCCTCTCTCCCTTCTCCCCTACGCATTCATATCTATATCTGTGTATACACGTTCACATGCATACATACAAATTCACACAGACACAAGCAAGAATTAAAGGTCTTGTTCTTACTTTCACTTTGAAATTGTCTTAAAATATAGGTAAAAAGGATACAGGCAACCCCAGACAGAAGAGTTTTGTTTCAAGCCACACAAAGCCCTTTGGTTTGTCTGAAAGCTTGATCTCTTCTCCCACTTCTTATGATCTGTTTGTTCACAGAAAACAAACCCATTAGTTTTATATGGGTTAAACCAAACACTAAATAAATAAAAAATCCACGGGAAGCTTGATACGAGACCCTTGTATCTTTCTGTTGAGCCTGGCATGCCTAAAACTACACTAGAAAGTTATATGGAGTCTTGTCTTTTTGGTTGTGTACAGGTGAAACCTTTATGGCTTTTCATATGATGTGTATCAGTAGACTGGAAACGTTATTCAGCCAGTGAGGAGGAAAATAATGTTCCTTAGGCTGGGCTCTGGGCAGGGGAATTTGGTGGTACTAGAGAAGCAGCATCTTTCCTTGCCCCCGTGACAACCCAGCAGCACTACTGCTGATGTTCCCAGGGGGCCTGTCCATGCATATGGGGGTGTGTGTGCAACTGCATCCATGCATCTGTGGAGGGAACAGCAGGAAGAGTTACTATTCCTCCCTTTTATCAGAGAACAGAAATGCCATGATCATAAGGTACATGCCAGACTAATACAAAGCCAGACTAATACAAAGCTTTTAATTAGAGTCTCTGCATTGTTTTTGATGAGAGTTGGTTTGCGCAGAATAAACATCACATAAAGGTTAAGGGATTGATTCTGCTTCTAGCTACAACTCATGTCAGGAAGCGAGTAACTCACAGAGCTCTGCCAGCATAAAATTTGCATGTGCTCAGAATCCAGCCTAAATGTTTATACAGGCTGTTAGAAAACCACCATACTTGGAGGGGGATTTTTGCTCTCCCGCACCAAGAAAAGGAGCAGCAATGCAATCTGCACTTCTCTTCCCGAGGCGCTGGTAAAGGTTGTGAGGGTATTCCACCGTTTTTTGTAAGAGAACAGCTGCAATTTCCCGCTCGGAAGTGTGGGAGGGATGCTTCTGCTGCTTTCCCCATGCTGTATTTATTCACTGTATACTCATGAGCTTTCTCCTACTTTGCCATCTGCGCAGTTACAGTTGTCCAGCTTCCCTCTTCCCTCTCTTCCTACAGGTACTGAAGTCAGGTACTCTTTCTCATAGTGACTGAAGTGATTTGCAGAGTAAGAACATACACTAAATCAGACTAGCTAAATACGTAAGCACAGGGGTAGACCCAAAATGCTTCATTTTCTGAAGTGGAAGTAGTAGAGGGACTCTAGATCAGCTCCATCAGCCTGCCTGATTTAATACAGGCATGGTCCAGGTCTTCCTCACTGTTCATAACATGCCTGAATACAACCCAAGCTCACTGGAAACAAGAATTAGTAAGTGAATGTAGAGAACCTGAGCAGACATACTGGAATTCCCATGCAACAATGTTATCTACAGTATATGATAATACAGCCTTTGTCAAATTAATTTTTTAAATATTTTTTTTTCTCATCATCTTATCAATTCCTCTTCTTCCTTAGTGTCACCCCAAAGGAACACTCCCTTAGTATTCCCTCTCCCTCACTCCCCTATTTGTACCTACCTATAAGCAAGTTTCCTCCTTGCCATAGTTTTCCCTTTTGATGCCAAGCCACAGGTTATTGCAGCTTAGAGTTCTGAGCCCAGGGTTTAGAAGAGAAATGGCAGAAAAAGAACGGACACCCTTGAGCTGTAGTGTGATAACTTGATGAAAGCAGTGGGTTTCTTGGTGAAAGAAAAGAAGCAGTGAACAGCTTATTTGATTTACAAAGACAGACTGTAAAAAGAAGCTATGAATCTTTGCATGTACAAAAAGATGTGAATTCTCAGAGCGCTTGTCAGACATGGTCTGGTAGAAGCAAGGAAGGCGCTGGGAAAAATCTGCATACTGTAACAGAGTACATAGCCCTGAGGTCCATCAAATACAAGAATATGGAGGGTGGAGTTTGGAAAGTGGTGAACTATTCTGAATATGTCTGTTGACATCAAACATGGCTATAGCTATATGACCAAACACAGATACCAAAATATTGACCCAGTTTGTCTACCGCTCTCCAAGCAGCAGTGCAGGACTCTTCAGGGACCAGCAGAAAACATTTACTGTTTGCAAAAATATTGGGGGAGGAGGAAAGTCCTGTCCATAATGCTTTGCATTTCCCCACAGCTTTGTCAGGGAGTGCCACAATGGATGGCAGAGCAACTAGCCTCAATTTAGTACAACTTACAAAATCCTCCTCTGGAGCTGCAGAGCAAGGCGGTGTTGCCGCAGGGACGGACAGCGGAGCTCATAAGCCAAATTGCAACGTGCAGCACTGCTTGCTGCACTCTACAAGCAACTCCCAGCTTTCGCAGTGTCTTATGGTCCTAACTTTCCCTATGCTAAGCCCTTTCTCCGACACATTTAATGCCTCAAAGCTCAGCACATCTCTATTCTCTCTTGTGACAGCAGTTGAATAATGTCTACAAATGGAAATATCTACTCCTCCTCTTGGCTTGCTGTGGAGCCATAACCCCCTCCCCCAATATATTCAGTCTAAGTGGATTTACAGAGTTAGTCTGACAGTTTCTGAAATAGAAAACCTCTGGTTAACAGCAGAGCCCAGGCACTGCTCTCTCTATAGGCAGGCCAGTGCTCCTTACTCCTCTTTAAGATGGATGCCCTCCGATGACGTGGGGACGGAGGAGATATCACACCCCGTCCAGCCATCAGCCTCTTGCTGAGACAGATATTATGACTGCCACTTCTTCTTGAAGATTTTACAATGCATCCAGTTTCAAACAAACATCCGATGAAAGCAATTTTGAGTTTAAACCAAGCACGGCCAGGTTTGCATTGGTGATTTATTGGCGAAAGTCATCAGCTGCTATTACCTATTTCTTAAGCCATCCAGCCCTTTGGCTTCCAGCCATTTCTAGGTCCTGATTCTGTTCCTATTGAAGTTAATGGGAGGTTTTGTCACTAATTTCAATAGGAGGCCTTTAGCTTTCCAGCTTTCTGTCTATAGAGGCTTGAAGTGCTTCCAGGTTTCCATCATAATCTGCGGTTCCTCTCTTTAAGTCAGTTGGACATTAACGGATTGCCTGGGCCCACACCTTTGGATATAGGAGAGCTCTAGATCTGATTTAGTTCTTGCTCACACACCAGCTTTATACCTCAGCGGGGTCCCTCCTGATTTATCCTGGCAGGAGGGCGAGGTCCAACGTTACTTATGCCTGGGTCATTGCCAGCAGAATGCAGAGAGAATTCAAGTCACTTGTTATCCCCTTCCCTGCACCTCTCAATCACAGCATATATGTACATATATATATGCGGATATATTAGAATCATCTGGTCTCTTTTAAGTTATTCACCATCAAAACTGACTTCAAATTCAAGTTTTAAAGTTGAAATAACAAAGAAGGAAAAAAGAGCCAGAAGGGAGCCAGCTGCAAGGGTACTCGCAATTTTCATCAGTCTACAGGACACTCCTAATAACATATTTTACTACTTTGTAGTGAACTTTCTTTGCTTCTGCCATAAATATATTCCCTATGCTGTAAATGAATAGCTTGCAAGCTCAGTAAAGTTAATATAGAAGAATAAATCTTAACTACCTAATGTCAGGTCAGAAATATAAATCTTATCTAATATGCCAGGTCAGAAGGAAAGAATACTTTTAGCTGAAAATAGCAAATACTTTCCAGTGCAGAGTAGGAACTTATTTTTCTCTTTAAAAAAAATATGCTGCCCCTAATAAGATGAGTTGAACAGTCTCCTTTTAGAATCTCCAAAAGAAAAATAAACACATAGAGCAGAGTTAATTTATAAAATGCTCCAAAGTTTATCTTGGCAGTACAGTTTCAGGCAGCGAGATTTCTCTCCCTCTCGCACATGCATTCATACACATATGCACTCACATCCACACACACACATCTCAAAATTAGGACAGGCCCTTACAATAGCAAATACTGCAGAAAACTTCTATATCTGGATAAATTCACGGATTCTTATGCAGGGGAAGCGATCATTTTCAAATCAATGGAAATATTTCCAAAGCAAGACAACAGTCATTCAAGCTTTTTTTTTTGGGTAAGTACAGATGTGCTGTGTCACAGCGGGAAATAGTGAGCCACACAAGTGACTCCTGTCTCAGGTCCCCCTCCCGTGTGCTGGCAGTTCTGTCAGCTGTGGAGCAGCGATGCAGCCACTGTCTCCCTCTCTGGCCTGCCCCTGGGGCCCCACTTGTTGGGCACAGCTGGATAGCCTGGTGCTGGCACATGGGTCCTTCCCAGGAGCCACAGGCTCCCACTGCTGCCCATCCTCTTCTTCCTCCTCCACAGACATCTCTGATGTCAGAGCCAAGGCAAGTGCAGGGGCTGTGGAGATGAAGCCCACCAAAGGCTTTCTTTCAGCCTCAGGGACTTTAATTTTTTTTTTTTTTAATAGTCCATATACCTGCAGTCAGCCTAGGCTGGGCAGCCACAACAACAGGGGAAAATGCTGCAGGCTCCAGATCTGACAGCCAAGAGAGTGCCCCAGTGCAGGGTGCAGTGCAGCCCACAGCAAACAGCAACGTGCCCTACACTGACAGCCCCAAACAGTTTGGAACTCCTCCACCTCTTGCAGCAGCCACCAGCCTTTTCAGGCAGTTTATTTACTTCAGGGTCGGCAAAGCAAACAGTCACTTCCCTCAAGATTAGCAAGAATAGAGGAGGTTTTAAAGCAGAAACTGGTGCTCAGTGCCACCCAGTTACAGAACGCAGACCCTGACCCAGTAAAGCCCCACAGGACAATGAAAACAACAAGTGGGTTCCCTTTCTTTTCTCTTCTCTTTCCTTTTTGGCGGCTGGGAAGTTGCCAGTAATTTCCAGCATTTGCTCTAACAACTGTTCTACTGTAAATATTTAGAATAATTTAGAATTAGAGATTAAACAAAGTGTAAGTAACTGCTCCTAAGTGATAGCTCTTATTAATGTTTGCAGCAATAGGCTCTTTACAAACGTGTATGAAAGTCCTACCTCGAAGCTGCTTGTAGGAAAGGGCAAGAGAGAAGGCAGCAGGCAAAGCACAGTGTAATTTGAGCATCACTGTGTCATTATAAATAATCAGTGCAGAGACAGCATTCTGTAATGTGTGCACCACGCTTCAAATCTTCTCGACAGCAACGGGTAGAGTGTGCTATACTGACCAATGTATTTTAAATTATCTATATCAGGCTGCAAAAGTACTCAGAGCCCCAGCCTGGACTTCTTTGCCTTTCTCTGGTCTGCCCTGAAAATATAAAAAAAAAAAATCCAAAACCACTAAGCCCCCTACCACCCCAAAAAGCAATAGGAATCGTCATGTGTTACGGACAAGCATTGCTCTAGTGGAATTGATAACTTTTACTGTATTCTAAAATTATCCTGACTACACAGTGTCTTACACGTTCACTGAGCAGTGTGGTATTAGCAGAGAAGGGATGAACACTAGCAGTGCTCTGGGGCTGATGATGGGATACTTAAGTAGTAATGCTGACAGACGTCACTTTCCAGTGGACTCTATTCTGGAGATAAAAAAGACTGCATTTACAACAAATGGAGATAAATGAATATGTATAAAGGCATCTACACACTAGCCAGTTTCTTTGCTGAAAAAATACATTATCTCCTAGGGACACAGTGAACAGCAGGTATATGTCTACTCATATGCGTACCATAGCAGAATTTTCCATCCCAGCAAAGGTTGGTGACACTGATTTTTTTTTTTTTTTCATTTAAATTGCATTATATATTGTCAGTCTGCAGAGAGTGGAGTGTGCTGATTCCAATATAGAAGAGGTAAAAAAAATGGATCACAAGACTTGGCTGCAGTGTCCACCTTGCACTGGTTAGGTCCTGCAAGCAAAAAGGCCCGGGGCTTATCCAGGCCACTCACGATGCTCTCCTAGGGTGGTATTTCTGATACTTCAGAAATAATGCATGTAAGGCAGAATTTCTATTTTTTTTTTAAGCTGGCCGACCCCTTCTACTTTCCTGTCCTCAACCTTAAAGAAAATACCTAGATAGTCTCTAGAAGTTATCTGTATTGCTCATCCTTTCATTTTAGTTCCACAGCCGCATCTGACTTTTCAAACTCAGAGTCACCATTTTCTGTATGCAAGTTTAAGTCTTTACTGAATAAATAAATAAAAGCAAGCTGGGTAACTGGGAGAGTTGGGTATGAGCTGCTGAGCAGGAAGATGCTGACTTATTAGGTACTGCCATCATTGATTGTGGAGGCTTATGGAGTGGCTGGATTCCGTCTGACAGCAGGGAAGAAGGATGAATCTTGTTAAGGTAAAGTTTGGTGCTGCAGGTTTCTCAGAGAAAGAAAAGGGGAAGATACAGTGCTTGTGATCACCTGAAGCAGGCCTTAGCAAATTAAACAGGAAGGGTGGTGATAAAAGGAGTTATTAGCAGCCCCCTCACAAGTTCAGATGTTGGGCTGGTGTCAAGAGTGAAGAGGAGGGTAACTTCTGCTCCAGCTTCCCCTCCACACGGTCAACTAGTACTCAGCACGAATGAAGTAAACGTGTTATTAACACCAGTTCCCAAGCATGAGATGGACTCAAAGCATAGGCAGCGATGTGTCTGACTCCATCGGGTGCAGTACATTTTTCCAGGTGCTGCTGGGGGAGGGCCATCTCTGATGTTTGGCTGAAGTCAGTAGCCATCTGCCATAGAATGACTGCTACAGGCTGGACCTGGACTTGCACCATGCATCATTCCTGTCCAAAAACAGGAGACAGAAAGCCATGAAGTCTTCTTGAGGCCTTGATCTTTCTGAACTTGTTTATAGTATAGGCTTCCAGGTGCTAACACTCGTCCATCTCAAGAGTCAGTAGCCAGCAGGAGGAGAGGGTGAGGGAGCCATCCTGAGCTTCTTGACAGTGGCAAGGATGATGAATGTCAGGTAGGATGTAAGGTGATTTATCTTCTTCTGTACCTCCATGTGTGCATGAATGGGAGCTTCAGGAAGTCAGGCAAAAGGTCATACTCTAGAAAAGCTACAAAGGGACAGACTAGGTGGTCTCTTCAAGGAAGAGGAACATTAGTAAGGAGTGTTTCTAAGCTAGTGGGCTTGGACAGCTAAGAGCAACTGGAGTTCTTCTGCACAAAACTCCCTTAAGTGACTGTATCTACCTTAAGATAATAACAATATGAAGCAGCAGCAAGAACGTACCTTTCAAAACCTGTACAAATATCCGTTCACTTTTCATATTAATCTTCTTGACAGGTTTGCAAGAGGGCATTGTCATAATTTTTTGAAAAGGAGGCAGATAAGTTATCTTCTAAGACCAGCCAACAGCAGTGATCTCATTTTAAGATACACAGATCACTTACTTGCAAATCTTGCTGAATTAGAGGTGGTCAGACCTCTTATGTACCTCAAGGAATGAATCTTCCACTGGATAATTTGGCAGGGCTCTGTGGATTTTTACAAGACAGTGACATTTGACCCAAATAAATAATTTGACCATCTCTCTTGACTGCAGGCATTGAAGGCATAAACACCAACAACTGAGCTCGTCACTGGACATAACATGGCAATTCCCAGGCCATCTCATCCTTAGGCACTGTTTAAGACAGTTCAGATGCACTGAGCCCTAGAAATGCCTGTTTGCCTCCAACAACTACAAATTCTGGTATTGTCAAGCCCAGAGGATCTCCCCCTCTCTGTCCGAAGAAGAGTTAAACCCAACAAGACCCATGTTTACACATGAGGAGCCTTGACAGTTGGGTCAATCATGGATGTCCAAATCTTCAGTGCCTACAACCAGGGGAGATGAATCCCAGCATGGGTCCCTAAGTGCAGGCACCTTAAGGCAACCTTTCAGAGGTGCTAAAATGCAGTTGAGAGGGAACTGAACCTCCAGAGCTCTTAATTCCTACTCTGGAGCCATGCTTGAATCTTCAAGAGCAGCACACATTTTAATTATACATCCTTTCAGGAGGATTGCTGGGATGTCATTTCCCCTCAAGTTTGTGATGCTGTGGGCCATTGCCGCTGATCTTACAATGTAATGATCATGATGAAAAGAATTGTTTCTCACAATTTGCTATTCCATCGCCGTATGGTCGGTTACAGCATAAGCACATGCAATTTGAGTGCGAAACTGCTGCTGGAGAGTAGAAGCATTTGTGAGTCGCTTAGGCTCAGATGTGAATGTGTACCTTGGGGTCTGTGGGAGGGGACATCCAGCACTACACTTCCAGAGCAGGACCCAGAGCACAATGGGGATGAAAGAAAAGTGTAAAAAGAGAGGCTAATAAAGGTATTTTTTCTCATTTTGCTTACAGCCATGCTGGCTGAGGGAATATGTTGTTTAAGGTAATGGTGTCTCCAAGTTCCATGTAAGACAGCACCTTAAACACTCCTCCCAGATGGCAGTCTGAAGAAACAAAGTGGAATGCATGCTGCAGTTCAGAAAAGACAGAAACAGTGAATAACTTAGCTTCTGCTTTTAGAAGGAGAAGCATTCTATCATTTCACTGAATTTTTATATGAAACAACATTCCATCTTTACATCCCCTTTAAAAGACTAATTTATTAGCGCCTCCCGCATTTCTTCTGATATAAAGGATAAACAAACTGAGGAAGAGATCATATTGCTGGAGAATTTTAGATACATGTTTAGGTTTTAAAAATGAAAAGGTACTGTTAATTTTCTTTTGTTTTGCCAGTAATATCATATGAATGTTAAACAGCATTAGGCAAGTGGCTAAAACACAGTGAGAGAAAATTATGTGAAATAAAAAGCATACTTTCTTGAGATTCTCCCCTTCTCTGTCCTGCACAAATATATCGTGGTAAAATCAACAAGTCTCCTACCATCTGTTTGCTTACACTGATGCCTCATCCAGCAGATATGCTACATTGAAACCTTATGAGACATAAAAATCCAATTTTGTTCATAAGGCAACAATGTGGAGTTTGTTTTAAGGAAACTGAAGTTTATTTTATTTCCGAAAACTCCCGTGAAGCAAGTAGTTCTCAAATCACAAAGAAAATATTGGATCATCACACTATATTAAAAATATGGCATTTTTATTTGCTTTTATCCACAATTATTTCATTCTCTGTTTTTATGTCATCAGAATTAGATTGATGAGCATAATACAACTCCCCGCGAGTAAGAAAATGATGATATTGCTGATGCTATCTTAAGGCAAAATGCTAACAAACGGCTGGCTCACCAGCGCCTGCAGCTGCAAGGGGTGTCTGAAGGTGCCTGGCAAAAACTGCAGGGCCCACTCAATGGTTGCTTTCTCAGGCACAATAATTTATGGCCAAACTACAGCATGCCTTCAGAAAGATGTCTGACCTCTTATTTGAAGCACACATGAGACTGAGATTATACTGCCTCCCTGAGACTGCTGTAATGATTTAACTACCAAGGCTTTCTGAAATTTGTGGTGGATAATCCAGCAAGACTCACTAATGTTCATTTCCAACCACGGATCCGTTGTGTCTTTATTTCCAGTAGCAGATAGCTTTACAGCATCCGATATTTTTGGGGGAACACTTAGTTACGGACTGGCTTTTTTTTCCACCCGGAGGAAGAAGTGTTGTTGTAGAGTGTGCCTCAGGCAAGGCTGGTTTTGGAGAAAACACTCCACAAAGCTAGATGCAGTTTTTACTGTGCTTTTTTATCTCTAAGAACAGGCATAACTGCGGCTTTAATGTAACTGAGCTCAGCACCGTTCTGCACCAGTGTAACTCTTCTGGTCTTAAACTTCCACGGAGCTGTTCCTTGCTTATAAGGACACAACAGAAGAATTGGAGCGGGGTGCTGTTCCTATGTTGTGACCAAGCAACTGTGTTCCTGATGGAAATGAAGACGGTGAAGACATCCCGGTGTCATTTTCCCTCGTTTCTGTGCCCTGCCGCCAGCAGCTCTCAGGCATTATTAGGTAGTGTCAAGACACTTCAAAGCTGAGAGATCTCCAGAGGAAGAAAACAGCAGGGAGGTGATGCACTGACCCTTCTGAATTCCCTAGCACTGAACTATTGCTTCAGCACAGGCGTTGGGATGGCTACGCCTCCTCCTTGCAATACAAAGCAGAATAATGCTGACAGCAACCATGCTGGCTTTGCTGGTAAGAGCCACAGTTTCAGCCCTAGAGATTCCCCAAATGTCTCCGTTCAGACTGGCTATAGCAACCATCAAACAGGTGGTGGATGCCCTTTCTTCTCCAAATATGTGGTGTTAAAGAGCTGCTGCAGTCACCTAAGAGAAAGGTACTATGACCCCTAAAGCATTTACTTACATCATGGAGCAGCATCTTACCTGATTGCCTTGAGGACCACAGGGTGAAAGGTCCTACACAAGTATTTGGAGTCTTACTGTTGCTGCTGCTGTTGCTATTTGATTATATTGTGTTCCTGGGCATTTTTAAGTATGGTTGCAATCACAATACAGTTTGCAATAATTAACTTTATTCTCTTTTTCACATGTCCGTGAAAAAACTTTGCAATCATTTTCCCTGAGCTGTTGGCCTCCTTTTCACTTGGCTGCCCTTTGAACACCTCTTTCTCATTTTCTGTGAGAACACCTTTGTTGTACTGGCTTTTTTCCATATGGAGTGTTACATATGATGTTGGTATGGAAAGTATTACATAGTAAACAGTAGATTTAAGCTGAAAAAGATACTTTGGAGATTAATGAACAGGCTTTGAGTCTCTCCTTTTCTAGGACACCAGTTTGGTTGTTAGTAAAATCAAAGCAATCTGTTTCCCTTCCTATCAGGATATAGTTTAGCAGTCCCTTATAAAATTATTTAATAATCTCAGAGTTTAAAATCTTTATATTAAAAAAGCAGTGGAATTATTATCTGTGTTGGGTTTTCTGCCGAGACACAAAAAACCCAGGGCTGCTAACTGCAAGCACTTTAGGAATCTTATTCCCAGATATAGTGGCAGTGATTTAAAATGCATGAACATTAATTTTAAAAAGTTAATAAAGTAGTACCAGAAGCCTTTCAAAGTCTTTTGAATTCACATAGCTATGCTTTTCTCTGCAGAATTAGGGAAGATAATTTATTTTTTTTAATCTTTTAAAAAAAGGAGAGAAGAATAATGGTTTTGCTTTCTGGAACACCATGCAAACATAATCAGTATGTTGAAAATCTTTGATATTTTATTTTCTCTAGTACAAAATTACCTAAAAATATTGAGAAGTTAAAAAACAAAAAGTAGTTTAAACTTTGAATTAGTTAACAGCTGAGAAGTTCAAGGCATTATTTTCAAAGCTAGTTTGTTAAGAGTTAGGCTTTTGCCTACTTCAGGAAGATATGTGTCTGCTCCAACCACAAGAGCCTCTATTCAAGAATGTGTCCTTAATTTTAATCAGGTATTTAAGTCTAATTGAAGTCAAGGGGTCTGTAACACATGTGTGAAGGTAACCATATGCTGATGTGTTTTTTCGAATGGGGAGGAATTTAAGCATGGGCTTACATGGTAGTTGTTTGGGTTTTTTTTTTTTTCAATCAGGTCTGGGTATGCAGAAAGTAGCGTAAAGGGGATCAACAAACATTAATGCTTGTTAACTTGGCACTCAGTATAGAGGAAAAAAAAAAGGGCCTTTTATTTCCCTGAAATTTCTGACCTTTTTTATTATTTTTCTTCTCCCTGTTGCTCTTTGCTTACCAACCACAGCTCTCATTTGCTGTGGACAATTCCCAAAGGGAACATTCCTCGCTGGAGTAACTTACCCAGCTCTTTTCCTTAATTTACAGCGAGTACAGCACCCCTCACAGAATGCATAGCAGACCCTTTGGCCACAAGCCAGTGCTAATAGCATGTTTTCCAATAATCTAATCTCTTCAGTCACAGAGCAGAAATCAGAAAGTTAAAAGAACTGGCTTCTCAACGTGTCTCAGTCCTCCTTTGAAATCTGTGCATGGAAAGGTTGTGCGAGTAACTACAATAAATTGTTACCACACTTGCACCCATGACTCAGGAGTTGTCTTCGTAACGGTCTAATGTATATGAGAGAATCCTGTATAAAGCGAAGTCCAATGCAGTGCCAGAAACAGAATCATGCATGAAGGCTTGCATGTGCAAAGAAGCCAGGAATTTCAGCCAAAGCTGAGGACGTATTGTAAACATCCATGAATTAAACACCTCAGCACTCCTAAGAGATAGGTATCATTTCTCCTTTGCAGACAAAGAAACTGAAGCCCAGAGATGTCAAGGCCAAAACTTTTACATTTGGCTCTAGAAGGGAAGCAGCAAGCCTTTGATTGGACTCCTAAATAAACAGCTGCATTTTCAGACCTCTAAAATCTGCATCTTCCACAGGCACCCTGAAAATCAGATTATATACATAGGAATGAAGCAGGAGATTAGTTGTCTCACTGGAGGCCCTGGGTTTGAAAATGTGGATGCTAATACTTTTAACTTTCCAATGCTGGAAGGGGACCTTAAGCAGGCAACTTCACCAACCTTCAAATCCAAGAACCTCTGACTTTCTCCAAAAGCACGTAACTCAGGGGTGCTGTTAGGGGGGTTTCAAATATAGGGAAAGACAAAGTAACTAGATGTTGAAAGTTCACCTATTGCTTTTATTTTCTTCCACGTTGTCTGTTTCTTTTTCATCTGTACTGGACTGTGTGTAAGTTTGCTTTAGGGGTGGGGAACTGATACCATCACAATAATTTTTCCTCATTTCTAACATTATGCAGACCTCTGGTGGTGTAGAGATTACAGACTAATAACTGGGTCCATCAGTCTACCCCAGGGCAGAATCCTCTGTACAGACAATTTTGCTTGCTGTCACCGGGGCAGGTACTTTTGGGGAAGTGCTACCACTCTGTGTGAGCAAATTGCTTAACTTGCTTCATGCAACTCCATGAGGTCAAGGAGCCAATTAAGAAGGATGTTTTCATACTAGGGCACATTTCAACCTTTTCTTTTGCTTAGTCTGTTTTGGCATCTGCTTGTGTCATTTTTAATCGCAATTTTTGCTGCAGCAGCCCGGCATTTGGAGTGGTGTTGTTGCGGTCATCCCATATCCGAGCCCTGTCTCATGGCAGCCCAACGTGGTGCCGCAAGCCACTAGCCACCAGCTGAGCTGCCAAATATTCATCATATTGGATGCTTTAAAAATAACTGCTGTGATTTCATGTTTTTCTAATATCTACAGGATGTTTGGTTTTCACTGAAGCCTAACTAATTTTTGGTATAACTTATATTAGACAGTTCTGTTTGCAGTAACGGGTTCGATTTCTATCATTTATTCTGCATCAGCTTAACTTAATTATTTTACAGTGTGACAAAGCAACCGAACCGTCCTCTCTTCCTCATTACTGTAGTTATTAGAAAAATGTTCTTCAACAGAGCACTGTTGCAAAGTGCCAAGGATATTTTGCAAACTGGCTAAGGCATCCGACACCTGAAAAAGTAGCACAG
>WHYT01017459.1:180638-243002 GCA_009806455.1 Tetrax tetrax | reverse complement strand
AAAAAAAAAAAAAAAAAAAAAAAGCAAATGGCTCATTTTGTTGTGTGGCAGGTTGGGTAGGAAGAGGTGTCTCACAAATTTGTACTTGCACGTGCAGCGTAAGGTTAAACATATGCTTGTCAGGAACAGCCTAAATTATGTGACTCCTACCATTGTTATTGGTGAAATACTTTAGCAACAGTGTATTTTTAAGACCACTTGTTCAATTGTGCGTAAAAAGTGTCAGATACTACTTTGGATGTGCATCAGTGATATTATATAATATATCAGACAAAAAAACCCCAATCATCCCTAAAAGTTATAATTCATAGATTAACCAATGTTTTGGTCTTCAGTTTAGCTTAAATGGTTTTAAACACATATGAGACTTTTTATATTCTTTTTCTTTTTCTATTGTAGAAAAATTTTGAAGTGGCTTCAAAACGTTTGACTTTACAGTTCTCACTATAAAATGTTTCATAATGCTCATAACACTAAATTTCCTACATATTTAATTCTTGGTTTTATATATAATTATATAACTTTGTTTGTTTTTCTTTACCTAGTATTGTCAATAGGTGGCCTCAGTTTATTTATTTTTTTCACTTTAGAATTTCCTTTTTCTTTTAAATTGAAATTGTAGATCTTACTATTTACATTGCTACTATTATTATTTCAAATTAAAACCACTCGGAGAATCATTGAGAAAACAAAATTCCACTACAACATGCAACTTTTAAAAAATAGAAATATTTTGTGAACAAGCTTTGACATAATTTTGTCTTTTTTTTTTTCAAATAACTGAACCAAGGTATTCCCAACAAAGTAAAGCAGATTATCTTTTAATCTTTGGTGGAACATTTAATAAATTTTTGCATTTTATGGCAATTTTGTGTGAATTTCACTTTTGAAAATCCTTTTGAAATAGCATTCCCATCATCCCCTATAGGTGTGATCCTTACGGGGAGACATTGGAGCAAAGCTAAACATTCATAGACACCTTTAATCAATTAAACTCATTTCCCAGTTGCTGCACATCCTCTCCAGGGCATCCTCAAGAGGCTGGAGCAGCCTGGCAGCTTTCAGCCTTAGGTAGCAAGGGAGGTGATGGCCATGGGGCTCCTCTTAGTGGGAAGAGAGCAGGTGAAGGTGGGTAGGGGGGACCTGTCTTCATCCTGCATTGACTCATCAGCCACAGGGGCTGTCTGCTACACTGGAGGTGGCAGCAAGGGGACAACAGGGCATTTTGGCCTCTGGCTGGACCTCTTCCTGCCATTAATGCACACAACAGGATTGCTGCAGGCAAACTAGCTTTAGAAGGAAAGCTGTGATCAATTGACTTGCTGACCGCTGAGGTCATAATGGTGCTGCTTGCTATTTACATATGTGGCTGCACGGAGCTTGCCCAGTCCGTGCAACCACTGGCTACAACAGTGACTAACGACACTGCACAGTCTGCAGCTTCTGTTTTCAAATACAGCCTGTGCAGCAGCTTTCCATTAATTTAACCATCTGAAAAGTTTGATGTGTCAGCGTTAACACCGTTAATTGGTTTTGGGATAAAGAACATACATTTACAGAAGTTAACATTTTTTTTAAAAAAAAAGCAGTTTTAATTAATTTTAATTCATTTTCTCTTGCAATCAACTGAGCTGATCAGCACGCAAATCCTCAGAGAAGTGGCGTTACACCACCACACTAAAAATGAACTGTGTCCCTGTTAAGCACAAAATGGACGATAGCCTTGGTTTCATCACCAGCACCCCAACAACTCAGCTCAAACACTTCCTAGCATGGCTTTAGCGTGATGGGAAACTGCCTGCTGTGTATCACTGCAGTGATGTTAGATGTATTATGGTTTGGGGGAAGTGAGTGATGCTTGGTGTGAGCACTGAATTTCTTTCATGTGGGTCAGCGTGTGAGGCAGCGAAGCTGGTTGGGAGGGGAAGGCTCAGACTTCAAAGGGAGGGCAGCGCGCAGGAGGGGTGATGAAACAAGCCCTAACTACGTGCCAATCATAGTTACTGCGCAAGAAGAGCCAGGCATGCGGAGCTGTTGAACTGAGTCAGTCTCTCGGGAGTCAGGCACCTACCTAAAATCTCACCCATCCTGTTACTTAAGCCCAATCAACACAGGCCATCCAACCACACTGCCCTCTAAAAATCAGATAACTGTACTTTGACATGGACTGCTGTAATGTCAAATAACAAATTAGTGAAATCCTCACCTCCATCTCTTCACAGGGGTTTTGCCATTGACTTTGGTGGACCAGGACTTCCATCAGTGAGTCCGAGCTGCCTGGTGATGAAGTCTTTTGCCTTTTCCATCAAAGTTGAATTCAGTTTCATATAATACTGTTCATGCTTTGCACTAAAAAACCTTTGACTTCTTTGACTTGTTGTTTTTTGGTTTTTTTTTTGAGTCTGGCATGGGTTTCAGTGTCATTAGGGAAAGGTGAAAATAGTTGGGTCATCGTTTGCTGAGTGTTGATAGCATATGCATAGCTACACTGCACTACAGCATAGAAGCAGTCACTAGAGCTAGTGTTTTCATCATTAATTGAAACTTGGGAATATGAACTGTATTTTGTGTAACTGACAGATGGATGGTCCTGTCAGCCTAGAGAATTTACCCTTTTTTCTTCATGAAAATTTGAGATCAGAGTTTCCTCTTGTTACAGATGGTAGAAAACAATTTTTAGAGACCTTCCATCACTGTGATACTCCTTAGCATCTACACTCTGGGTTAAAATCTTGATGCAATACTTGAATTTAGAGAGACAGGTTCCACTTCAACATTAGCAGGCATCAGTCCAGAGCAGTTCCACTGCAAGTAACATACTTTGGGGCTTTTATTTAGCTTCAATATGGGATGAATTTAATTGTTACATAGAAAAAAATTATTTTATTCAGTACAAACTTTTGATCAGTTCCACTTAGGAAAATATACAAAATTGAGAGGATATTAAGTAATTGACCAAAGGCACATCTGAGCAATGCCAAGGCAGTGGGCTGGCTTGCTGTCTGGCTTATTAATTTTTTAACGCTGTAAACATCTGTAGTAGAAAATCATAGCTTCGACATGGGATTACAGGCTTTTGCTGTCTAAACCCTTCTCCCTAGTCCCCAGCATCGAAAGTAAAATCTGTTACATCCTGCTGTTCTTTCTGTGGTTACTGAAACAAAACTCTGAGAGAAAAACTCTGGTCTCAAAAGACCCTGTGGGAAACGAGAAACTCTCAAATGCTACTGTAGTTGTGTAATGTTGACAGTATGAGCTGAGTGATCCTTATACAGCTTCGAAGTACACGAGCATCTGTGTGATACGCAACAATAAAAGTCCCCAGTATGTTAAAGGAACAAAATCGGAGAAGCAAAGATGGGGCTCTTCTGCCACGAGCACAACCTAAGCACCACCAAGCTTTGTCAGAAACATGTAAGTGATAGACGGAATGCTAGCATCAAGCAGAAAATCAAGCAGAAAGACCACATATTTCTAAGAATGAGCATGTGCAATATGCAGCTGTGCTTTTTTTACTTAACAGAAGTATGTGTCTCTTGTAGGGAAGAGACTGGGGAGTCATGAAGTCACGGTGACATTGGCAAGTTTGTTTTTAGAGTTCTGTGTTTATGTGAGCAGTGTAAAAATCAACTGAGGATCTTCAAGACGGCATCTTGCAGGATTAGAGTATTAAAATATAATCTCTTTCCAAAACTCACGCCTCCTTTTTTTCATTTCGGCACAGATGCTTTATTTGCAAGTAGCTGAGTCTAACAAGTGTCATGACACATTGGTTATACAACTATTGGGTTATACAACTATCAGGTTACTGCTCTTTATAGATCCTATACTTTCCCTTTTATAATAGATCATCTTATCTAGACAATAAGGAAGAGATAATGTAATTCAATTTTCCATTTTTAGAGAAGATCCATAATGCATAGTCTTGAAGGCTGGATATTTGGAAACAACTAAAGTTGACTCTAAAAGTAAGATCTGAGGTTGCTTATAGGATTTAGAACTTGATGCAAGAAGGTATGGCATTACCTGGTCCTACCTTTACCATCACTGTCAGGGTGCTTAAGCAACTTGCCTCTTCGGTTCCTATACTGGTTAAACTTCCTGGATCCCTGAATTTTGGTGGTGCACCGTCATACATAGGGGAAAAAAAAAAGTCAATTTCCCTTCTCTCTCCATGAAAGGAATTTTTCAGTTTATTTACAAAGCTCTCTGGAATGAGAAGGAGCCATTTGTGGTTGCTGTGGCTGATTTCTGTTGTGCTGAAGATGCTAGGAGACTGCATAAAACTCTGCACCCCTGGCGAGATTTTTCAGCCTGTTGATGCTCTTTCTAACCAAATTCAGGGGAAATGTGTTTTGGCAGCCAGTATGCTTAATTTTCAGGATCACTTTGCCAGACGTGTTTAATAATGATGAGGCATTCCCCAGTGAGATCTTGGCCATTTGGGCTGAGGGCCTCCTTGCTCATAGACACCACTACAAAATGGTCACAGATACTCCCTGAGATTGTGGAACAGTCCCATACTCATGTTTCTTCAGCTCTTTAGAACTGTTGACACTCAGTGAACAAAATAAGTTGCTTTCTTTTCCCTTAGATGGGAAGTGCCTCTTGAGGAGGGAAATATTCTGTCAAGCCAGGCAGATGTTTGAGGAATTTTTTTTCAGTCCTTATGGGATCTTTTCCCTCCAAAACACAGGAGAACACTTGAGGATCTTCTTTATTTTGTGTTTTGTACCATAGAAGGCAGCGATGCTCTGAAGTAAAATTGGAGTCAGGCAAACCTCTGGAGGAGTTATCATCCTCTTAGAAAGAAACCTTAAGGTATTTGTGAAGCACAAATCACAAAGAGAAACAGGATGTTAAGCCCTTAACGGTTGACTTTTAGACTGATTTTTTTTTTCTCTGTGCTCCTTTTATGTTTGCCTCTCCTCTCAAGGTTGCCTCAGTCTCCTGTAGATCCAGGGAAGGCTGGATGGAGAGTCCACATTCCTCAACTATCACAACTCGTTCGCTTGCATCCTAGAAAATCTATGGACAATCTAATGCAGTAATTTCCGTGCATAAGTCTACCTTCCCCACAGAGCCCAGCTGCTGCCCCATGACGACACATCAAATCCCTTGCCTCCCTATGATTGATTTAAGGCCAAGCAATCAAGCAGAGCTTAGCCTGCAAGATTGAGCTCTGGTTTCATCTTGGCCCAGGCTGGCAATCTGTTTAGCAGTGATAATACAAACTTATCAAACCCATGTGTACTTGCTCTCCCAGTGCCATCCCACTACTCCTGGGCTTTCTCCTTGCTCCACACCTCAAGTTGCCTACACGTTGGTTCAGTGCTTTTGCTCCCCTGTTGTCTGTTCTGCTTCTAATTCATTTCCACACAGAGAAACACTGTCCAAGAAAGAGTCTGAGGAAATACGCTGTGGTTTGCAAACTGAATTCCTTAATGACTTTCTCATTTGAAGAGCTCACTGCCAAAATGCTGTTTGCATTTGCCTAAAGGACAGTCCGCATGATTAAAAGTAGCTCTGCTTTACATGAAGCATTGTTTTCAGGCCACTGCCACAGGCAGCTGCTTCACACTAGGCAAGAGAGAGAAATGAACGCCAGTGAATGCATGGAGCGATCAAGCGACACAAGAATCCATGAGATATCACATCCCAAATATCCCCCCTGCAAAAGGGCTAGTGGACACTGTATGGTGGGGAAAGCCGAGGCAGGGCCTGGGTCTTGCGGTGAGGAGCAGCCCAACCAGGGAGGATGAAGTTCAGAGCAGCTCTGCTGTGAAAATAGTTCCAGTGAGAAAAACGTGCAAGCATGGGGAACCAGGAGTAGCAGCAGCTTTCTAGCAGGGATGGATTTCATTTGTCTAGCACATCCATTTCAAAAGTGGACATCTTGTCGTTGAAGATTGGTGATGAGACAGTGCACCTCAGCTGCAGCAAATGGGCAAAGAATATTCTTCTACCCTGAGCTTCTCCCCTCGCTGTTAGAACACAAGCCCATCTGGATTCCTCCCGCATTTCCTTCTTTTCTTTTCTTGATCCCATACATTTTAATCTATATATAAAGTAAAACTTTTAGAAAAATTTCATTGCAAAGGTTTCAGAGTTTATTTGCTGCATACCATCAAAATCTTGTATCATCTCGTCATTGAAAGTTCAGCTTCAAGTTCAGCTCCTTGTCCCTAACTTTCTATTTTTAACACAGAGACCACAACTCATTGTTTCCAGAGCAGTGCTTTGGAAAATATTCTGAGAAAAGAAAATCCCCAGTGCTTTCATTTGTTAATGAGGCTTAAAACTAATATCTGGACAAACAACTTGCAGAAGAAAAGGCTTCCAAGCCAAAAGGGGCTTAAAGCCAGGCAAGGAAGGGAATTGTTCAAGATTAACTTAGTGTCTTCTCCTATCTCCAGTATTTAGGTTTTATAAAAAGAAAAATGAGGGCTGGATTCTGGACCTAAAGCCAGTCACAAGCCTGCATATCTATACTTTGTACCCAATGAGTCAGCAGGCCTGGCCGATGCTTGTGTAAGAGATGAGGAAGGATTTGTCTGTGGGTCTCTGTGCTCCCACCGCTTGCTTCGCCCATTGCTGTGCTGTATTTTCCATCCTTGAGAGTCTAGGATTTCACTGTGCTCAAAAGAGTGTTTGAATGCAAGAGGGTTTGATGGCTGGTAGGGTCACCTCTAATGGCAGACACTGGTCCTAACAGCCCACACTTAGAGTACTTAATCCTCATCAAAGTCAGTTCTGAGGGATGTGGAGATATTTTTCTATTTCCCTTTACTTGTGTTTTTAATGGAGCAGGTTGCACAAAAGACCAAGTGATTACAAGCGAGAGCATCTCTTGGACCTATTTGCAATGCTAAAGCCCAGACCTCCTGGTTCTGAAGCCAGTGCCTAACCCATGGGGCCACAGTGCCTGCCCCTCTGCCAAGAGACCAGACCTCTCTTTATCCCTCTTACCACATCTAAAACTTGTGGCTAATGGGAGTGGTCTGCGCTCTTCTAGTGCTTTTTCACCTGTAGACTTCAAAGCATTTCTTAAAGTGGATACACATTACTTACCCATTTCTACTGTTGCCATGAAGCAATGTACACGAAGCAATGCTCACACCAGGTGTAATGTGTCTGGATTTCACCAGAACGGGTTTATGTTCCCAGCTTGTTGCGGCACATCACTTAAACCCTGAGCTCACAGTGTCTGATAAGGGGGAAAAAAGGGATAAAAGTTCTCGTTGCTTACTCAAGGTTATGGTGTGCAGTTGCTGAAGTGCTTGAGATCTGCGGGCACTAACATCCTGCTGCAATGACAGAGGAATAGTAATGGCCAGTTCTGTACCCAGCAGTGGTAACTTCCCTCTCTGTGGCAGAAAGATGTTTTGGAGCTTGAGTTTGCCCTTGCCCCATTTCCTTCTGGAATCCCTTCAACCCCACTTGGCCTCTGCAGCAGGGGAGGGACCGGCCCCTACGTTGCTGAGATCAGGCAAGTGCCTGGATATGAAACGGAGACGGAGGAGGCTGAGAGGTAATGAGAACGAGATCTTCAGCTGGAGCTTGGAGATGCCTTATTTCAAACACGCTATCTCATTTTCTAGACAAAAATATTTTTCCTCCACTATTTATTTTCTCCCAGGTTCAATGACAAAGCCCAGTGCTGTGCTTTCAAAAGTACCAATTTCTGGAGCACTCAGCTGTCCCTGCTCTGCTTCTTGCCTGAGCCAGAATAAGGGTCTACCTACACCTCAGAGCAAGCACAATGAGAGACAGTTTCATTACACAGATACAAGGCTCAAAGAAATGCCAGGCACAACAGGACAATAAAAAAAGAATCCCTTTAACATCTTTTAAGAGAAAAAAATGTCTTTATTAACTTAAAAAGTCGATTCTGACTTTTCAACGAGACTTTTGCTCTATGCGTTTCCAAGAACAGGGGCTTATTTTGCTTCACATGTTGAGTTATAACATGACATGAAATCAACCTTTAAATGGAGCTTGATTTACATATTTTAATTTATTCCTTGCTCCATAATGCTAACAACATAATTCTCCATTTGGAACTACAGGCTTTATTTTTTTGCTGTATTATTTGTATGAGATATATCTGGGATGCATGAAAGGAGGCAGAAATTGTGAAAATGGCTAGGAGTACATTTTATTTTATACTTAATACTTCTGGAGTTAAAGGGGAGATGAAAATTGGCCATGTAATGGATCTTAGCTATAGAGAATTATCATATTTCAGTAATAAAGTATTGCCTGTCTCAAGAGCTGACACACACAGCTTGACCTCAGAGCAGTTACACATAATGTTTTCTCTGTCAAGAGAATCTATTCATAATGATGTGTCACAGGTGCTCACGCATAATATGTTTCCCGTCAAAACTGATCATCCATATTTCATATAGCAGCTTTGATGACAAATATTTTGTACTTCAGTTGTTTTTTCTTCCCTCTGTCAGATTTAATGAAGGAAAGTCATGGATAGTTTTTAAATAGTGTCAGCTTCTTCGATCACGTTACTGTATCTGCCTTTGAAAGTAGCTTCATACAAGAGCCACAAGACACTGGAGAGACAAGGACATTTTCATTTACTCAACTTTAAGCAGAAAGCCAACTTTTCAGGTTCTTAATTTCAAAATCAATATACTCTGTATCTTTGGAATCTTCTCAGAAAAAAAAAAAAAGCTGTATTTATTGAGTACTCAGTATTTTGAGAGTTCAGTGAAAGCAAGTCTGACAACTGAATTGGGGTTGCAGCTTCTCACTATGCAGAATGCTGTTTATTCTCATAGTAGTGGTGTGTCTTGGTGGTAAAAACATTTTCCTCGAGGTTGTTCTACAAAGTGAGTGCCTTGGGGGGCACATAGAATTGAGTTCTTATATTCTCATTGAAATTGTTTGTCTGCAGCAGGGCCAAGGTTTGCTCTTCTCCTATGTGTTCCACCCTACTGAGAGAAATAACCCTCATTCTATTAATGAAAGAGGAAAAGTGAACTTGAACTCCCTTTGAGGTTTCTCAGATTGCAGGACTGGTCATTGAAACCTCAGAGCATAGAGGAGTGCTTTTCCCATTTACGGGTCATGTCTTTTCTGCCAAAACTGTAAGTGAACAAAGGACAGAGGTATTCTGAACTTCCTTGCCACCAGGCAAACTCCCCTGAGCTAGCAGAGAGTGATGGCTTTCAGCCTGTAAGCCATGGATTCACACGGGCCTCTGGTCTGCCTCCAAGGGATCCAGAGAAGGGAGCCGACAAGAGCAAATTCACTGTGTAGGCAAGCTATTTAGCAGTGTCTGCAGATAAAAATAAAATCAAAACACTAAAATAGGCAATCAAAGTACGGCACATGCATATTTATAAAATTATCACTGGCCTGAGGAGAAGGCAGAACAAGAAGCCAACAACGTTTACAAATAGAATTTACAAATGTAAATCAGAACTGGGTTTCTCTTACAAACAAAATACAATCAGATGTCTCAGCTTGAGAGATGAAAGCTTACATTTAGAAAAATGCCAGAGTTTTTCATACAAGGCGAGGCAAAAAAAAAAGAGGAGACGCTTAATTATTTTTCAGATCCAACTTCTATTTAAGAATGCAACCAAGAAGGAATTGAAAGTCGGTAACAACAACTAAAGTACAGGAAGATGGAAAACACTATTCTTTACCACTGAGAAGTAATACACTGATTACAGTCTGCTAGTGAAACCATAGTCTGCAGTAGCACCCTCTTTTCTGCTACCCCCAAGCCCCTAAAGAAGAACTGAACAGTCTTAAGCAGTGAGTGTAATAAGTTTTCCTTTCCTTGTCTGAAGAATTAGAACAATTCAATTGAAAGGCAAATATAATCCTACCTATGCCCCGTGCTGGGACTGGAGCAGGATAAATGCCACAGTTAAGTCTGAACATCAGGTTGTAATTGTTAGAGATTAATACATGCCAGAGAGAACATTCCAGGGAAAGAAGGAGGGTGAGAAGAATGGCTCTCCTGTGTCTTTTTATTAAGGCAAATTAGCATCAGATCTTCGAAGGGCATATTCCTGCACAGCAGAACTCAATCAAGTGGCATTTAGTCAACGAAGGAAATTATACACTAGGTTAATTTTTAATCATCCAGCTAGGAAAAGCAAAAATAAGTGAACATGTATTTATCTGCTGAGCCAGTGTATACAAGGCAGAAAAGCCACTGAAAATAATTAAAAGAAAAATAACTGTTCTCTAGGATGCTGCTGTTCCATAAAATCTATTTCAAATATAATTTACTGTTAGCTATTTCTGCAAGATGTGAGCGCATCGGCTGAGCTTCTCATTTTTATGCAGATGAAATAATCGCTGAAATTAAATGTCAGGTCAGAAGAGACACAGGAAAAAATGAAGCAATCTTTAAGAGTTGTCAGAGAGGTGGATGGTCCACCCTTCCAAGTACAGAGGAACCATTATGTCACGGTCTTGTCTAATATCTTGTTCTCTCACTTTTTTTTTGTGTGTGTTGTTTTTTTTTTAAATGCTTGTCTTCTCAGTGCATCCTAACGTGAGCCAGGGTTGCCAAGGAGGGTGTGCTACATGTTCTGACTACAACGGATGCCTGTCATGTAAGCCCAGGCTCTTTTTCGTTCTGGAGAGGATTGGCATGAAACAGATCGGAGTATGTCTTTCCTCGTGTCCAAGCGGATACTATGGGACACGGTATCCCGACATTAATAAGTGTGCAAGTAAGTGCTGGGGAAAGGGGGAGTCCATGGATTTATTTGTTCTCTCTTGAATGCTGTGTCCCCCTAGGAGTCAAGTAAACAGCAGAGAAGCAGATGGACAGGACCTGTCTTTATTTGTTCATTTCGTTTATAGTAGTGCAATAATTATTAACCCAAGCAAGAAGTTAAGGTGAAAGACCACAAAACAGCCTAAAGCTCAGGGATCCTGGCTCTGCATGAATGACCAGCCTAGGACCCAGGTGACAGTCTCCTCCTCTACACCCCTCAAGCAAAAGAGAAGCGCTGGTGGGCACCAGGCACTGCCCTCCAGCAGCAAGAGGGAGCAGAGGCAGCTCCGAAAAGCGGGGCTGAAGGACGCTGAATCTCAGTGGCTGGAGCTGTTCAACCCACTGCCCTTACCCAGCTGGCCCCTGCGACAAGGAGAGAAGACAGCAGGTGTCATTCTCTGGAGCTGCGGTTTGCCCTGGTCGCCTTATAGCGTGTCTCACACTCAGTCTAGTCCTCTAAATGTCTCTACCAGCTGGGCAGGTTTCAACTGGCCAGGTTTCAGCCTGATCTGGGGGAAGTTACTGATTTGTGTTGTCTCTGGATTGGGAGACAGAGAACCCAACTCTATTCTTTACCACTCATGCAATGTTTTGACCCCGCTACATATTTTGAACCGTAAACGAACTGGAAAAGATTGTAACATCCTCCCTACTCCTCTTTATGTTGTTGAATTCACTGTTTTTAATCCCGCAGGTGATATAAAAACATAAGAATGACGGCCAAGCAACTCTCCCAGTTTTTACCTGGTAATAAAAGTTATTTAATGAATGGGCCCCAGAGTAAAGTCTTACAGAGTAACTTGACACTGTAAAGTATTTGCTCAGTTTTTAGCAGTGTGTGGCCTTGTATATCAGATGTGAGCTGTGCCATACACAAGTTCTTATGTATTTCTTTTAAAAATATCTGAGAACTGGGAAATATATCACTAATGCCAATTTGGTTAGCCATATAGAGAATACATGAAATACTACAGGACATCTGATTGAACATTAGGGAGTTATTTAAAAGAAGAAAAAGATACGGATGCAAAACAGTCTAACAGTCTACGCAGATTCTAAATTCTGGCATATTTTTATTTCTCCTGGATGAATGGAGACAGATAGTTGGAACTGGCCCAGTACCTGCGCCCTGCGGGGTTCATTAGTACCTATGCTGTGCCATTGTGGGGCAGAAGCAGTATGTTGTCAATCCAATGTGCTGTGCTCTGTCTTCTGTTTGCATAGGTCTGCAAGAAGACAAGTGGTGTGAGGCGAATCAACATCAGGCCATCCTTATTAAATCCTCACTCCTCCCAAGGTCACTTGTGGCTGGCCTCACTGTGTGTACAGGCCAGGAAGATCTAAATAGAATTTGCTTCCTTTGAAGATTGCTTAACATCACTAGAATTGTGTGATTCTAGTATATGTGAGAGCCCGTGGCGTTTCATGGCAAAAAGCAACATCATTGTTGTTTATTGTTTGCATTTCAGAATGTAAAGCTGACTGTGATACCTGCTTCACCAGAAACTTCTGCACAAAGTGTAAAAGTGGGTTTTACTTATACAGTGGAAAGTGCCTTGAAAAGTGCCCTGATGGGCTGGAAGCCAATAATCACACAATGGAGTGCACTAGCATCGGTAAGTTCGGTCCCCCCGTCTCCTGCCTGATTTTCTCACTGGGGATGGGGGATCTAAGGAGTGCATGAGTTGCCAGATTAGTTACACCACCAAGGAAGTGCAACTTAAAATGGAAATGCTCTGCATGACAAGATGTATTCCCCAGCACAATTAACTCAAGGTATTCCCCAAGTCTGCCATTTCACAAGAGGCACAAGCTTGGTTGTGCCCCACAAACACAGCCTTGATGCTAAGAGCAATTCTGCCTCAGGAAATACAGCCCGTTTGGTCTGCCCTGAGGTAGAATGACATCCATCTCTTACTTGTTATGTTACAGTGTTATGCAGCACTGCAAACATCAAAGGTTCAAAAATCCTGAGCCAGACCCCATGTGTAGTTGAAAGATTAAAATACTAACTGCTTTGCTTTAGCTTCCTTGTACTACCTGAGCCTTCAAAGCATGCATGCATGCATCAACATTTTACCAAAAAAAAACCCCCAAAAACCCCCAAAGCCCCAAAATGGTATATGTGCATAATCATCTGACTCCAGAAACTGAGGATTAAAATAAAACACCAAATAGTGTGGCACTGTCACTGAAGGAATGAGATTGGCGACACTGGTCCTGTGACTCACTGGCTGCGGAGAAGAGACCTGCTTTTGTACCTCTTCAGCCTCTGACTCACAAGCTCCGATTATTCACGCCGGGGCAATTTTGGAGGTCACCACACCTAACTGTCTGCTCCATCCCTCTGCCACCCCTCCGTCTGAGAGCAGAACAAGTGATATATTTGCCTCTGGGCTGCTGCAGTTGACCTCCCCTACCAGGGGCTTGCCGAAGCTGCGGCAAGGTTCAGCTTATTTTAGTACTCCGGTTGTGAATTGTGGCGGCTGAGGGCTGCGAACTGCGGTGGAAGCGGTAACCTCTTCAGCCACCAGCGACCAGGGAGTACTTAGGCACAGTCTGGCCATGATGGAAAACTCCTCCCCCACAGGATCATACACACAGCTCTCCCTGGCATCACATTTTTTGGAGGGGAAGTAATAATATACAGCAGTTTGGCATTTTCCTTCTGAAATATATATTAGTTCAGGTGGTAGTGATGGCTTTTACGGTTTTATTTTCAAGCAAAGACTTTCATCTTTGAAAGAAATTTAAGGGATCATTTTTGTTTCTTGTTGGCTGTTTCCAAGTGCTGTAGACTTAGCTGCTTTAACAATGAGTCAGTCTCAACTAGGAAAAGCCATTTAAAGCTACAACGGAAAAACAGAACCTTTTTGTGCACGTGAAGGCCAATTATTTTAACAGGAGAGCTCTAGTGTAATATGAAATACAAAATGATCCACATGACAATTCACTGGAGGAAGGCTCAGAGATTGCCCGAGGTCAGTTATATTTTTAGGTTTTGAAAAATCTGGAAGTAAATTCTGGAGCTGGAAAAATGTTGACTTTCAAATTCCTCCCTATAGAGAGGCTGAAAGTCTTTCCTTATTCAATGGTGGTTTATAGTCTTAAGCATAAAGTAAACGTAAATGTTTACTACCTTTTATCAAGGGAAGGATACTGAGGAGATGGCACAAAAGAAGTAAAGTAATAAAGAGCATGTTGTTAAGCTTCCAAGGTTACTTCCATTTTTGTCTACACTGTTTGGACAAGAGTCCAACTGCACACCTTTTGAGTTCCCAATAGTGCACATTCAGATCACTGTGGTTTAGAAACTGTAACCTAACCTGCACTTTTCTGAAAAGCTTGCACACCCCCGACCCAAATTCTTCGCTGCTTTGCCTACTTACAGCTTGTGTATGCTACGGATGATGGCTCTTTCACTATTTAAGCTGAATACCAAGCAGTAGATCACCAAAGATACTTGATTCTTAATGCCTTTTGATATCAGTTGGTCCTTTATAACTCTATTGGTTTCCAAATTCAATACCTTTGAAAACAGCTGCAGCATCTTGACCCAGTCACTTCACTCTCCTTTTACATAGGCATGACCAAAGTTTAATTCCATTGAAGCTACAAGGCTTTATACCTCCACAAAATGAAAGCAACCGCAGAGCAAGGCTCAGTAACTGATTTCATTGAGACCAATTGTGTTCTTGTTGGCCTGTTTCAGGAACAGAATTGCAAAAAAAAATAAGTACAAAATGTAACTAACAATTATTTGACATTATTTTGTGCTGTATATCCTCAGCAGTCCAATTTCTGTCAATTCACTGCTGCAAATCCTGATTAATTCCATTAATTTTTGCCACTTTTTGGCTGATGTAGAATAAAATTAATGTACCATATGCATTGTGTGTACACGAAGGTATTGGCCAGGCTCAGCTTGTCCTATGTTTATTGCAGTGCACTGTGAAGCTAGTGAGTGGAGTCCGTGGAGCCCTTGCACAAAGAAAGGAAAAACTTGTGGTTTCAAAAGAGGAAATGAAGTAAGGGTCAGAGAGATCGTACAGCATCCGTCAGCAAGGGGCAATCCTTGCCCAGCTACAAGCGAGAGCAGAAAATGTATTGTACAAAGAAAGAGATGTCAGAAGGAAGGAAAAGGTACCATGTTATCATCATCATAATATGAGATTGGTATTGTGCTTGTTTAATAACTCACATCTGAATTCCCAGGCTGTGCTTGCAGGCTTCACCAAAGCTCCCATTGATGTGGTGTTCTTTGGGCTGGAGAGAACTGTGCCCTTGCCTGGACTAAATAAAGTCCTAACGCTGCTCAAAAAATGTGCTTTGTGTGATCTAGAGAGGACAGGGTGGACTGCATGGGAAGGCACATTCTCTCTTGGTTCTACTGAAAGATCTGCCAAGATGAGGCGTTGCATGTGGAGCTCAGAACAAAAAGATCTATCATAAAACATGTCATGATGGGACTTGTTTGATGGGTATCAGGCAGCCAGGTTTTACACTTCAACCATGGGATTCCTCCAAACCAATTCCTATTTCATGCTTCCTTACAGGTAAGACCATAACTCTTGCAATTGCAGCGCTGTGGCCTCTCTCCCATCCCAGACTATTTCTATCAGTTCTGGCTGAACAACGTGGCCTGATCCTGCCATCTGCATCTGGCTCATGCAGTCCCAGCATGGGAGAAAGACCACAACACTGCGCGGCAGCCAAGGTTTTACCCAATAAGCAAGAGTGCCGGCAGAACTGCGAGCCAGCTTCTTGGACTTATTCCCCATCACGGCACCTAGTGAATGGCATCCCACATGTTAAGAATGGGACATGTTTAAGAAGTCTATGAAATAATGACTTATACAAGTTCTACCCAGTAGAGATTGTTGTTCCATTGTTCCCTTTTCTCCCCTTCTTACAGGAGGGAAGTTACTGGCTCTGTCCCTAGTGAAGTTACTCTCGTTGGCTCAGGAGTGTCAATGGAATAGTTCCTTTTCCCCATCCCTCCCATTTTCTCCATCCTTCCGATTTTCCTTATCCTTCCTGTTTCCCCATCCCATCTATTTCCCCCTTTCCTCCCAACTCAAAAGCAAGGTTTCACCCCTTTTGAGGATGAATAGAAGAGATGGAGCAGCTGCCCCCTGTGTGAACATCTGTGAGCCAGTATGAACTGTTGGTACCAAGCAGTACTTACTGTTTCAGTGTTAAATGATCACAAAAAAAAAAAGTTGCTGCAGATTACTTATGGAAACGTTAAAGGGGTTTGGAGCTTGGAATCCTTCTGAAGATTGGCTTGCTCCCCAGGGATATACCTCATGAGAGGGGAAATAATGTTAGAAGGATGATCTTATGAACCAGATAGCTACAGATGCCTCCCCCTCACCCAAGAACGAGTGAGATCTACTGATTTACGGGAACCTATGAGGTAGATGTCACCTCCTCCTCCTTGTGTCAGGCAGTGTCTTGAAGAGGTAGAGAGGTGTATTGGCCTCAGGGGAGCAGCCAAGGCAAGCTATTTATGGATTCCCTTATGCTTAGAATCTATGCCCACAATGTCCATGCTTGTTTCTGCTCCTGCACAGTGGTACAACTAGAAACACAGCCTCTCATTACCCTCCTGTAGCTAGGGGAAGAGTCCTTCTTTTTTCCTACCAAAGCTAATTTTGCCAAAGCTGAAAATATAGGACTGAACTGTAGTTTTGGAACTGCGAACCTGGTTTTTTGAGGTGATAATGATGTTGCGCATTTGCTTACGGCAATTTGGATTGGACAAGACATTTCTCTTTGAGAAATGCCTGCTGTTCCTGTGTAGTAAGTACTTTAGAAGAAACTACTCAAGCATTTTACTGTCAATTCTTGTTTTATGGGATCTGAGCCAAACCATACTTGAAAAATACTGCACACCACAAGAATTCGTTCACTATCACGAATCTTTTTCTTTCTCTTTTTTTTTTTTTCTGCAATGTGCATAAAGAAGGTTATTTTTTCTTCCTTTTGAGCAAGTCAGAGACTATATTCTAGCCTATTTTACACTCAGTAGATAGTTCCTTCAAAACCAATGCAGGCAGATGGAACCTCTGTTCCAACTCTACCCATGCCGTTTAGATTTGTATGTCCATGTCTGAGAGTCATTTTTTTTTAGTGTTCTGAAATCCATCACTACATATCCCTCAATATCCCCAAAAGTCTGTCCCATTCACTTTCATACACCTTCACAGGGAGATGAATTTAAATTTTTTTTTTTAAAAAGATAATTCTTAATAAAACTGAGGAAATTTACACATAAAACTTTAGGTAAAAATAGCTTTAAGGGATGGATTATGGTGACAAATCAGGAAACTGAGAATGAAGTTAATCTTAATCTCCAGGCAATTTATCTTCCCTACTGCCACTGTCCCTTATTACACAGAGATAAACTTCTGTTCCCCTTTGAACAACAAAATAATTGCATGAGAAACCAAGTCAGGCCCTGTTCTTATGGCTAGCTGTGTCCAGTCAGTGAGTGCAGAAGAAGATAGCAACAAAAACACTCTGGGAAAGGGAAGGGAAAGTAAATATGCTCGTATTTACTGTTAAGAAATATTGAAAACACTCTTTTGTATTGTACGACTCCCTGTTGCCACTCAGGCATTTCTTTGGAGCTTAGCTCCCACGGCATTGTCTTTTGAAATCTAGCGGCAGACTTAGAAGTTTCCAACAGTGCCGCTCATCTTTTCTCCACGGCTGTGAAGAGACAGTCAGCTTGGTCAGCCTCTGCCATTTCCATGTTGAACAGACGTCTGTGGCCGAGGGAGTTAGGGCAAAGACCACATGATGACGGGGTATGCTCGTCACAGATGCCTCAATGACTTTGCTCAAGCAATTGAGATCAGAGACAGGATGTTAGTCAGTTAAGTTGCTGCTATCGCAGAGAAGCAAGGACATGTTTCTGGAACAGCTACGCAAGACAAGATAAAACATATGAACAGGGGGGTTTTTTTGTTTGTTTCCATCTGGTGGTGTGTTATTAAAGCTGATGCTCTCTATTACAACTCCTTTTATTCCCTTGGCTGTAAAATGCAGTTTTACTAGGAGAAGGTGCTAGTATTTTCAGATTGAATGCAAACAAATGGGAATAATGAGGATACAAATAGCCCGACTAGCCTAAAAGATTCTTCTTACTCATTTCAGCACTAAATTAGTTGATCCCAGTGTGTTCTGACATGGCAATTCCCCTGTGTTTCAGGCTCCTTTTATAGTTCAGTCCCATCCAAACCTCATTGTAATTTATTTCATAATTCTTCTCTTTTAAATCCCATGATGGTGAGTTCTTCTTGTCTGCACAACTATATGATCTTAAGTTCCAGTTTCTTCTTCCTTTCGCTCCCTCAGATTTTTTTGCTTGTTTCCCCAGTACAGTTCACTGTTACTTTTACCTTTTCACACTTCACACCTTCTTGGCTCCTGCTTTCACTGATAGACATTCTTTGAAAGTCAAATGTTTCCTGTAGCCACATCCACAAATGGCAAATGCTTTTTTAGATGTACTGGAAAAGTGTAACTTTCAGAGCTCAGCAAACATTGCAAATTATCCATCAATATTATTTCTTTGTCTTAATAAATGTGCTCTGGTCAAACAAAAGTCCCTTTGGACTGCTGTCTGCAAATGTGTGAGATTGACTTTTACTGGCAAAAGACAAATATCAGAATTGCATATAAAAGTATTTGTGGCGAAGGAATTGCATGTTTTCATGCACAAGTAATTCTGCCAAGAAAAGAATGTTTACCATATGACTTTCTGTTGAGTCCCAACTAAACCCTCCATAGAGCAGACAGTTTTAAGTGCTTTCAGAGAACATGTTCTGATCAATTCAAAGAGACAGAAAACACTCAACAAAAGATTGAGTGTGGAGTTATGGACAAGGAAGACATCTTAGAAAGCTGAGTTTTATGCAAGCCAAAAGGCAGGCTACACTAGTTACACAGTTGTATTATTGTAAACAAATAAATAATACATTTCAATTGTTTCTTGTTCATACATTGATTCAGTTGCATGCTGGTGCCATTTAGGTGTTCAAAAGAGAGCAGCAATGTTACCATGTCCAGGTCTATGCAAACACAGACGAAACACAGCTCCTGTTCCAAATAGGCAAAAACTCAAGCATTAGACATTAAAAGATGGTGGGGTGAATGTAGAATAGCATATTTCTTTTTCACTGTAGAGTGTAGGAATTGTCACCTTGTACAGTCTGAAAGCAGAATACTATTATGAGAGGCAATTTTAGTCAAAATTCACAAGATTACAACCCCCTTGAAGCAAGGTACCTTGTCAGTTATGGTTTATGCCGTAAGGAGAATATAGATATTATGTTGTGATTTTTTTTAGCATGCAGCGAGAACAAGAGAGGAAGCAGTATCTTTTAGACAAGGAGCTGAATTCTAGATGAAGACTGGTGAACAGAAGGGAATAGGATTTGTGGTTGAGCAGTTTTAATATATATTTCAGGGAAATAAAGTAAAATAAATACTTCTGTCCTGCAATGTGGACATGTGAATATAAAAATCCAGATTTGATTTGAATAACTTAGAGAACTGAGACTTAGGTCATCTCGGTTGTTTTTTTTTCAACTAGTTCCTCCACCCCTTATTGCTATATGTCCGCATAATGCTTCAAACATGTTTATCAGGTCATGTCTGAAAATGTCTTCAGTTGGCTATGGTGTGAGGAAGGAGTCCTATCAGGCATCCATCAGATTTCAAAAACCACCACTCAGCTAAAAATCCCAAGCCATTCATCAGGAATTTACTTTAGCTGAAGACAATGTAACCCAATACTAACAAACATAAAATAGTCTAATAAACTAATTTCATTCACTTAAACTCATTGAGTTACCCACTTTAATGTACACGCTCTGATGCCGTATGGATCCATGTAACAACAGAGCACAGAGGGCTCTGGAGTCTAAACTTTAGCATTTCTCACAAAGAAAAGTTTCTGCAGTTAATCTCCATTTGAGATGCACTGATTTCATTAACAGTCAGTTAAGCTGTCCCAGGCAAAACAGAGAAAGGAAAAGAAAGCCCCTACCAAAATAAAAGAAAACATGTGCAGTTGCATTATATTTTAAAAGTGTACTTGGAAGTACAGTAGTGAAGGAAGTCATTTGAATTCAGTGGGAGTTTCCCCACTTCTTTGTACAGGTTTTGAATCATGGCACATAAAATCACGGTTTCATGATCTTCATAACCCATAGAAACTCCTATGTAGCCACTCAAGTCTTGCATAAGTATGTATAATTTTTTCCCCAGAAAGTCTGGACTGCCAGGCCTGTGGAACAGTTCTTGTGCATTTTGTTAGCTCTGTTGTCACACTGGACAATCTGAATTTGATGTGGATGTGATTTTCACAGAGAGGGTTTTGCTATCTGAGAATTCAGACAAGCTGGGACTTTTCACTTAGCCTCCGTAGGCTTGGCAAGAGCATGATGGGATTCACTGCATTTAAGCTGGACAGCTAAAAATTAGTTGTTTTTGTCAAAGCAGGGGTCGTGTTAATGGTGGGGTTAATACTGCACCTGAGGAGAGGGATCCATGACCCTGTAAGATGAATTCTAAAAAGGGCAAAATAATTTGCCTGCTGAGAGTGCCTGTTTCTTTCCAATGACCGTTAAGGACAGCCTAGTATGACTGATCTGGACTTTTAGCTGCTAAGTTTTAAATTAAAGGGTACATTTTCTCCATCTGCACAGTAATGACTTCGCAACACTGCAAAATCTAACCCAAGGCTCACCCAGGCTGACTCTGTAAGCAAGACGAATGTGTTTCAGGGGATCCATGGGTCAGCCATAGTAAAACAAAAAGTAGAGTTGAAAAATACTCATTCTCAATACTAATTTCACTTAGTGTTGGCAAAATCTGGGTTAGAGCAGTGTTTTGTTGTGTTTGTTGATCAGTCTAGTAATGGCTGTACATCATTGGCTGATTCAAAGGTGAATTGCCCTGTCCCTATCCACTCCACAGGCTAAAGAGAAAAGTCTCTTCCTAGGGCAATGGAGGCCCACACCAGTCCAATAATTCCTCAGTGTACTATTTTTAAACAATTTTTTTTCCGATTTAAAAAAAAAAAAAAAGAATTGGGGGAAATTCTGGATATTTTTGGTACTGAATATTTTTACTTAATCACATTTAAGTCCTAAGCATAGCTACATGGGAAAGTAAGATATTCCAATCACAGCTCATCCCCAAAGTCACATCCTCTTCCTCATGTACAGCTCAGTGGCACTTAAAACAAGAGGGCTGGAGCATGCGAGCCAGGGAGACATCACAGAGCACAGTTCGCTCGTATAACTGTGAGAGATGGGGTGTCCTGTGTGAAGGTCACTAGTGTGGTTATGGTTAATGACCTTACTCCATGGCAGGTCACAGGACTTCTGAAGCCTCAAAATGAACACAAAGCTAATTACTGCATCCCTCTGTTTACATACTGCATACGCCAATGGGTCATAACTCCGGCCTTTGTGAGCCTGAGTTACTATAATTGAGGAATCTGTCTTGTGAAGAGTTTGCTTGTTTATTTTCTGTTTGTTGCTGCCAAGAGGACCTCTCATTTCCTTTCCTTGCAGGGGTTTTGACTCTTTAACTTTAACACATTTTCAGCCTCCAAGTGTAGGGCTATTGAGGCTGGGAATCTGCTAGCTGGCACACAAAGTGAAATGGCGTCCTGGGGATACCCTGAGCAAGGCAGGGCACGGATAGCACGGGGCTGTCCGCTGCAACGGGCCGGTAGACAGAGGCACGATACAGAAAAGGGATCTGGGTGAGAGGGGAAAAATAGGACCAATATGAGTCAGAGAGATCTGTGAATCCAAAATATCTAATAGTAGAGAGAGGATATCCTGGCTCTACAGTTCAGGGCCTGAAAAGGAAGGAGAAAAAAAGGCCATTTTAAAACTTTAATCATAGCATTTTCAAAATTTAATCACAGTTAGGCAGTTTTGAAAGTCTTATAAAATTACTGCCTGCAAACTGAGACCTTAAAATCTGAACTAATTAATAGTAATATTGCATTTTGCTCCAAGTATGTTTAGTTTGCTTGTGTTAGTGTCAATGTTAAATTCTCATCATACCTCTCTGCTCTGACAGACAAGTATGCACTGCAGAAGCAGGTAATACCTACACACTGTGTGCCTCTGCGCATATGGTACTATACACGTATGCACACACTGTGTACACGTGTACCCTGCCAAGGCTGTATTCTCTGAATAACATGCATCTTGATGAACAGTCAGGCTGAAAATGGCTGTGTCTGTACACCAACCTGTCAGGCCCTCAGGTATCAAAATTGGTTTTAGTCTCACAGGGTGCTGGCTGATGTCGTCTCTGTGCTCCTCGGGAGATGTTCTCCTCTCCTGCTGCCAGCTCCTCTCTGTCATCTCCCATCTCCTTCCCGTCCTGGGGTGCCTGGAAGCAGAGGGGAAGACGCTGATGGCCTCTTGAGTGTGCTATAAAAATGTGCTGGACATGCTAGGAGTAAACAGCATCAACCTTGTATTAATGGGAATGGTGTCAGAGCTGAGAAAGAAGTGTGTGGTCAATTGTTCCCATAAGGGAACTGAACCAGAAAAGAGCTGACTGCATTCTTCTATTAAAATGTGGACAATGTGAGAGCTGTTCTTTGCAGATCACTAAACCAAATAAGGCTCTTTTTCTCTTTCTGATCTTTCCCTTCTGGTACCTTCTTGTGCTCCAGAATTGGCTGGCTGACTATCTTTTAGATGCCTGAGCTCTGTAGGAAAACCAGAAGGGAATACAAACCTCTCATGAACTCCTCTTCCACCCTCTTCCAAACTTCCCATCAGGTAGTCATTCAGCACCAGATTTCCAACACCTGTGTAAAATCTTCCATCCTGAGTAAAAATGTTAGGAATTCAGAGGAGCAGCTCCAGCTTCAGAAGGTGAAATCTGCAGCTATGTCCATACTTCTAAAGAAAAGCAGGCAAAGGTCCGCTCCTTGGCCACAAAGCCAAGGGCTGCCTTCTGCCTTGCATCCAAACTATATGAGGATACTCCCTCCGTAGCAGATTTGACAGGGAAAGAGGGATGGCTGTGGTAGGTCAGAGTCCTAAACCAAACTACCACTTCTGCTGTGCAGACACACAGGGGTCTGCCTGGTCTCTGGCTGGTACAGCTGTACTTTACGTACCCATGGCACCTTCACCTTCAGCTACTTCACACTGTTGAGTTTCAGGGAGAGGCAAATAGGAAACTGTGGATGCTCTTCCCTCCCAGCGCAGGGCACACACCACGTGCGAAAGAGCAGAGTACTGTCCTCTCCTACCCCACATCACTTCCTTGCTTTGCCTGCACATCCTCCAGTACCTGTCCTTCTCTCCACACTGGTCTTTCTATTACTTCTCAGAGTTGAAGTTTCCAAAGTCCTTGTCCTAACATCTAGTGTTTTAAGGAGGTCTTTCTGAGGGAGGGACACATTCGCCTCTTCCAGGCTGTGTGCCACAGCAAGATATCTTGACCACATCTTTCTCTTGACTCTCCAGAAGACCACAGCAAGCTGTTTCTCACCTTTAGGCAATATTACATAAAGCAAAGGCGAAGGGAAGTGGCTGCTGACAGCAGGGCTCACCCAGCCTTCACCACCTGGAGATCTGAACCCCTCACTATTTTGGCCTGTGTGTCCCAGAAAGAAGAATACATGCAAGAGAGAAGTTTGCTAGCACGTCTATTAAATTTAGTCCAAGAATGTAAAACATTTGGGGTATGTGAGCTACAGAGTAAATCAGGCAGTGGATGTTTCAAGTCTAACGGTGACACATGCGGCACTGTTTAATCAGCTAAATCCTGGTCTGTGGAACACTTCCATGTATAGCAATGCTGTTATAACACTGCAAATCGTGGACAGCAATGGAACTCATTTGCTATTGTATTCTAGCTGCTGTTCTTTTAGAGGGCCTGATCCAAGACCCACTGAAAGCCCATTGACTTCAGAGTACTTTGGATCTAGCTATAAAGAAGGGATTTTCAGCATTCCTTTGTAACAAAGCGAAAACAAAGCAGCACTTTTTGGCTGCTCTTTCTCCTCATCTTACTGGATATTTGTCTGTTCCTCCCCACCCAGGCAGCTCTGTTTGCTTTTCCCCACCCAGGTCTCTGCATCTCCAGTCTCATCGTCTCTTTTCGGCTCACTCTCCTTGCCAGCTCTGACACCTGATGTAGCCCTTGGTCTGCTTAGTCTGCCACCTCCCAGCTCTCTTCCAGCCTCAGAGCTTCTAAAAAGAAAACACTCCCTGCCAGAACTTTTCTTTACAAAGGTCTAAGGGAGCTTCAGAGAGTTCCCAATGAGATTATAACATCCGATGTTATTATCAGAGATCGTAAAGATCAAGAGAGATGTTGTGGGAATCTCCATCATGGAAGATGTTTAAGGAGGTTAGACAAACATCCATCAGAGACAGTCTAAGTATAGCAGTTCAGCTTCACAGCCTAGTAAAGGACTAGATAATGCTTTGATAAGCATTTCTAAAATTGATACAATATTTCTATACATTTTTTTCTTGCCTGTCGCCTTCTGTAAGACTTCCACAGAGAGACAGCATGCTGCACATTTACAGAACACAAGTATCTCTGTCCATTGACATCAATATAAGGCCTCTTGCTGTCTCCACCAAGCTCAGACTTCTGTTTGGGCCTGAGTCACAGAACTGAAACCAACTTGCCTTTCATTTTGTCCAGTTTAGTCATTTGCATTGCTGAGACATCTGTTCGTGTTCCTCTTTGCATTCATCAGCTGTTAATCATTTTTATGGGAAGAGTATAGGGCTGGATTTTCCTACAGAAAATGTCAGTGAACTTGTTACACTAATTCACCAGAGATATAAGCTGACACCTTTCTGCCAATGAAGCCATATGTATTTTAAAAGCAGACAAAGATGTGGCCCATGAGGGTAAAACTGCTGTATGCCTAGGCTTGGAAAAAAAAAAAAAGAGCTAATTTTAAGGACTGATGCAACAAATATTATTTTTCAGTAATTTTTGCTGAAGCAATTTTGCAGTGGCAAAAAATTAAAGGATAGAAAAAATAAACATGTATTATTTAAAGATGCAGTGGCTATGCAAAATTCAGAAAAAGCATTTCCTAAATTTTTCTAATTTTAGTTCCTTGAAATCTAAAGTGGTAGCAAAATAATTAACCAGCGGTCCATTAGTAAAATGTATACAGGTGATATTAAGGCTAGAATTTAATGATTAACTGTGAGGATTTTTCTATTGTTTTTTGGTTTACAAGCAAAATGACCCAGCAATGAAATGTCTCAATTCTAATCTAATCCTTCCCAATATCTATAGCAAACAGTAGCCCCAGTATAAAGATTTACAGCTACAGTTATGTCTCTGCTTTGTTCTTAAGCATGTATTTACTTCTGCCCATTTGCTTTCTGAAATTCTCTCTCTCATTTGTCATCTGAAGAACTCCGTTTAAAAGGAAAACAGGCTTCAGACATGAAACACAGCTACATTCCTGAAACATGAGATGAACAACCTTTAATTCACGCAACCTTTCATTTACAGTAATGTTTAATGGATGGGCCAGATTCAGTATGGACAATGCCTCTCCCTGTCATTAGCCTGCAGAAAGGTCTAAAACTCTTAAGCATTTAAAGGAATGCTGTTTCAGGCTCCGTACTCTCTCCTTCCCTCCTTCCCCCCTCCCCATCACCCTTTCTGACTACCCTTGTTCTAAGTGCATAATCTAAACGCTGTACTCTGCAAATTGCACTTATTGTTGGCTTCAGGCTTCGAAGGGCCCTTCTGAACACTTTTTATACAAACCCTAACAAGGTCAGAGTTGGAAAAATCTCAGCTGGTGGACTTGGATCCCATGAGCTAGTGGCCATTTATAATTAATATTAATGAATGTCAGACGACAGATGTTTATTGCTTAAGTAGAAATGTGCATTGCTAAACCAGAAGGATTTAGTTTAAATCCAGAGGAACTGACTTTATTTCTTGTACGTATGTGGGTGGTGGGAGGGAATACCAGTGGGTGATCCAGCCCCTGCTACCTTTAAGCATGATAAAGGAAACAATATTCTGTATTCACTTTAGCAGGGTCTGTTGTGATAGGACAAGGAGTAATGGTAGTAAAATAGAAGGAGTCACACAAACAAATTCAGACTGGACATAAGGAAAAAATTTTTCACAATGAGGGTGGTGAAACACTGCAACAGGTTGCCCAGAGAGGTGGTTGATGCCCCATCCCTGGATACATTCAAGGCCAGGTTGGACGGGGCTCAGAGCCACCTGATCTGGTTGGAGATGTCCCTGCTCCATGCAGGGGGGTTGGACTAGAGGACCTTTAAAGGTCCCTTCCAACCCAAACTGTTCTATGGTTCTATGATTCTAAAGAAGGATCCTGAGCTCTCTAGTTGATTGAAGCATGATGTTTGGTCCTTCAAAACATTAACTGAAGTAAGGAGGAGTCTCTCTGTCCACTTCAGCGGCTTTGATCTGTACTAGTAGTGATTTTCATTTGTAGATGCCAAAGCTCTTACCAAAATTAAAGAACTGTCATCTCCATTTTACAGTTGTAGAACCTGAGGAAGTCATATGAAGACTGTATTATAAAGAAAACAAAGGTTCACCACTCAGAAAAAGGATCACATTCCCAGACACAGTATATTTTACGTTGCTGGATTTTTTCCCCAGTGATCTTAACTCAAACTAAAACTATGATGAATACATCTCTTAAGTTTAAATGTGACACAGTGGAAGGTGCAATATGAGGATGAAGTGTCTCTATGAATCCCTCAAAATACTACAGGTTTACGGTTGATGGAACCTCTATTTTCTAACTGAAAGCAACTCACTCTTTCAGAGCACATAAATCAACTTCCTGGACACAGAGACATTCTGGGTAACATTTTCAAAAGCGCATGAACAATTTTAAGTATCTTCTTAAAGTTCAAGGTTGAGATTGGGGTAAGGGTCTATTTGTTCTGGATTCTTTGGACAAAGCATTCTGCACTTTTAGTATCTTACTACAGTATGTGCGTACCAATTGTTTGCTGTTTTCTAGTCCCAGAGATTTCTACACTTCTGTATGACAGTCCATAAAGTCTTTCTGAGCATGTCATACCAGACTCTTGCAAAATATTATTGGTTTTACGGGATTGATCTCAGATGTTATAGATGAGTGCCTAAGGAGTTGCTAGAAAAAGCAGGTGACCCTCAGATTTATAGAAACAGTGAGTAGTTTCTGTTTTTGACTAACATGACAGTTCTTGGATCAGGCAGGAAAGTGATTAGTTACTCGGTTTTAAAGAGAAGCATAAACATAATAAACATATTCATTGACCAGTGTACAGTGGGCTGCTTCATCTGGAGGCAGGAGGCAGCTGGAAAGAGAGATCACTGGTCCCCACAGTCCCACTTTTCAGAGGCTATACAATTGCCTCTGCTTGCAATACATTGTAGTACAGAAAATAGCACTCAGTGAACTTTTGCTTTGGGTTCCCCACAACCTTTCTGCAGCCCTATAATTTGGCTCCTGTAACCAACCCCGCCGCATGGGCTGCACACAGCCCACAGGCACACCTGGAAGTGTAAAGCCTTGGATTGCTACCAGTGTACCAGCACCGCTGTAGCACTCTTCAGACACCAGCCAAGCACCAAGCAGAAAAACAGAACACACCTACAGCAAGATCTGCTGAACCGCCATTGCATACTGCTGGTAGGAACGGCGCTAGACGGGACACAGGGCAGATCTCCTGGTGGGGTGGCAAAGGGGTTACAGACTTTCTTTAGCACTTGTTGATGCCCTCTGTAACGAGAGGCTGCTTTCTCATCCCGGTCAGGGCTTCATCTCATCTAACCTTTGGGCCATCCAACCTTGTTTGTATCCAATCTAAACGGTGTGGTGGTCACTTTAGAAAGTATACTAAGTGGACTCCAGTGATGCACTGTCACATGGCATACTCATTTTTCACATTCCACTTCAAGCTACTCATAAAGCCGGCTGCTCACTTCAGTGTGCAAAGCCTGTGTTACTACAAACAGCTCTAAACACACAGTTCATTCCCAGAGGGATTTTAAAAGAATAAACTTATCACATTCTTGGGGAAAAAAAAAAAAAAAAGATGACAAGACAACTTGGATAAAATTTACATGGACAATTTCTATCAGTGATTCATTTTAAACTGAAGACTTACAGGCAACGGTAAAATATGTGCATTCAAGTTTTTTTTTCATGCATGCCCTCCATGACCCCTATTTAGAAATCTTTTTTTAATATTTTATAGGGCTGAATTTTCCAAAGGGATGGAAAATACCAGATTATCAAAGTCATCACATTTCCCAGAAACTTGCTGATTTCAATGAAGCCCTAGTGGGAAGTAGGCAGCTTTTGAAACTACTTTGCCTTTCTGTTAGGTTTCTGCCTAATATCCTGTCAGCTTGTCCATTGGGTTGGCTCTTGGAAACCCACCTGGCAGACTGACAAGGATTCAAGAGCCTGAAAACCTAAGATCCTTTTGACAGCATCTTGGTCACCCAAGCTTCCTGAGGGGGAAGCTTCCTAGGGTTAAGTTCTGAATCACTTTGGCATAAAAATTTCCTGAGCCTTTCTCAGAGGTGGTCCAAAAGTCTTGGTCATCCCAATCCCCTTCTGCACAAGCTGCTCTCTACCTGGTGAAGCACCAGGTATCCTCTGAGTAGGTGAGAAAAACTCTTCAGAAACATATGGAGATGGCCAAAGTGATATGTCATTTCACCCTTTTTGAAAGGGGACCTTTGGAGTCCCTGATCTGTATGAAATTTAGAAACTTGACCTGTCATTTTAATAAAGATGACAGTGTATTTGGAGATATTGGCACAACCTAGAGAGAGGAGGATCAATGCTTTGGCCACCTGAAAAAGTACACATACATTGGAGACACAAAACAGAAAGAAACAGTCATTTTTCAATACCTTGTTTTAAAAAGTATCCTTGAAAGCAAATTCTTCCTTCATTTACACAGACACCAACCTTGGTGACCTCCGTGTGTTTGAGCAAGTACAAGAGTGGACAGAATATGGCCTCCCATTAATTTAAGTAATAGCACCCTGACTCTGGGCTGATGGTTTTGTTGAGTGGATCCGTCAGGGGCTGCCATCCCCCTCCATGTCAGCTGCTGCCGACCGGCTGATCCATCCGTCAGGTTGGCCTGCGTTACCTGTGGGATGCACAGGGGCTCCCATCTACCTGTCAGCACAGGTGTCACCCTAGGCGGGAACGCAAACAAACTGAGCTTAGAGCAGAAGGGACCAGTGAACCATGCCGAGTGGGGCCAGAGGTGCATCCTGTTGACTCCTCATCTTCCTTTACCTTCCTGGCACATCAGGAAACTTAAGGAGATGTAAGGAAGGGGCTCCAGATGGAGCGTATAGCTGCACCTATGCCAGCAAATGAAATGGTGGAAGATGCTCAGGTTCCCTGGCCATGGCATCTAGTACTGGGGCAGGAATTGCTGGCCTGGCCCAAGTGTTCGAGTCAGCACTGACAGACCCCTCCAGGATCCATACTTGATCATCAGAATAGCCCAGCTCCAAGCTGTGGTCACTTAGGGAAAAAGGCATTCTTATGGATGCATCCAGACACTGGAATCGTCTAAGTCTTCTGAATTGGCAGGTTACAGTAATGCAATCGGTTTAAGTAAAGCCAAGGAAAACATCTTTTCTTGTTTATCCCTCCGTTCAGAGCACTCTGAGTACAAATTTGAGTACTGAAGAAACAAGTTTCTTTGGGTGTTTTCCCCTTTTTACTATTGTACTAGAAAGAGTTCAAATGTCTGCTGAGGCACTAGCATCTGTCTCTTATCATGTATAACTTTTCCTGATTATTTCTAGAGAGGCAGACTAAACATGCAGCTCTGACATAATGCAGCATCACATTTTTATTTCTGGTTTGCTCAAAAGCCTGCACCAGCTGAACTAAGTCTCTAAAAAGGACTACAATTATGACCTCAATCTGGGCTAATGGGAGGGCTTGGATTATTGGTGCCTAAAAGAAAAACAAACTATTATAGAGTTCTGCCAAAATCCTGATGCTCTAACAACACGGTAAAGTTTTTTTGGTACCAGTCACTGCTATCGCCAGTCTTCGTATTGGCATCTGATTCCCTTAGTCTTAAAAGAGGCACGAATGGTGGATTTGGACACTCATGTACCTTTTTGCAACTCTTAGGAAAGTTGTAAAACTTAAATATCATTCAGAAGCCATTTTTAAAAATATCACAGCCATCTCGGAGAGAAAATGCCACTTTCCTAAATACCAGCATGGCGTATGTCACTTCCTGTCCTAAGCAACGCAGAGTGGTTTTCTGCTCTGCTAAACAGCCATTACTTCCCTGTCTTTGGAAGCTGTGGTGAAAGTTTATAAGCTGCAGGATCTTATAAGATGAAAACTGTTATGTAATTAGAAAATTGCTCTTGTTAGCACAATGTTAGTCCTGATTAAAATAAGGCTGCTAACAAATTCCCTTAGTCCCAACAGACAAGTGCAAAGGAAATAAATCCCCACGGGCTCTGGTGTGAAAAGACAGCTGTAAATGTCTCCATAAACAGCAAACAGAAGTCATTATAGAAATCCTTCTCCTCTGGCTGCTTCTTTGACTGGAGGATATTCTTGTATTTTCAGGCACTGGCAATGTCTTTTCTATAGCGCAGGAAAGGCAGACCCAACCCCTTTCTATTGCAAAGGGGTCACCACAAGACAGTTAAGCCAGGGACTTTCCATCAGCCTTGCTTATGAGCTGATGAGTGTAGCAGTGTCATTTCCCAAGCAGCCCATGGGAGAAATGATCCCTTCCTACTTCCCGTACACCTAATGGGATACAACTTGCTCTTTATCTGCTACAGCAGCAAAGCCTGACATCTCCTGTTGCAGCATAGCAGATCTGCTTAGCCTGCTCTCTGTCCTCTCTGCCTGCTGTACGCAAACGGCTGTTGTGCAGGCCTGACCTATTCCTGTGTTTAGACACAATGCTCTCATTCCCCCAACACGCCTGCTTCAGCATTGCCCTTTTCTGGCAAGGACAGGCTAATACACATGACATAAATACAAATATTTTTCAAGTGAATGCAGTTTAGTAGTCCAGATCCTATTTTCACAGGCAAATGAAGATCAAGGATCCCAAATCTCATGGTAAGACTACTCTAAATCTCAGGCTTGAACATCATCAGGAATCTACATCTAGAGACATATGTCCATTTTCAGAGGAGAAAGGCACATAGGTTAGTCACTAAGTCCTCTAATGTAGTTGCCCAGCCATAGATGTCATTACCTTTTGAGGTTATCTTGGGTTATCTAAAATCACCACACAGAACTGTGGATACGATGCATGTCTTAAGACTTGTATCCATCTGGACTGGTATGTGGAAGTCAGATAGGCTGTTCTCATGCATGTCAGCAGCAGGAAAACCTATGTTTGACCAAATTAATTGCTCCTTGAATGCCTTTGGACCTTAGCTCCTTTAAAATTTTTACACAGATTCACTTCAGCAGTTGGTGCACCTTCAAGAGTAAGCCCAGGAAATGCACTGGGCCACGTAGCACCTAGGTAATTCTGAAGTTGTTGACCCTTACCATTCTGGTAACTTGAAAATATAGTGATTATAAAATAGAGCCACTATAACTAGGGAAACAATGACTGGGATAAGAAAGTTAGGCTATTTAAACTTCAAAAGCATGTACCAAATGAATCAACCACTTACGTGAATGAAAGAAAAACGTCCTTTGCATCACTGGGCAGCTGGGGTTTTGGACGCTTGCTATCTTGGCAAGTAGCGTGAGTACATGCTACAACCTGTACTCCAAAATTAAAAGTATCACTTTTCTTGAAAATGAGAGTCATCTACTCGTTTGCGTAATATGACATGACTGTATTGTAGACCGAGCTGCAGTAAGTGGTTTTAGAGCCTGGGGCATGCTCCTCTTACTGCTTTAGCACAGCTTCTTCTGGTTGTCATTCTTCTGGTTGTTGTCCTGGTTGCATTATGAGGAAAGAGTGACAGACTTCTAGGTTAAAAGGACTAAAAAAAGTCTCTGAGAAGGGTGTGCATAGGTGGGAAGGAGGACGGCAAAGAGCGGTAGCACTCAGCCCCCAAGTTTTGTCTCTATACCTTGTGGAGTATAGAGGTGTGGGAGCACTGCTACTGGAACACTGGTGCTGACAGTGCTCCAGTAGCCGGGAAAGTGCCAAGAGGTCAGCCGAGGCTGTGAGGGGTGTGAAAGAACACTGTGGCACGTTACAGCTGTGGCTTGTGGTCTTTTATTATAGCTCTTCAGCTTATTGCAGTGTCATGGGGAGGATTTTGTGGTCCGTGGTGACATGCACAGTAGAAGCGCCAGGACCCTTTCAGACAAGGGCCTATTACGTCGGTGCCTTCAACCCTGCCAAGTGCAGCTCAGTGACTCCTCTTGCCCCTTCTGCTCTCTCAGGACAAATTTCTTTGTGGGAGTGATCTCTCCAAAAGAAATATGATCACTCCAAATGCCTGACACCAGATCCTCATCCCTCTGGAGTTTCCACAAGACCTATCCTGTGACACCCCCATCACCACCACCAAAGTGAAGGAGTTTACCTTCCTGTGGTGGTTTGGGGTTTCAGTGCCCACAGAAGGGAGAAGTGAACAAATATGCTGCTCTGAGCTCCCTGTAGTAATTACAGCTGAATATAATAGTTATTCATATTATAGGGACTAAGTCACAAGGCCTAAAGTAGATGAAAGCTGGAACCTGCAGTAGTTAATCTACGAGTTGTGATTTTTTCAGTAACTCACTCTCACATGGTACTCTTAAGTACCAAGTTCTCCCAAGGTATCACCAACCCTTCCTCCCTTTACTCCATAAAATACGGCTGTAGGTCTAGTGGAAACATCACATCTAATGCGATAATGCAAAGACATCTTTGAAATACTCGTGCTTGTATACTTAAAGATGTATTCAGACACAGATTGCATAAATACAGGCATTTGTTCGACCAGGAGTTATAAATTAGATTAACAAGAACTCAGCACTTTCAAGCTGATTTGACATGTAATTATATTGTTCTCTGAATTAATTTCATGTCTGCATTTAATTTGAACTACTGCACTTCTCAAAATTATAGCATGTCTGTAGATTTTCTTCACTATATAAAGTTGTTATTATTAGAAGTAGTAAAGTATTCCTTATGTACAAGAAAATTCACTGGATAGTGCCTACAGATTAATTCTCCCAGTATAGTTGGCTGTATGAATTTTTGGTTCTGTAATAAAAGCTATTTTAATGCCAAATAATTACTTCACAGAGCTATTAGAGCCACATGAAGCCGCATCTTCATGAGCAAAACAGTCTCTTGGAAAATGTTTTACTATCTCCTGTTTAAAAGGATTTACCCTCTTTTTTTTTTTTTAAAAAAAAAAAAAAAAAAAAACTTTTATTGAATCCGTAAGAAGACATAAACATTAGTGGCGTTAGTCATCATTGTAAGAGAATTCTATATCCCATCAGGTAACAAAGATATTCCCACGTTGGGGCACAACACACGCTGCCTTTTTTTTATATATCCTCTTCTTGGCATACCAAAAAAAAAAAAGTTCATTGTGTGCGCAGTGTAAAGCCCAGACCGACGATGTAACAGCAGACACAACCGGAGGAAAGGAACTGGACAGGAAGCGCTCACCGCTAACTCCCGAAATAAAGAACCGGAGGGCAGAGCGGAGGAAACTCCCCCGCGTGCGGGGCCCCCGGCTGCGCCCCCGGCCCGCGGCAGCCGCCCCCCGGGCAGGGGCCCGGCCCGGCTCCCCCGGCCGCCGCGCACGGAGGGGCCCGGCGCGGCACCGCGGCGCCCCCACGCGGGCGGCGCCGGCGCCCCCACCCCGCCGCGCCCGCCTCCCCCGGGAGAGCTTCGCTTGAACGCGGTGCGGCCACGGGAAAAGGCACTGACACAGAGATAAACAGAGGTGCGTAAAGCGTTACGTGTTCAAACTCAGGAGGATTTTCTAACAACAACGTTCCTCACAAGGGAAATTGAAATTTCGGGAGCATATTTTCTTCGAAGATATATTATTGCTCCATCTGCTTCTCTGATGAGCTTCAGTTTTAATCCCGGCCTTGCCTTTTCTTCTTCTTCAAATGCAAAGTAGTTCAGAGATGGACTTGTAAACATAACGGCCCATGTCATTTTTGCACTTTTAATTTCACTAACAGCAAAATGCTCAAATTTCCACAACTTCTGGCATCCAGCTCAATGTGCTGTTATGAAGTGGGCTTCAGCAAGTACTAGGAAGAAGAAAAAGTATTCAGGAACAAATCTCTGGGAAGATGAGAGTAAGGATATGAACAGATGCATGTAAGAACTTGGCTCCAGCTACTCTTGGATGCTAGCAGAGAACTGCTGGTAGAATCTTCCCTTGGGTCTAAACTGAACCAAGGACTGACTGGAAGGAACATTACATTGTGATATAAAAACTCTCACTAAAATAGTGGTGAAAAGAGCCAAACAACCAGCCTAGACAAAGATGACCCTTCTATGCTTTATGGCATGACCAGAACAGCACAGGTCTAGACAGCAGATCCTTTCACAAATGGCAACAGCATGGAGATGATGGCATTAAATGATGTATAAAATTGCACAGAGGACTCCAAACTAGTTATCCTGCTAGTAGAAGGCAATAAGGACTGAGTTTTAAGTACCTTCCAGAGATCAGTTTTGCTTGTTCCTTAAAATGACGCCAGTCTGATCAAAACAGAAACAGTAAAGCCATGCCTAGGTAAGTCTCTAGATAGACAGAGAGAGTGTGTTAGTATATTCACACACATACAGGTAAATGCATATATCTTGATCCATGACTGAAAGGGAAACCACTAAATGTCATTCCAACACACTTAAAGAATTGTGGCTAGGAAGTCATGGCTGAAGGATTTTGGCTAATCACCAAATGAACAACGTCAAACACTGAATGTCTGGACAGCCACCATTCAAATAACATTTCATCTTGGGTCAATTGTATTTACAAACCACTGGAACGAAATTCCATACTGTTATTTATCCGTTAGTAAGGGATGGCATTTCAGCTGGGTAAGATGTGGGTTCACTGCTGCATGGAGCCCTCCCAGGCCTCCCAGCGGGGGCAGCCTCACGTGCCCATTCTGCAGGTCACTCCTGGTCATCTCGGCATGTCTTAGGTGGCATTGCCAAATTCAGAGAGGGATTCTGGAGGTATGTGGGTATATATTAGGGTTATCTCTGACTGGTTACCTAAAATTTGAGGTGCCAATTTACATTTAAAGCTTTTCTACATGTTTCAGAAACAACAGATGAGAAAAGCGGATGTTTGTCCCTACTTGATTTAGTATGTGTTGACTTAACCTTCCCTTGCTCTCTGATCTCAGGCAGTGATGGTAAGGCATCGAGAAGCTGTAAACTAAGCCCATAAAGCTACACAACAAGAAGAGGATACACCATATCCTCACATCTTATTCTTACTCTTTGCTTTCTGCCTTCTCTTCACTTCCTCTGAATCTCTCCCTTTATCTGACCTACTCCTCCTTAGACGGTCATCTGTTCTCAGAACAAAGTCACTGCTCCTGTACCTACTCCTCCACTGTCACCTACTCCCACAGAGCCCAGCGAGGCACCAAAAACTCCCAGCTCTGGTTTTGAGTCTGGAATGGGCAGAATTCCCTGCATTCAGCATCCTCAATAGCAAGAGCAGGTTTTTGGAACTCCCCCAACATTGGTGTAGGAAAGTCTGAATTTTCTCTGCTGATATTTAAAAGCAAAAAGTATTTTTTCTTTAACAAAGAGGGATAGATTATTTTCAGTAGTATTGTTACCAGGCTATCACAAAACAGAGTTTGGTCTGATGCTTTTCAATGCTTGTCCAGAATTTTCTCCATGTAATGAGGCATACAGGTCAGTATGACATTGCATCATGAAAGTCTCAAGTGAGGTTGCTTGCTTTTGAAGGCATCATTGGATTCATCTAATCACAGGTGAATTTCAGTTGCATAATTCAATAGATGAACTGGTTCCATGCAGAAAAAATCTAATTTGTCTTAGGCTTGTTTGTACACACAGGTTCGATTCAATGTCCTACTTGCACTGGTTTGTAAAGCAAATAGAAGAAATAGAATCATAGAATCACAGAATAGTTTGGTTTGGAAGGGACCTTTGAAGATCATCTAGTCCAGCCCCTCCTTGCCATGGATGGGGACATCTTCCACTAGATCAGGTTGCTCAAAGCCCCATCCACAGTCTGACCTTGAGCACTTCCAATGGTGAGGCATCCACAACTTCTCTGGGCAACCTGTTCCAGTGCCTAACCACACTCAGCATAAGGAATCTCTTCCTTATGTTTAAGCATAAATGCACTGTACAGTATTATCCCCATGGCCAATACACAAAGTTTTAATGTTCCTTAGGGGACAGGAAGGTTTATTGGAGGAGTCCGTAGCAGTAACAAAATCCTCAAGGTTTTACTTTCCTAAGTATTTAACATACTTGAATACCTAATTTTGTAACGATAGTCTAAAGCTTGACTTGAGACTTGGAATACCACTTTTTAGTCTGAAGAGGGTCACACACCTGCGCTGGAGGTATTCGTGCTGCAATATCAAGAATCCCCTGGCATGTGGGTGCAGCAGGGAGGGAAGGGTGTTGAGGGAGGGGAGAGGGATTTTTAAAAGATGTAGATGCTGACCACTGACAGTGAAGGGGAATAACATGATGGTTAATTTCCTCTCATCATCATATGCTGTGGGTCCCAGCCCAAGACAAATTTAGACCAGTCAATAGTCAATGCAATCTGGCTTCAGCCACAGATGTCCCCAACCCAGCTGTGTTTTGGTGGAGTATGTGGAGCTGTGCCCCTGGCTGTGGGAGACAGGCTGTGAGTGTGCGAGATATTTATACCGGCTCTAACGCACTGGGACTCCCCAGGGAGTTCTCAGCTCTTTGCTCAGAGCCAGGCTGACGGGAGGTGCTAGTCCAGTGGCCGAGTCGAGTCGTTTGATGAAGAGTTAGACATTCCTAAACACTAGTACTGGTGTCCAGTTTCTAACGGGAGGTGCTAATCCAGGGCTGGTTTTACAGGCTATGGAAAAGAGAGGGAGTCAGAAATTGCAACAGCCTGAGCAAATCTTCTAACGTGCCATCATTTTTATTTCAGGGAAAAAAAGTAGGGAGGAGAAAAGAAAAAAGGCCAACAAAGACGAAAGCAAGGAGACAAGACAGGAAAGCAAAGGGCGAGCAGCCCGAAGACAAAACCGAGAACAGAGGGAAAACAACAACAAAACGCAGCCGAAGAAAAGAAAAGCCCCAAATAAAGAAGAGAACCTGGCACCAGTTGACACTGCACATTAACAGCCCTCCATGATTGTTTAAGTCTTATGATGCTGCTATCTCTACCAGATCGCCCTGATAGGTGCTCCAACCTTTCAGGCCGCAAATGGACAATGCTACCAGTTATTATTAAACTTTAAACAACATTCCAAATACTTCCTATATTCTCCAAGCAACCATAGTTTATTAAAGAGATTGACATGAGCCACAGAAAAAAAAAAAATCTAAAAATGGGATACTTTAAAACTGTTATATGCTTCCATGCATCTGTAAAAGGCAATTAAGAAATTTTGTATATATTAATAATAGGGTATAAAATATAGCAATATAATAATGAATGACATTCAGATGAACAATGTTCTTTTTCTTTGTAAAATATTTTTCAAGTTATTGTTTAAGTATGAGGCAAGAGATATGTCTAAATCAAAGACGCAAATCGTATCCCTTCATATATTGTACATAAATATCAAGAGAAGGAGGAAAACGTTTCTGAAGAGCCAGTAGGAACCCAAGGTTTTATAACCTCTGATGGAGCAGGATGGGATTGACCTGTGGTTCCCTGGTCCTCCGTGCTCCAGATGTGGGTAAGTAACACTGGGGAAAGCTGGCAAGGCTTCACAAGCTGAGGGAAAAGAAGCAGAAGCATCTGCAGCTTTAAAGACTGAATTCCTGAGGCAGAAGGCGACGGAGCTGAGTTTGAACAGCGCTCTTATCTGAGGGACAACACAATGTTTTCTGGTCTAAACAGTGGTACCGTGTGTGCTGTTTTATGCTTTTTATACCTATGTGTAACTTAAGTCTACATTTCAAATCTTCTGGTGAATGACAAATCGTATTTGTAGGAGACAATGTTGAGTTAATAAAAACCAGAAAAATAGATCATGTAAGCATGTGTTTTTCACAGTGATGGTGATGCCTTTTCTTCCTGGGGAGGGAATCATTTCGTAGCTTCACAGACAGAAGAGGACAGAACTTGCATCCAAAATGTGCATCTAGTGAAAGAGCATCCACAATGCTAAATCTATTGCAGGCCAGAAATTACAAACTTCTGTTCAATTTTACTAAAATTCTTGTTCTAGTTCTTCTCTCTGACACAGCAGAGGTGTAAATCTGCACTACTCGCAGGACAAACCAAACCCCTTGGTACCAGTCTGGCTATATCAGTGGCTAGAGTGACCCACAAGAGAAGCACAGGCTATGCTGTACACCGACTCTCTGCTCAGAAATGGATTTACCCTTTACAGAAATACATTGAGGAACCAACAAGCTTCACAACATGTTTTGTTCCCGTGCTATCCCCAAGGGCAGTTGTCATAGGGGTAACAGCCTGCCCAGTGTGGTGCATGGCCTAGAAAACATGGCAGGTGAGCTTTCCCTGTTCACTATTTCTGTTTCTCACAGTGAGTTTGACCTTAAAAAAGACTCTACCCAACACTGAAGCCTGTCGCTCATGCTGAGGAAGCCTAAGTGAGAGGCTTCTGTGACTTTTGGAGGAATATCCTAATCATCCAGACAGTGATGCAGGATAGTTTCCCACATTTTGCTTTGTAAGAGCTTTGTCTCTTAATGATATGCATATAGACCATAGATACAATAGTCTAGTTGCGTATAGATACAATAGCCTAATAATATGGGTGTTTAAGGCTCTCACAGCTTGCCTTCAACTTTCATGAGGATTAGTAAAAATTTTCTGTTACCAGTCCCTGATTATATTCTCGTTATATTTTTACTGGTGAGAAGAACTAAGTGCTGAGGGTTGAATGCAAGTATCAGACACATGTAACATTCACCACGTACAATGAAGTCTGAATGGGTGAGAGAGAAAAGTAAGGTGTGCTGGATGCCTCTGGGAGGCACCTAACAGTGGGAAACTGGAGTGGGGGTGGCTATCTGTGGGCTGCCAGCTCCATCAAATAACTTGTCTACACTCACCTTACTGGAAGCAGCAGTCAAGGAGAAGCTGGTCTCAGAGAAAGTGGCGGGTGCAGGGCCTGTGCTCAACACTGAAGCTCTGGGTGACGCTGAAGGAAGGCAGAGAGAGGAAAGGAGAAATCCTGCTGCTGCCAGACTCAGAGGCTGGCACCAGAAGATGAAGTGCAAGCACCAGTTCTGGGCCAAGAGGGGTTGGCGTCACAACAGAAAGTGGAACTCGGTGCATCAAAACCCTGTCCTGAAGCTGTAGTCACCCATCTGTGTGGGGTGCTCGTGGGCAAACAGGGCTGTTCAGCTGCTCAGGAGGAACTGACTGCTCTATTTACTTCCTCCAGGGACAGGCTGTTGGCCAGATGAAGTACCCCTAGTTGGATTCAGCAAACTAGACCACCAGCTGACCACATGGATAACTGAGCCCAAGGGAGCTTTGTCTACAACTCTTAAAACTAACCAGTAGGATTATGTCTTTTCCTTGCCTTAATTAAATATAGGAGTTAAATAGCAAGGGGTTTTCAGATGGAAGATAGCTCTTGAAAAATGCAGAGGCAAAAATTACAAAAATGAACAAGAGTGTTCACAGGGGAATTAAAAAGAGGAAAAAACCCAGACTGTCCCTGATCTCATTTATTCTCTACTACAACACTTGGAGGAGTCAGAGGAATGCCATTTATCTGGCAAAGACAGAGAGAAGACTGGAAAAGCAGTATCAAGTAGCTCAAGAGCTACAGATTGAAGGGGAAAAAGAGGGTGAAAGGTGTTGTGGTTTTGTTTAGTGAGGGGGGCCTAAGGTGGCAGGCAAAGGAAAATAAGAGAAGAGAATTTAGCATACAAATTTGAGTTTTGTTATACACTGCCACATAAACCTTTATTACAAACTCCATCATTCCTCTCCCTGCTTCTGCAAGTGGCAGTGACAAGAAAGACGGTTTGTCTTACCAAGAGCAGAACTTGGAATAGTATCACCTTTCAGCAAGGGATAAAAATGTAAAAGGAATTTGGCTCGTGGCAGTAATAATTCATAGCCATAGTACCTGAAAAACCATGATACAACTTTTCCTGGATATGATCAAGGAAGCTGCCGTCATGCTGTTCCCTCCCACATAGGATAATGTTTGATAATATTTCCTGTAGCCATGGTGAAGCACTAAAAAGTACATTCAACTCATCTGGGCAACTAAAATTTTCTGCAGCCCTGGCACTGAATGTAGACTACCCTGATGGCAGGTGAACTACTCCTTTAGGGCTCCCAATAAATTGAAGAAGAATAGGGACCTTTGTAGGTCAAATACATTGCAGTGACACTTTTTGCCCACCCAGTAATAAACATGTAAAATCAAGAGTCAATGATCTTACATGCTAACCAAGTAAGAGCTAATGGGGACTCACACAACCTTGCTGGAGAAGATCTGATTAAAAGTACTGCACGTAGCTGTGATTAAATTTGTGTGAAACTTCTTTCCTGACAATTGCCCTTCAGTTACCAAATACTTCAAAACCTTAAGTCAGTTGTAAATATTTTCCAGAGGAGGATTATGAACAGAGTAGGATTATGAAGAACTTTTCTTAAAACAGGAGCTAAATTGAATGAGTCTTAATTGTCAGACATATTTATAGTGTGCTAATTATTAAAGAACAGTTCTGGAATAAAATACTAAATACTAGTTATGGTCAGTAGATAAACACAAATGAGGTGCTATCTCTGACAATTAAGCTGCTCAGGGAACTATAATCAGCAACAAAAAGGTAGAAAAATGCAAAAAAAAAGCAACTGTTATGGGCAAGGTTTCAGATCTGTCTGACCAGATTGTAGCTTGGTCTCTCACCTGGTTCCATGTTAGTGAAGACCTGACGAAGGGGATCCAGTGTTAAGTTATCATAAACAGTTTAAGCTCCAAACTGCTAAATATTTTATTTCAATTGTCCCCGCAGCTTTATACTGAGCCACCAGAACAGAGCGGTCAGGCTGATCAATGCACTAAATAAATGACAGGTTTTGCTGTACCTTGTAGCAAAGTGGCAGCAGAAGGACTCATCAGCAGAACAGGACCATCATCATCACCAGTCATCCCCCACAATGAAGGTCTTGTGTCATACCCTCTACGAACTGCCTCTGGATACTTGTGGTTGATATGCTGATGGGAAAGCAGCACATGAATATTGTTATTAATTCAGAAGTATTCCTCTATAGCCCTCATGAGTCACTGTAATTTATTTTATGTTTCTGTGGTTTTAGGCTCTGAAACTTATTGAAGACAACTTTATGATGCAGCATGAACATACCATGACTCTCGTACTTAATTGCTATGCATTGTTATTTTCAGAGTCAGCAGTGGGTTTCGTTTGCACGGTTCACACGAAGTTGCAAGAATTCAAACAAAAAAAATCTGTGCCGCATGACATAACAGCTGATCATGGGAGCCACTCTTTGCAGGGGCATTCTGCGAGCAGCAGCTAAAGTCGCAGTTTCAGGCTTGCCTAAGTCCGACAGCGAGGGCTTGGGTGGTGCTGTCACTTTTTCAGGCTCAGATCTGCTACTCCATTGCTGTTACTTAGCACAAAGCTTATGCAGCAAAGACCTTGCGGTCTTGTAACCATGGAGCCTCAGCCTAGGAACAGAAGGGAAGGGTAAGCAGCCTCTCTTGGATAAAATTGCCTGCACAACTTTTTCTCTAATCAGTACTGTGGAGGCAGAAGAAAAACTGCACGTACCGCAAAAATAGGATGCAATATAACAGGGATAGGAGGGAAAAGAGTTGTCAGCTGGTCTGCCACCTTTAAAAGGCTGATGTGAACAAAATTAAACTAGCAACAGCAACCACTTTTTTTTCTTGTACAAAGGGAATAAAGTACCAGGATAAATGATCCCAGAATGAAGCCAATAGGTTTCAATTTATTTGATGTGCCCATAGCAGGAAACTGTAGATGAAACAAATTAATGCAGAGATGGGAACAGAGGAATGGCTGGCTGCAAATAAGCAAGAAGATGAAAAACATACTGTCACTATTATTTAATCTATGCATGAAATAATCTCTACAGATGCTCGTACAGCCATTATCCAGGGGGAGCTGGCAACCAATACCTTGCACTAATGAAACAGGTATTTTCCCAGAGTGTGAGATTAAGGAACTGCTTTTGTCATTTTGGGGTGGGGAGGGGTGGGGGTTTGTGACTGAAAAACACGAGGGTAGTTCCCCTTTCTACTTTATGCTATAGCACAAAACACCTGGTTTCACAAATGGTTTCATCCTCACTATATTATCAATGCACTGTACATCAGTCCATAAAATAGGCTTCTATGAGAAACAAAAATGTGGATAACACTTCTTAGGAAAATCAACATAACCTGCTCAAGGGTATGTGCCTTTTTTTTGTAAGAAATGACATACTGTTTTATTCTACTTTCAAAGTTGAACAATGGTAGAAAATTCGAAAAACATCTAACAGCATAAGCATAATTCAAAATGATAAAGGAAGTTATTTTTCACCCTGATGTTTTGTTCATAAAAGAAAGCTCCCATGAGTAAATGACAATGAAATCTATCATATAGCTACTCTAATAATTCTGTTCTCTGGAAACAGGATTTACAGTTTCAGACAGCAGGAGGGGACTAAAAAATAGGTAAATTATCTCCACATGACACTGACAGATGTCAGTGTACCCCTGCTAGTTATTGGAAAAGTAATGTCCAAAATAATAAATACAACCAAGGTCATCCTTCTACCACCCCTTTCTCCCCACTGTTAATTCTCAGCTAGCTGACGGGAGAGCATTTAGTTTTGCAAGAAAGAGGACGAATAGCTGGACAAGGAGCTGTCACTCACTGTGTTTTTAAAACAGAAGATTTCTTGAAGAGTGGCCAAAGTGCACAATTCTGTCACTTTTGGTGATGATGTCTCTACGTCAGATGCTTATGTCTTGCTGCTATGCTATTCACTAACAGTATCTGAGACACTACTGCTCTTCCAGTGTCTCCCTTCCGTTGAAGAGTGACTTTGACTATTTCCAGAGTGTGATGAGCTTCTATTTTTTCCAGATTCTAGTTATTTCTTTCTAAAACACATTTCTACCCAGCAGTCCCTGCCTTCTGTTCCATAGATGTACCATATGTAGGATAACTAACCCAGTTCTGCTGAGAACAAGATTGTGTGATTTGGATGTCCCATGCGCATGTGTATGTGCATTGAGGTCAGGGATGCAAGGACTGGTGGAGACTGGACTTTGGATCAAATCTCTCTAAAAGAGGAAGGGCCTTAGATGAGCCACCATTATAGTTTTAAACACCTTGAAAGCCTGGGAGAGAGCATTCACACACCTTAGTCTCTTGTAGTTATCCCTGAAACAAATCTCAAGAGCACAGCCTGACCGCTTGAGCTGCAGGCTTGGCCCGTTTCTCCATGTTTGCAATATACCATGTTATTTCTGTATCATTCTTCTCACCACAGATTCTCAGCTCGCTTCCTAACGGAATTTGTAATAAATGAACAGTCTTCCTGAGTGTTAATGAAGTTGTTTACATTATTGTTAAGGAATAGTGAGGGCTGAGCCACTCACCGTTCTCCATCCTGACAAATCCTCTTTGGAATATCTTTTGGTGATAGCTCTCCAGATCATCTTAAGTACAAGTACATATTATACTCTTTATGAGTCTTTTTACCTTGCTGGCATTATCTGAGCTCCTGTAGCACATCAAATGATGTAATTAGCATCTCTCACCCGTAGTTTCTTTTCATATCCTGTTTCCTACGACCTTACAAGTGCTATGTTTAATGCCTTATTGAAGTCTAGACATATTGTGCTTACTGCTTAGAGGGATGCAGAAAAGAGAATCAAGGATACTTATGGTAGCAGAAATCTTGCTTGAGAGATCAATTTCTTGTTTTAGTTTGTTTTGCTTTTTTATACAGGGGAGAAATGTCAACATAAGACAATGTCTTACGCACATGCACCCTGAGACTTTCATTTTCAAAATTAATGCCAGGGGAAAGAAAAGAATAATTAAAAGTAAGTATTTGAAAGTCAGCTGGGCACCTTAAGCTGAGATTCTGGCACACCATTAGGGGGTCATCTCAATATAAGTTCTTAAGAATGAAGCTTTTAGAAAGTCTTAGAAGTTTTATTCAGCCGAGACACTCTTGCTTAGGGATAAGTAAGAATTCTTTGCAATTTTCTCATGGGTCCTGCAGAATCCTAGGAGCAATTTCATACATTAGGAAATGCAGGTCCACTGCACTTTAGTAACTGTCAGTGGGTGGTTAAAAAGCACAATGTCCACATTGTACCTAAGCTGTAATTAAAAAGGTATCAACTATTTTTCAATATAGAAAGCTTTGTCTTCCGACTACAAGAATAAATAAGTCATCGGTCAGGAATGCTGAATAGTCATAATTTCAGGCCTATAAATCATAGTTAGTATGTTTTGTAACCAGCTTTTACCAAAATGTTATTTCACAAAAAAATCACACTAGCAGCACCACGCATTGCATTCTTTATTACTACAAGTGGGAGCTGCAGAAGCATCCTTATCATCTTCAGCTGTCTCCCCCTGGGGGAGAGCAATAACTGCCATGTTTTGAAAAATAGTGGACAGTATCATGAGGAATTCCAATATTAATTTGAAAAGTGGACATTCTTGGCTTGCTATAAGGCAATGCAAAGCATCTAGATGAAGTGGCTTATTCAGAGGATGCATTGACACCACTACGTATTTTCTTAAACAGCTTTTAACTTGATTTTTTTTTAATACAGTGACACAGATCTGTAGTTAAGGTGTCTTTGCATATAATTTTTTGTGTAAGCAACAACAGTCACTTATAATTCCATATAAAGTTGTCAGCACAAACACGAGCTCCCTTGCATGATCTGAAGCTTGTCCAGTCTCTTTGCTCAGCTAAGCACAAGAATGAGTCTCTGAGAAGCCTGCAGCTGAAGGCTGAGAAGGTTCCCATGGGCTTCTGTGAAGCCGCACGATGAAATTGAAAGGGGAGAACGCAGAGCACTACACCACAGCAGGAATACACAATACACAGAGGAATAAGAAAAGGCCCCTTAGGCAGCGGTGCTAATTCGCAGATGAATGCAAAGTGTCATGTTATCACAGAGAAAGCAAACATCATACTGGGGAACGCACAGAAGGACGTAGCCTGTAATATATATGAAGTAATTCTTCTGTTCTACTCAGTACTGCTTGAAGTCTCAGCTGAAGTACAGTGTCCCCTTAAGGTACCACAGTTCAAGAAAGAGGTGGTCTAACTGGAAATAGTTCAGGCAAGAGCACTGAGGATGGTCAAAGCTTCCGAAAAATGCTCCGACATCTAACTGTATCTATGAAGCGATGATGGACATACAATAGAGAGGGATATGGTGGTGAATGGGAATCATTTGGAGGACAGCTGAAGGAAACAGAACTAAGGAATTATTCATATGTACAAATTTCTCCCTTTCTGGACCTAATAAACAATAACACTCACTGAGGGCAGGTAGTGCAAAAAAAAAAATAGCAGCACATGGCAAACACACTGAGAAATCTAGGTAGGTAAAACTAAAATATCCTTTCCATCCCATCTGTAGCCAGTTCATAATGTTACCCATGCTCAGGATACGCAGTGCTTGCATTCCTAGCTCCCATATTCATACCTTTAGGTAAGAATAACACCTTTCCTCTTCTTTTACAAAAAAAAAATTACCCTCTTTTTTTCCCAGTGACTCAAACGAACACCAGAACCTCCAAATTCAGAAGACAAATACAAAACACAAACTTCATAATCTCTTTTCTTAGAGGAACAAAACTTATGCTGTCATATTAGCCATCTAGCAGCTAGCTGTCCCAGCAACTTTTCAGCTTGCTGGCCAGTCTCACCTTGATTTGGAAAAACAAAATACAAGAAAAATAAGTTTGTACAAGGTAGACATTTGACAGACAGATCCTGGGCAGCCAGTCAGCATGTGCTGACTTCTAGACCTCTCTGAAAGGGTGCTGTGGGGAGCACATAGCAGAGGCAGCATCACTGGGGGAAAAAGGGAAGGGCTGGGGCCAGAAGACACAAATCCCAGAGAAAATTGGCTTCCTTATTTTTGCTGCTTATTGAGTGACTTATTTTACTTTCTAAACTTAAATTTTTTTAGTTCATCTTCATGATTTTGGGAGGAGCAAGGGTGCAGAAAACCAATTTATGATTTCTGAAATCCTCAGTAGGACAGTACTATTTCCATACAGAAGATGTCCCACCAGACCAGTGGTACCTGTTAGTGGCCAGGATTGCAGCTTTAGGGACGCTGCTTGGGCCCCCTCTGACATTACACACGAGCCTATCTCCATACCCCACACTCAGCAACAGCAACAGGAAAGCAGTCTCTGGAGGACCCCGTTAATGGCCAAAGCAGTTGAACTGTACATACCCTGTGCCACACATGCTGCCACCCTGTCTAGCTCAGGGAAAGCTTCTCCAGAGTGGATTTTTGCCCAGAAAGGCAGCTGAGCGCTGCAGGTCACTCCAGCCAGCGTGAGTGCGAGGGGAGAGACAAGAGAGAGAGCACACTCCACTCACATCACCGCTCTGCCGGCTCCTCTGGGCACCCACCTCCCTGGCACAACCCCCCAGTGCCACTCGGCAGAGGAGCCGTGGGGTATGGGAATGCTGAGCCACCCTAGCAGTCCCCCTTTAGGCAGTCAGATGAGATTTTGGGAACCGCTGATTCTGCCATCTTAAGATACACATATATATATTATATCTGAAATTAATTAAAATGAAGGATTGTCCTGGATTTCTTGAAAGCCTTGGAGCTAGATTAGAAATCCAACTCGTTCCTTCCTTGTCGCATATGGCACTTGCCAATACTGAAAAGTGTATCCTGAAAGTAACGTCCCTATAGGGATCCTCAGAAAGCAGAGCAAAGAGCTGCCTAACACAGTCAGAATTAAAAAGCAAATTTTGTGACTGAATCCTCAGCTGGGTGCATCAATGCCTATGCCCACCCAAGGAGCTGTGTCATTTCATGTGTATATTATGGTCTGGAAGTCAAACAAACACATGCAAAGGGACAAGGAGAGACCTCTACTTCAAATACCAAGATCCTGGACAGTGACATTTCACTGGACTAGCAGACAGCTGGGTTCACAGCTGAGTGTCCCAATTTGGAGCGGAGATGGGAGCAGAGCAGTGACTGTCCCAGTTTAGGCCATGCACGCTAAAGCAATTTGGATTACATGGCCAGGAAGCAAAGGAATATCTACTTAAAAAAAACCCCTTGTTTCAAGATCTCTTGCACATGTGGGTGGCCTCAGCACCTGAGCAGCATTACACATGCTCACCTGCAAAACACGGGTGTGCAGGGCAGAAAGTGAGGTGGCTGGAGGATCTAGGCACACGTAAGGAGCGCTTAAGACGGTGCTTAAAGGAGCCACTTTAAAGGCACCACGGGAGGCAAAGAAAAAGAGCCTAGTTACTGGTTTCAAGGCTGTGTTGTTCACAACCCACTGCAAAGACTTATAGATGTTGGCAGTGTACAGCATGAGTCTGAGACAGTGGAGCCGAGGGATGGATGTGTTTATGCACTTGAGCAATCACTGACTTTTCACAGCACTCTGAAAAGATTACAACTTCTCCAGCACAACAAACTTCCTGGTAATACACCCTCTGCCAAAAGACATTTCCTTACATCATAACTGAAGGATATGAATCACAGGAGAGAGACAGTGTCCCAGATCAATACTTATCAGCTCTTTGGCTGGAGGAAGAATGAAGCTACATGAGTAACAGATGGGACATAAAATTTGGCGATGATAACATGCCAGTAAAATATATTTTACCTGAAACTTCTTTACTACTTACTCTGGATCATGTTTTTCCCTCAAAGTTTCTATTACAAAAAGAAAAAAAAATACTAGTCATCTTGCTTTTGTTTTGAATCTACCCATGCAGGGTATTCCAGACTCTTTGCTCAAGAAGTTTCAGCTTTAAACTTGGAGATAGGACGTGAGTGAGTCACATTTCAAAATCTGAAGTTGTTTTTGCACTGTCAGTCATCTCAGATAATGGAGCAAATGCCTTAGCTACAGCGTTCTCACTCATTTATTTTCTATAGAAGCTTAGGTGACACTGAAGGCATACCAAGGGACTTCTTACTAACTTTTACTATTTGTCACTGTGTCCAGATGATCTGAACAATGTCTTAAAGTCAATAACACATTAATAATACATATGAAACGTAAAATTTATTAAGATCTTGGGCTTAACATCTGACAGTTATAAGGATGTGGAGAAATACATACACATACACCTATATATTCTCAATTGTAATTCAGAGGGCCTGCTTTGTGATAGAAACCTTGAAAGATCACCTTTGCCTTTTTTTACTCGATTTTCCATGATTCTATTTAGACACAATGACCAAGACCAAGACTCAAAGCCGCACCCAAAGGAAAGTGAAATGCAACCCTGAAGAAGGGCATAAGAAGTGATATCAACCTGTTTTTATTAGCTCAAAAAAAAAAGCTGTGACCACTGTTTACCACTCAGAGGGCTCCTGTATAGTTTTCTGGTTTCCAGTAAGTAACAGAGCCTAAGACATCTCCCAGGGTATTTGAAGTTTATCTCAATGAGACTTTGTCTTTCCTGGCAATGTCCTGCTTGGCAGGTGGGTAATGAGAGAAGCGTTACGGTGACTCAGCTGGTCCACGGGGTGATGCGTCCACAACCAACCAAGAGCCAGGCAAAGCAATCCTTATGTGGGAAAAATTTGAGCCACTGATTCAGGGATTGCTAATTGAGGATCTGAGACTCAGAGGGGCCTAACATATCATTTTCTTCATTCTTGTGTTGTGGACTCATAATAATAGGTTAATTATGGTTTTAATTTTGGAAATGCAGATTATTGTTCTTCAACGCACAGGCCAGACAGATAGTGATTTCTTTGTTGCAAGTCTGGCAGAACACAATGCTTCTTGTTTGTAACAGCAACTGGACAATTTATTTTCATGAAGGAGGCAGTTTTTTCCACTGGATAGCCTTTAGCCCTTACTTCTCCGTTGTTCAGAAACAGCACAGTATATTACAATTACAATTATATTACAATAAGCTTTCAATTATTAGGTAAACCAATTTAATCAAAGAAGAGCATGCCTCCTACAGAGCTGCAATTACCTGTAAAGTTACGAATACTGGCAGTCAACAAGACTGTCTTTACTGTCTTTCATAGCACCATAAGAAATGGCATCTCCTAATTTAAATATGCTCAACTATCAGCAAGACTGTCATTGTTAAATAATATTATGGTAATTATTCTATTATGGTGTTATTCCACCTTACTACCCATAGAAGGACAGTGAAAGAAAAAAAAACTTTAGTGTCTCATATACATTGTACAGTCTTTTTGCTGCCATCATACAGCAGAAATTTTTAAATATAGTTCGTTATATATGAAAAGATCACAAGTGTAAGTTCATGTGATGCAATTCTTCAGCATTTGCCATCAGGGCAAAAAAAAAAGCCCTTGCAGCATTGACCAGTGCAGCAGCTATTAGCCCAGTCAGCAACAGCCTCTTTTTTGCTCACAGCTGCCCTTAAGACCTTTGGCTTCTACCTGCACGTGCATGCTTGGCCATGGGCAAGGTAATTTCCAGCAAGAAAGGACAGGCACAGGCGCAGGCGCAGGCATCGGTGACTTACTGGGGCACAACCCATTGGCCGAGTCAGCCTCTGTCCGCAACCTGTCTGTTTCAGCTCTGAGGTAAAGGATGAGGTTCAATCTGACAGGAACATGCCTAATTTTTACCATTTCTGTGGAGGTGTCTGCACAGGTTACGTGTCTAAAGTCCTGTTACTGTCAATGGAGAACTGGTGAATACAGCCACTGGAGCCTGGATGGTGATTCAGGTGCTCAAAGGCAGGTGCCCAGGGCCATTTTACATTCCCCATCATATCCCATCTGACTTCCAAACAGCACTTCAAAAAGGGCACAGGTCTCCTGTAAGGCCTGTGTCATATCTGCAGTGATGCATGGTTCTCGCCTGCTCTCTGAAATGGCATTAGATGTTACAGTAACTGCTTTCTACCTTTAGTGTCTACTTTAGGGTAAACTGAATTGATCCAGAGACTCTTCTGACTACTGCCCAGGAGCTCAGTGCAACTGCCTGAACACCGCACAGCGTGCCATCCCAGATGCCCTGGGACAGTCTGCCTGGAGAGGGACATGGGTATCCCAAAGGCCCTGTGTCAGATGGACCAGTCTCAAGTCTCAGAAACCCTACAGCGTCTCAAGAGGCACAACACACCTCTATACGGGCACCTGGATCCCACCTACATCTCCATCGCCTTAAATGGGTGGCATATCTATAGACACCTACATATAGAGGCCAAAGTGCGTTTAAGACTCATATTGAATCTCACCCAGTGTGACCTAGCTTTGACCTGCTTTCTTCTGATTTAGAAGCTTATACAGTTATGGGCACTCAACTAAGAGCATCAACTCTTAAGCTGTCATAACTGGACAGTGTGTCTAGTCTAAGCCAAGTTAACAATTTTAAATGAGTTTAAAATATGAGTCCTCCTTTCTCTACCCTTCTCAGTATACCATCATCCAAGGCGCCTCTCCAGTACAAGCTTTTGTATTTTCCAGAGAGATCTTGACTGCTACCGCATCTTAGCTGGGTGACCAGTTAAAGAATGTTCCTTTATAAATTCTTGCCCTGTGTAAAGCTGCAGGTTCTTTCATACCCTTATTTTAGCTACAAGAACTTTCCATCCCATTCCTTGAGATAATCTTATTGAAAATACAATACCACAGCATCTTGGCTCCTAAAGAAGATTCAGTAGCTCTTCAGCTAATCAAAGAGGAATGATGATAGATACTACGTACCTCAATGAATCATAGAATCATAGAATAGTTAGAGTTGGAAGGGACCTTCAAAGGTCATCTAGTCCACCCCCCCTGCAAGAAGCAGGGACATCCCTGACTAGATCAGGTTGCTCAGAGCCTCATCCAGCCTGGCCTTGAATGTTTCCACGGACGGGGCATCCACCACCTCTCTGGGCAACCTGTTCCAGTGCTCTACAACTCGCATTGTGAAAATTTTTTTCCTAATATCCAGTCTAAATCTACCTCCCTCTATTTTAAAACCATTACTCCTCATCCTATAACAACAGGCCCTACTGAACAGCCTCTCCCCGTCTTTCTTGTAGGCCCCCTTGAGGTATTGGAAGACCGCTATCAGGTCTCCCCGGAGCCTCCTCTTCTCCAGGCTGAACAGCCCCAACTCTCTCAGCCTGTCTTCTTAGGAGAGGTGCTCCAGCCCTCTGATCATCTTCGTGGCCCTCCTCTGGACCTTCTCCAACTGGACCATGTCCTTCTTATGTTGGGGGCTCCAGAACTGGACACAGTACTCCAGGTGGGGTCTCACCAGGGCAGAGTAGAGGGGGAGAATCACCTCCCTCGACCTGCTGGCCACGCTCCTCTTGATGGAGGAAGTGGGATGCAGTTGGCCCAGGATGCGGTTGGCCTTCTGGGCTGCAGGAGCACATTGCCGGCTCATGTTGAGCAGAAGCTCCAGCAGCACTCCCAAGTCTTTCTCCTCAGGGCTGCTCTCGATCCATTCTCCGCCGAGCCTGTATCTGTGCCTGGGATTGCCACGACCCAGGTGCAGGACCTTGCACTTGGCCTGGTTGAACTTCATGAGGGTGGCACGGGCCCACCTCTCCAGCCTGTCCAGGTCCCTCTGGATGGCATCCCTCCCTTCCAGCGTGTCGACGGCACCACATAACTTGGTGTCATCGGCGAACTTGCTGAGGGTGCACTCTATTCCACTGTCCATGTCGCCGACAAAGATGTTGAACAGGGCTGGGCCCAACACGGACCCCTGAGGGATGCCACTCATGACCAGTCTCCACTTGGACATCAAGCCATTGACCACCACTCTCTGAGTGTGGCCATCCAGCCAACTCCTTATCCACCGAGTGGTCCGTCCGTCCAACCCATGCCTCTCTAGTGTAGAGAGAAGGATGTTGTGTGGGACAGTGTCAAAAGGTTTGCACAAGTCCAGGTAGATGATATCCATTGCTCGTCCCTTGTCCACCGATGCTGTCACCCTGTCATAGAAGGCCACCAAATTGGTCAGGCACGATCTGCCCTTGGTGAAGCCATGTTGTCTGTCACCAAACACCTCCTTGCTCTCCATGTGCCTTAGCATGGTTTCCAGGAGAATCTGCTCCATGACCCTGCCAGGCACAGAGGTAAGGCTGACCGGCCTGTAGTTGCCCGCGTCCTCCTTACTCCCCTTTTTAAAAATGGGGGTTATGTTCCCTCTCTGCCAGTCATCAGGGACCAATTAATGAAGATTGAAGTCTGATGATATCCGGTAAAACTATAGAATGAGTAATTATACTGCTCCTAAACTTTTCAGCAGAAATATCCAGCTTCTGCATTTACCCAGCAATCCCAAACTATCTACCACATCTGCCCAGATACTCTGAGTCCTGAATACTACTCCTCTGCAGAGCTCTCAAAGCTTTCTGCTCTTCCTGCATAGTTGTGTATTTTATCCCTCCTGATGCCATTTTACAGCAAACTAGATACTGAAGTGGGAGAAATGAGGTATAATAAGCTAGATAACGAAAATAATTGCTCCATCAACACAATTAGTCGACATCATGTGAAGCTGAACCAAAACCACCAGTGCTGATTTACCTGAAGCTACACAGAATATCTACATTGCTGGGCCTGAGCATCACAGAAATTTTGCCACAGAACACAAAGCATGAAGCATTCACAACTGTATATGTGAGGATGTATACAAATGCATGCATTCCTTAACAATCCATGGATACCTTCCATGCTACGGAAGTGCAAATGAAAGTGCAGGTCCATTCATCAAGTTCTCTCAAAACAAGCACACTATCCTATAAAATGTACTGCTTAATCTTTGAAATCTATAGCCTTGCAGAGTCCGTAATATGAATCAGAAGTAAGTTAATTCATTCATCCATACCTGATCATCTCTTCTAGCCTTCCTGATCACTCTTTAAGAAATTACAGTCTGATTCAACTTTGTTTCACAATCCAGTTGTGTTGGAATCTTGGATAAAATCACAAGAATTAATCTGCAGGAGGTGTAACCCACTGTCACTTCATCAGAATTCAAGGAGTTATAAGTTCTTACAACAGCAATGAATTTAATCCATGATCGGTGGAATAATTTACTTGCAGCATACTGCTCAAAATGAATAATGGGGGCATATTTGAGCCCCTGGGTAAACAGATGCCATAAATTCAGCCCTCATATAAATCCAAGAATTTATACCAGAGATGGATGCAGCCTAGTCATCTTGCCATTCACATGCTCTGTAGTTTAAAGGCTACACATTATTCGTTGCTGATGTGAGTAGCTGAAAGTCTGCTAAACTCCATGGAATGGCACTGAGCTATGCTGGCTGTGAGCGTGTCCCTGTGGCATTACCCAGTATGCAGCCAAAGTCTGCAGTGCCGAATGGCGACACAAAATGGAGACATGCAAAATGAGATTTTTCAGAGCTTAAGTTAATGGAAATTGTGTAGTCATTTCCTTTACCTAAATTTAAAGAAGCCTCTCACAACTCCCTTGGAGAGAGGACAACAACACTGGAAGAAGTGATCATCATACATCTGAATTAATTAACTCTAATCAGTGAAACTCACTCTAGAGGAAAGTGCTATCCACCAAGAACAAGGGCCAGAACTGAGCCCAAAGGAACATCATACTCAAAACCAGGAAGGGTGGTGAACAGAGACTCCTCATCTGTTTCTAATATGAACCACTCACGGCTTTTATCAGCACTGCTGGAAGTCAAGAAGCAAGAACACTTTATTACATTGCTCTTTCCCCCAGCTTTCAATGTTCCACATAATTAGAACATCTCTAAAAACACGGATTCTGTGAGAACTGATGACACTTAGGAAACTGGAGAGGATTATGGTGTCAGCAGAATACTACGACTTTGTACTTTTCATCTTCAAAGGATTGTAACTAATGAACCCTCACGAGGGCCCTGTGAGACAGGTAAGTATTATAATCCATCTCACAGGTTGTGGTGGGTTGATGCTGGCTGGGTGCCAGGTGCCCACCAAAGCCACTCTATCACTCCCCTCCTCAGCTGAACAGGGAGAGAAAACACAACAAAAGGCTCGTGTGTCAAGCCAAGGACAGGGAGATCACTCACCAGTTACCATCACAGGCAAAACAGAATTGACTTAGGGAAAATGAATTTAATTTATTACTAATCACATCAGAGTAGGGTAACGAGAAATAAAACCAAATCTTCAAACACCCCTCCCTCACCACTCCTTCTTACCAGACTCAACTTTACTCCCAAATTTTCTACCTCCTCCTCCCCAGCAGTGCAGGGGGATGGGGAGTGGGGGTTGCACTCAGTCCATCACACATTGTCTCTGCCACTCCTTCCTCCTCAGAGGGAGGACTCCTCACAGTCTTCCCCTGCTCCAGTGTGGGGTCTCTCTCACGGGAGACAGTCCTCCATGAACTTCTCCAACATGAGTCCTTCCCACGGGCTGCAGTTCTTCACTAATTGCTCCAGCATGGGTCCCTTCCACGGGGTGCAGTCCTTCAGGGTGCATGGGTCCAGCGTGGGTGGACATCACAAGTCCTGCCAGCAAACCTGCTCCAGCCTGGGCTCCTCTCTCCACAGGGCCACAGGTCCTGCCAGGAGCCGGTGCAGGCTCTCCATGGGCAACAGCCTCCTTTGGGCATCTGCCTGCTCCAGCGTGGCATCCTCCACAGGCTGCAGGTGGATCTCTGCTCCTCCGTGAGCCTCCATGGGCTGCAGGGAGACAGCCTGCCTCACCATGGGCTGCACCACAGGCTGCAGGGGAATCTCTGCTCCGATGCCTGGAGCACCTCCTCCTCCTCCTCCTTCTTTACTGACCTGGGTGTCTGCAAGGTTGTTTCTCTCACATATTCTCACTCCTCTCTTCAGCTGCTGTTTTGCCACAGGTTTTTTTCCTGCTTCTTAACTATGTTATCCCAGAGGCACCACCACCATCGCTGACGAGCTCAGCCTTGGCCTGTGGAGGGTCCATCTTGGAGGCGGCTGGCATTGGCTCTGTCAGACATGGGGGAAGCTTCCAGAAGCTTCTCAGAGAAGCCACCCCTGTAGCCCCTTCACTACCAAAACTTTGTCATGCAAACCCAATTACACAGGTAGAGAAATTGACTACTGATTTGGTAAAGCTTGTGCCGGAGCAGAGATTAGAAAGCTGTACTTCCTGAATTTGGGATCCCAAAGGTACTGTAATCTTTCTGTGAACTTTCCTTCCCTGCCTTCCACTTTCTTTTGCTGTTCTCTTCCTTTGGGTCCAGAGAGGGAATACAGAGTTGCTGCCACTAATTTTTGTCATCCTGTGGAAGCCACAGAACTGATGTGCACTCAATCAGAACAATTAGGAGTACTGGAGCTAGCAGGATGAGCAGGAAATGGCTGAAGTCACGGCATCAAGCATACAGAAGGAAAGGGTATTGCACTCTAGGCTGCAGAAAATGCATCCCTTCTCTCGCGATTACAAGTCATTTATCTTCTGCTGGAGCACCTCTTCCTGACAAATGGCGCTAGCAGGCCGGCCTGCTCATGCCATTTCTGAACTAGTTTGTCAGCAAACTCAACCAGGATGTACATTTGTCTCTCTCTTCCCCTTGCAGAAGATCTACATGGGGGTTAATTGCGCTCTCATGTTTCCAAACCCTTCACTGTTTCCTTCTACAGGAGAAGGCAGAAAACCCTTCGTACCTGCCCTGGGCCAACCCAGGCAGATTTCAAGGCAGCAGGCAGTTAAACACACACAGATATTCACTTGGGCAGTCTATCCTGCTGGATCCAATGAAACTACTTGCAAAATGTAAGGTTGTGTGTAAGTACTGCCTTGGGGGCTATGTGGGTAATCAGAATTATTAGCTTTTGACCTGATTCTTTTTAACATTCAAATGGTTATTTTGCAAGCTATGCTGAACATCCCCATCCAGTGCTTATGGATGCTACTTCCCTTCACTGAATTTGTTAATTAAACTCTAAGATGTAACAGGCAGTGCAGCATTACTGATTAATGCACGTCTCAAATCCTCAATGAACTCCTGTCAGCTCAGAGTTCATGCTGCTAAGAAATGCACTTTTCTGTGCTATCTTGTCATACTGAGAACACTTTATTAAATAGATGCAAAAGCAAGTGATACTGTGTTGTTTCCATCTGCAACATCACCTTTGCATTAACTGTCTCAGCCCATAGGGCTCTTAGAGGTGACAGTCATTAAAATTGCAATTATAATAACTATTTAAGCATTGATTGACATTAATTTCCTTCTAAGATTTGTCATAACAATTCCATCATCTTTTCCTTCTTTATGGAGAAAAGTCTGGTGAAGTCATAGAAAGAAATTCCTTCTCACAGACATTTATTTAGTCCACATCATTGGCATTTAAAAATTCAAGTAATATTAAGAAGCATTTCTCCACAGCAGCACTTACTTCAACTGCGTAGCTAAGAACTGCATTACAAGTCTGACTTAATCCTGCATTCTCTGTAACATCAGCCATCATAGGCATCTCACTGGGAGACATGAGTGTACAGAGAAAGAAACTACACATCAAAAGCATTTACCCCAGTTATTTTCTTTACATCATCATGTTATTCCTCACTCAAGAAATAGAGAGATGCTTGCCACACTGCATGGCTGCCTGTTGCAGCAAAGACGAACAATTCTTTTGGGTGGCATAGCTACTGACTCTCACTTTTCTGTACCATAGCTCTATACATCTTCAGAAAACATTTTCTCTTGCTGGTCTTAAGTACTACAGAAATTGATCTGTTCCTCGAGGCTGGAAACTGAGACGTGCTCTTGGGGGGCTCCCATTCTGCCGTGGAGATTGTGATGGAGGATGGTGCTGTATGTCTGAGACTCTTCTCGTTTGCCACCTTGGTGCAATGCCGGGGGGCTACACACCACACAGCATGGCTCCATTCCTCACTTCCTTCCCTCTTGAGATCTGTTTTGTCCCACTCTTTCTCTGCACTACTGGACTGGGGTAGAAAGGACACACCATCCGACAGCATTACTCTGCCAAGCTCCAGGGAGAAGACCAACGGGAGCAAAGGCACAGAGGGGTTAGGCTGTGCAGAACAGAGCCCTGCACACTGAGTCCTTCCCCACAATGTTTCACGCTACTGTGGAACTGGTGACACTGTGAGAAACTGTTATGAAAGCTTCAGATGATACTGCCCACCATAATGACAGGGTCTCTCACCCAGAAAGCCACAGAGTCTAAGCATAGGAGAGACCAAAGGAATGCCAAAAGCACAAACCATCAAACAGCAAAGTAGCCTCTGAAAACTGGATGGTGGGTTTGGTGGTTTTTTTTTTGCTAAAAAGCATTAAGAAAATTTTGGCTTCTATATGGAACAGGAGAAATAAGACTTAACTGCAGAACTGTGTCCACAAATCTTGCTCATGTCATCCTTTTCACACAAGTAAAGCCTAGACAACAGAGTCATCCAGAGAAGTTTTAGTTTTGAATTGAAAATTTACAAACTAAAATATCAGTCATAAATGGAAAATTGAAATAGCTCCATTTAAGTTGTTGAACTGTTTACCCAAATGGAACAGCATCAAATGTTCTTGGTTCTTTTATAAAATAATAACAAAATAATCTCACTTGTTAATCAAAATACTGGAGTGCTTGTTAGCTGCTATCTTATCTGCTAGACGACTGCTAGGTTGCAGTCTTACCAGGTCCTAACAAGAGCTCAGGTGAGGAAGTTTTCTTGAATCATGTCAGCCTTTTAATGGATCCAATAACAGAATTTTTCTCAAATGCTAAAATTCACATTGATCTTCTTATAATCGCTGGAAAAATATTCTTACGGAATTTGTTTTGGCTGTCTCATTTGTTCTATTATTTTTTACTTCTTTTCCTACTCTACCTATATTTTTTTTCTTTTATAATTGCTACAGGACATGCTGTTTTGATTGTGCTATTGTACAGTCAGAAATGTTATCTGCAAAAATAAAAATGTGCCCTCTAGTGTAAAAGTAGCTGCTTGCATGGGCAACTATATGGTACTTCATCTAGGCAGAGCTAAAATAACAAGCCTCAATTTCCACGTGTTCTGTCTCTGTAAGCATATTTACGCCGATTGAGAGCTCACCAATAGGTAGCCCAGAGGCTCTGATGCAGGTAGTTTGAAGACTTCGCTAACTTTCCAATGAAGTGTGGGTGTTTTCAAGTGCTTCAGCAGAGAGTTCCTCTTTTTAAATAAAACGCTGAGTTAGAGGCCTAACTAGTGTGCAGTTTCTCAGAAAACATGAGCACGGAGCAATTCATCAAGTTTTGCCACTGACTGCGGTAGGACCAGGGGTTTGGTATAACAACAAGCAGTCGTAGTTGTCAGGAATAGCTTTGCATGCATTTCCTCTGTAAGCCAGGAAGTCTGGTCAGTGTAACAGCTGGATCAGGAGAGACAGCAGTACCTATACTCTATCAAAACTTTTTTGAAGAGCTCAGCTTCCCTACAGTTACCATATACCATCTAGTGATACAAAAGGAAATTGCAATTTCTAGTTCATTACTCTTTAAATGAAAGATGAAGATGGCAACCACATATTTTTGATATTTTGCTTTCCTTCCACTAAATAAAATGTAGTTATGCATGCACTACCTCCTCTCTGCAATTAAGTTTTCTGTCTATCAAGAATCTTGTGACTCCAGCTAGTTTTCAAGATTTCATTTCTGAAGATGTATGATTATACAAGAATGTCAGCTTCCATAAAGTTAAAAAAAGTCTGTCTTATAGCTATAGACCTACATTTTATACGTAGTTACAAGTTACTGTAAGTCCTACATATGTAAAACTTGGGGCCAAATTTAAAAGAAACCCAAAATCTAACCTTGCAATTTTTGTAAACTTCATGATTTTGAAGATCACAAATATTTTTTTCTTTTAAATACGAGGTTAATATTCCCTGTTGATGGGGAAGAAATCAAAGAGAAAGAGATTCTAGTGGTCTTGAGACTAAGGTACAAGATTGGCTAACAGGGAAAAGAAGAATTTAATCCTAGAAACTCTCTGCCTGGAAAACTAAAAGATTTAAACATAGTGTACTGTAAGGCAGTAACTGTTTTGTCATGTTTGTTTTTTTTTTTCTGCTTGTCTGCATCACCATATGGATGACTTCAATTCAACAGCAACATACACTGTGATATGATTCTGACAGCTGGGATAATGGAAAAAGTCAATGTTTACTTATTGGCAGAAGAAAATTTTACCTTGCTTGCCAACTGGGCCAATAAAATAAATTTGTTTTGTATGCTGTGTGGAATTTTTTACTGCCACTAAATGAAAGCAAAACAATTAGGATCTCTCCCTGGGAGTTCACAGACAGAATGGGTATACATCCAGCAAAAGTAACAGATTGAGAGAACTGAGAAAGAGAACTCACCCTCAGCTCCTCTTCTCCCACTTCTCCTCAGCATCACTCAACTTTCTGTTTTTAAAGCAAAATGGGATTGTTCTCATGACTAACCAGCACAATCCTTCCAAAACTGTTAAATAACAGCATTTTTGGCAGAGGTTGCTACATATCTAGATTATGTAAGTAAAATAAAGATACTATATGAGGTACAGCAGTTGCATTTTCATACACCAATTCAGGCTTTAACTAACACTTTTTTCTGAATCTACAAATAGTGACTGGTAATCAGTTTAGCAACAGTGCAGCAGGACTGCCAGTGTAGATTGCTGAGACAGACGGGAATGTCAACCGTTTCCAGGTAGTCAAAGTGCGAAACCACTGGCAAACCCAAGACTAGGCTTTGTACTCCCATCGATCAGTTTACTTTTTGTCATCACGGGAACAACTACAATTGCGTTTCAAGGGAGTTGAAGTGAATGTAATTTTGTCCCACTGACACCATCTCGGGCACTGTTCTTACAGTATTTGCCCGGCTGTAGGGAAGCAGGACCGTCAGGTGCCCGAGCCAGAGGAAGAGGGAGGCAGCGTAATGCTGGCTGCACGCTGCCAGGGGAGTCCCTGGGTAGCCCAACCGGCTGTCAGGCCACTCTGCGCTGTTAGCACGCTTAAAACTCTTGTGGCACAAGGGAAAGGCTTGTGTCACGGACTGTAAAAACTATACATATCATTTTAAAAAATAAATATTTCTGGAAAATGTGTGTATCCTAGTCTTCAATGATGGTAAAAAAATACCCCTTTAATGAAAACGGAAGCGTAAGATGGGGATCCCATGTTCTACAACAGCTTAGAGGAAAGCAATGCAGTGAGGGATAAGCGACAGGGGTTCATGGAGCACATGTATCACTGAAACAAATTCAGGATCTGTGTTTAATACATTTACACTTTGGAACTCAGCCCTCAGCCCCTCCTCTGGCTGCCCACACAGAAGAGCCAAGGGTACACTTCCACTTGAGGGGTACATTGCTGACTTCACACCTTCTCTGTTCAGTACAGAGGGTTTGTTGAAGGTGCAGGAGTGTGGAAAGGTGGGGTATGACACCATACGTCATCCACTCCTTTCCTGCTAGCAACAAATTCTGAGGTTTCCACGCTAACTCCCCAAACTGCTTTGATATAAACTGACTCAAAATCACAGCAGAAGGAAACTGGTTTTCTCCCCTTTCTCCTTAATTGCGCCAAGTGCAGCAAGGATCGAGTTGGTGAACGTAAGACATTCGCATATCTGCAAAGGTTTATGTAACATCACATCCATTTGAAGGAGCATAAAAAATGCTTTATAAATAGAAACACTGAAATATGGATTAATAGTTCTCCATTGTCAAAGCCTCAGCAAAATATTAATGGTGGGATTACAGACACTTAACAGGGGAAGTGCTGCCTTTTAAGGATTAGTGTGGTGAATCTTTACCTTTCAAACCACTGTATTAATTAATAATTTAGTGGCAAGCATCTAACATAAATTCCAGATTGACGACATTGTAGACAACAGTAAAAACAAACAAGGAGAAACACAGGAGAGAACTGCGAAGCAGGCAGAGGTAAAAAAGATAATTGAGGTGGCTTCAATTATAACAGACAGGTAAAGAAAGTCATCATTGGAACAGATGGAATGTGTTCATGTCAAAAACAGAAACACAAGAAAAGATATGTAAATAATACCCATTCTGACTAAAATAAGAGATAGTAATAAGGACTGATAGTAGTGTAGGTAACATTTTAGAAGGTATAATCTTACTAGAACTTAAGCAGATAATTTCTCATCCCCTTATTCCAATCTATTCAACTAGATACCTTTATGCTCCTTATTTCTTTAGTCCAGTAAGGTGTAATGCATTTAATTATTTGGTTAATAGCTTTGGCTCTATGTGATATTCCCTTTAACTGCCACACTTGCTCCATGACTCATGGAGTGTAAAATAAAATCTTGCATTCACTAGTGCATTTTCTCAGTCAACTTGCAGCTGCAGTGAACAGTCACAAACCTATCCAAAAACAGCCATGGACTTCTTTTTTACCAAGTACAGTTTTCCAGGGTGCTGTTTCTCTTACAAAGCTGCATGCATTGCGAGTAGCTTTGCTTGAGCTCTTTAGATTCCCTAAGAGCCCAGGCCTCCTTTCATTTTTTAGGTCAGATTCTAACAGAAACCAACAGGAATTTGGCCTCAATAGCTGCCACAGGATCAAGGTCCGGTTCAGTAAAGGATTAAGCCTATTGTTGCTGAATACACACCGCCAGTAAGGGACCGTTCCTTTTCTCTAATCTGTTCTTTGACTCAGCCTCACACAGATCTCTTAAAATAGCAGTATAGGTTGCCACATAAATGCTTGTCCTGGATGCAATCATATCTGTCAGTGGTAATTAAGGCTAGGCCTTTCTAGATTTTTAGAAAAACTCAATGGCTTCACTAAATGCATTTGGTTTAGTATTCCCAATTACATTTAGAATTGAGAATTCTTAGATTTTTGATCTTCTGTGTTCTCTGATGCTTGTGATTTCTGAGTGTTAAAATACCAAAAAGAGCAGCTAACAGTACCTCTAGGGCTATCAGCCCCTTTGTTAGACAGTTTGCACCTTCAGTCGTGTTGAAACATTCAGGTTTCCATTTATGTCCAATGAGTACCCACACCCCTCTTCCCCCATCTAAATTAGTCTCATTCCAGTTTAAATAACGTGTGGATTATTGTTTCACACCTCACTTTATTCAATAATATGGCAGACCTTTCAGTCGTTTCTGACAACAGCAAACAACAGGAGTTTCTTGTCTCAAAGGGAATAGCTCAAGCTTCGGGACAGTCCGGCTCCCCGCGGCCACCCAAAAA
>WHYT01017459.1:131544-178187 GCA_009806455.1 Tetrax tetrax | reverse complement strand
CAAATTGAGTTACAAGTTATGGAGCTTGATGGAAAAGTCCAGGTATTTAATAACAGAAGAGCATTTAATCTTCTGAAGTAATGCTGTAGCTGTTGAGTTTTCAGCCTATGAGGGGGGGAAATTATGAATTTGCGATAGCTACTTCAGAGTAGTCTGTACAGAGTTGCAGAATTTGTGAGGTCATCTGTCATTTGAAGTAGGACTCAAATAATAGTCTTTGGCTGGTTTGATTAGCAGCTGGTGTTAGTTGAATTTACAAGTGACATACGCTTGCTTGTTTTTAGAAAGCTAAGCTTTTACTTCCTAAGTAAAAGACTTCCTAAGACTGAATGTAACACTTCATCGACATTTAGGAGCTGGCTTCCTAAATATATAAGTTTCTGGGATTTTTTTTTTTAATTGTTGCTGTTTTTTCCAAATAGAAAAGTGGAAAAAAATTGTGTTGGATCTGATAGTTTACTGGTAGAAGCTTGATTTTTTTCTTCAGGAGAACCTGAAATAATTTTTGGGAGATTGAGTCCATCACTTCAACATCTTGAAGTTGCAGGGAAGAAGCAGAAGTGACTTCTTCCAGCAAGCATCCTGAGAGCCTTTCAAGGGGAGAAAGACAGCAGTTAAATGCTGGCTGAGCCTCAGTTTGGGAGCGGATATTGCCCAATTTAAATTGTTGCTCTTGATCAGTGGGATTGTCCTTCATCTGTTGCATCTTGAATGAAAGTTTCAAAATCAGTGTGTGATAGGATGCGTGGATTTTGTGAGTGTGCAGAAGGAAGGGATACTTGAAGGTTGCTGCAGATAGCGTAACTCCTCATGCTACATGCTTTTCTAGCATAGGAAATTAATTGCTAAGTATAGAACACAGCTCTTACCCACTTGACTTCAAAGGAGGTGTCGTTGTCCAGGAAAGGGTGCATGTATAACCACATGTATATACCATTTAGTGAAATTTTCAGGACTGGCTTATTAAATAAATAAGTGTCATGAAATGTAGAGGTTACCTGAAGTCAGTTAGTGAACTAGTTCTTTTTAGGAGTTATGCAGCGTTTAGAAAGTTGCTTTGCCATAATCCTATAATTATGCCCTAAGTGGATTCTTGTAGGTATACTTGCATAACTGGAATATGTGCATGTATTTTTATTTCCTGAGAAAGCTGCCAGAACTGACCCAGCCTTTTTTTTTTTTCCCATCTCCATGTAACATTTGGTTTTATGATCTGCTACCTGTAGTAGTGGATTGCAAGAGGTAGTAGATAAAAGGCTTCAAGTGATACCTACAGAAGTAGCAGAAAGCCAGCTGCTAAGATGAAGGACTGAACACCACAGCATCTATCTTGTTGCAGCTGTCTCTTTGATCATAGCAAACACGGTATCTTGTCTGAGTGGATTAGTAGAGCCAAAATTTTAATGCGATTGCAGCTCTTGGTTTCAGATTGATGTATGAAGAAAGAGGAAGCTGCTAGAAGGATGAGGGGAGAAAAGGTGTGGATAGGCTTGTTAACTTTTGCATTTTTCCTTAGGAGCTCTTTCTTAAAATAGCTGTACGGAATGTTACATGGAGCTCAGCTATAAAGAAAATAGCATATTTGAGTAATGTGTCTTATACTGCCGTCATCTGAACATTTCACTCTGATGTTATTAATGATAAGTGGAAGGACTATAGCACAGAGTACTGTAATACTAAATGCTCCGTGTTCTTTCAGGGACTTGCCACTCCTTGTCTTTGCTTGACTCTGTACATGTCTGATCTGCGCTGTATTTATACTGAAATTATTCTTTCCTTGAGCAAATCGCAATCTAAGATGTGACATTCTCAAGTCTGCTTCAGATCATTCCCGTATGTAATGTTTTGCAGCAACTGGAAATTGTAGTTCAGAATGCTTAAGAATCATCTTGAAAGCTACAACCAGAAGGAGGATACAATTCTGTGGCTCATCAGTCTTTTTACAGAGGATTCCCAAATACTTTCTGTAACTAAGGGTGGCTCTTGTAGGTCAAGACCTTCCTGTTTAGGGTGTGAGAAAGTGACAGCAAAATCTTGATGGTCCCCCTACCCTCTCTGAGTTTGCAGATTCCTACTTCCCTACTGTAGAAGTATTTAGGTATTAGACTCTTACTTATTGGTTTCTAGTGATTATTATGTATTTGTGAAATAACTTAGCTCAGATTCTGCTTGGTAACATATGCAAAATGTATTGTGACTGGCATTACCTGCTATCCTGGAGAGGAGTGTGTTACCTCAGAGGTGTGGAGGCTGAGTTGCATCCTTGTCCTCTTTTTTTTTTTTTCAGCGATTGCATGCATTCATTCCATGAATGAACCTCAGAGCCCTTCAGCACTTCATGAAGAAATAAACGAAGAATCTAATTAATCCTTTTTGTTTACCTTGTTAAGTATCAAATCTAGGTCATAGAATTTGTTTACAAGCTAGTATGAGGGCATACATATGTGGATTTATAAAGAAAAGAAGTGCTGAGTAGTTCTGAGATTCATTCATGAAATGAATACCTGTGATCTCTTAGAGGACTGGGGTGCAAGGCTCTGAGCTACAGTCTGCTTGAGATATGGACAGGACCTAGGGGAAACCAGCTCTTTGCATGCACTGTTTTCTCCTCAAGCATCTGATATCAGCCCATGTTAAGGAACAGGATATAAACCTAGATAGTCCTTTGGAACAATATGATATGGATAGTTTTATAAACAGATTTAGGACGTCATTGTGACTTTTTAAACTCTCTGAATATAAAGAGTCATTTATTAGTGGTTAAATTTGCATAAACATAACATGCTCTTCGCTTTGGTCTTGTTTCTCCTTCTGTGTGCATGGTTACTTTATGGAAATAAGCCATTAACTTATTATGGTTAAGATAATTGCCTTTTATTATACTTTAGAAAAAGATTATTTGCTTAAGTCTGACATGAAAATTGTGGGATAAAATTGATTATTGCAAAAAAAAAAAGAAAACAGAAGTCTGATGGTATTTTTATTGAAAGTAGCCTGCATCAGGTAAATGAAAGCATAGTAATTTCTGTTCTGTAACAGGACCTTGTCATTGTCTTTTGCTTGCTCATACCCCTGTACAACATTGTAATGGTGATATTATTTGCTTTCTATTAGTTTGCAGAGAAGCTGAAACACTGTAGTGTACCATTGGGCAGGACCAGTAAGGAATGAGCCAGCCTTTGGAAAGAGAACTTGCCGTCCTAGCTGGAGACATCTGAAGAAAGGACATTTTAGTCTTGTGGCATGCTTCAGCAGAAATTATTCAGATAAAGTAAGCTGTTGTTTTCTTAATGGACTTACATATGTCAGCTCCTTGACAGACTGCTTAGATGCAGTTAGAATTTGACCTGGGAGTTTGAAAAATTACTCACTTTTGAGATGGTTTTGTGGGAATTTACCTTTTCTTCCAATGGAGTCTTAGGAGGCCCAGGGTCTTTTCATACAGGTTTTATACATCACCTTTTCCATACTTTGTGTATTGATGAAGGCACTCTAGGCTGTGCACCATAAGCTTACAAGTACATGTTTAAATATTAAAAACAAACAAACAAAAAACCCACAAAAGGATAATAGAGGGGTGGGATCTGGCAAGATTGTGGACTAGCTCCTTCTCAGTTGGCTTTAGGTTGTATTTATGTTAAAATGCACTGCTCAGATGCTTATTGTTCCCTTATTTATACCTGAATTGAGGATCTCAATACTTAAAATTATTTTTAGGACTTGTCCTTTGAGTTTGATTAATTTTTAGCCTCACTGTTCGATAATGTAATTTTCCCTGTTGCCAGAACTGACTTAAAGGAACTTGGCCCTCCTAAGAACAGAGCTTTACTGTTTGATAACAGTTCTAATATGAAGCCTGTTTTGATTAAACCCTGTTATAAAATATTACTCTTAATTTCAGGAAAAATATTCTGTGGTGAGTTTTGTTTAGTTCTTAATACCATGAAGCTGCAATGGAAGTGCTTCCACAGCAATAACATAGCAGAATAGCAGTCCTAGATGGATTACCTCTTTCATAAAAATCTACATGTACGTCCTCATGTCAGCTTATAAACAAACTCTACAACCTACATTTGATACTTGACAAGGTAAACAAAAAAGGATTAATTATGATCTTCCTTTAAAACCAAAATGTGAGACAGCATCAGTTTAGTTGATATGAATCTTCAAGTGCGTAATTGTCCTGCATTCTGAGCACATGCAACTGCAGTTGTGCTTATCTGCGAAGAGTTTTATGCTGCTGGGTAGCACTTGCTTAGAGATAAGGATTTACTCCTCCAGCTGTATTCATTTTCCATGTAACATTTTCTTCTGGGTCATTAAAAATCACATAGGAATTTCAAGATAAGGCATTGACTCCTTTCCATTTATATCCTGCATTATTGTCTTGATCTAGTAAGAAATCAAAGAACCCTCAAATTAATGGGTGACCTATTGAGCACAGTTCAAATGTTAGCAGTTTTGTGCTTTCAGTGAACAGGTAAGAACTTTCACTCTGCTTTTTGTTTATTAATAAGTTGGGTCATGGTATCAGAATTTGATTTGTCAAAATGCATTGCATTTTTTAATCCCAGCATTGCATTTTAATCCCCTCCAAAATCTTAATTATGATACGTGACTTGTATAGAAGTTACTTATCTGTATGTTGTTTTAATCTTTTCTATGGCTCTGGAAAGGATAATCTTAAAAAGTGTGTTCAAGGAGAAGCAGCCTTTTGTAAAACTGTAGCATGGAAGTGAAAGTCTCTGCTGTTGTGCCTTTTTGCACTGTAGTATCTCATTGTGAGAGCACTTGAAAATTCAGATCTTTTACCTCAGCCATTGTTAGCACAAATTAATCAATAGATGGATTTCTCTTTCAGCTCTTCTGTTGTGAGATACTGACTGGGTTGTATTTGGGTATTCTGAAATCTCAATAGCTTTTCTTCCCTCCTTTTTCTAAGAAGTTTCTTGTTATAAACCCTAGTTTTGGTGTGAAATTCAGTTGCAAAATATAACCTGGAAAGTGTGAGGCTTGCAGAAAGCAACTTGTTCACAGCATTGTTAGCATGGTTCTTGCAGATAGGTGTGTACTGTACAGTAAAAAGGCAGTTACCCGGTGGTGGGTAATGCTGTGTCTCTGTCTGGCATGCTGATTTAAGAACTAGTATGCAGATTTGTCTTTAATCTCAGAGAAGGAAATTCAGATATGAAACTGAAACACAGGTAGATACGTGCTACTTCAGGTAAAAATATTTGAGCTGTAGAGCTTTTAAAAGAGTGGTTAAAGAGGCATCAGTCTTTCAAGAGGAAATTATAGTGATAGAAGGTAACAGGCAGCCTGCAGAAATACATTTTTAAGTAAGTAGCACTTGAAACATCATTGTAAAGATAAATACAGATACTGAAGCATAAATCCATTTTTTTTTTTTTATCCCAGCATGTATTCATAAGACGTTTAAAGCAATGGAGGCTTTTACAGTAAGACTAGACATTTTTTCGTGAGGTAACACATTCTTCTAAAAATGTGTACAACACTAGAACAGACTGTCCAGGGAGGTTGTGGTGTGTCCATCCTTGCAGGTTTCAAAAAAACTCTGCTAGACAAAGCCACAGCTGATCTGATCTAGTATTGGTTGTAGTGCCATGTGGAGCGGGAGACTGCACTGCATGACCTTAAAGGTCCCTTTTGGCCCATGTGCCTGTGATAGTTTTGCATGAACTATTTCTAGCTGCTTGTACAGCAAAGACTAGTTTCACTAAAAGGCTGTTTTACTAAATATCAGCCTCAAAGCTCCTTGGGGATTTGAATGAAAAAAAAGGCACCTTTTCAGGCCCCATCCCCCAAAGCCCATTCTTCTCCCCTCATTTGATATCTGGTGTTTCGTTTTGATTGCTAATAAATAAGAACATAAAAGGAAAATTGCCATGAAACAGACTGTGAAAGATTGCCGTGGCAAGTTGAGAAGGTATTTACATATTTAGACTAGAATCTTTCAACTGCTGAAATCCTACACAATGCCGAAGTGACACAGTTTTTCATTCCCTGCTCTTACAGTTGGTTACAAAATCATCTCTAACGACAGCAATAAGGTATGGCCAGAGAAGGTAGAGGCAATGACTTCACAGACCAATCAAATCGCAGTTGTGTGTCTTCTGTGATATACTGCTCCTTCTACTGGGCTGCAGCGATTCCTTTTGAGATGCACTCAGCTCTATCAAGGAGTTCACTCAGTGTTTAGGAAAAAGGAATCCAGGGTATCTAACTTTTGAAGAAGCCACCTCAGTTTTCAAATCTGGTTCCTTCTGCAGCCCTGTGGTGGTTCTGAGCCCAGTTTGAGGGATGGCATACTGTGGTGCATGGGGACTAAGAAACAGAGTGGGGGAATACTTCAGCCATGTGGTGCTGCCAGGCATATTTTCTACTGTGGAAACGTAGTCTGAGGTGCTGTCCAGGCAATCCCTTAATCAGATGGATGCTCATCAGTGCCGTGAAGAGAGATTGTTTTAAGTTCAATGTTTGCAGTTAGAACATCTCTGGAGGAAAGAATCATAGATTCTGTAAATTTCCTGAGGAGGCTCCAAAGTAACTAGCTGACTGGAGGTTCATTAATCAACACCATTTCAGAGAAAGAACAGAGGAAATTCCAAAATTTGTTTTCTAACTTGGCATGGTAACTGAAAATGAAACAGATAAAGATTGGTGATTAGCAAAATAAATTCTCCCGCTACTCGATTTAGTCTGTCAGCTCAGGAAACAGAATGTTAGCCTGTCAGTTTCTTCGAGTTGAGCTTTATACATGATAACTTACCTTAATTTAGGGTAAGCATTTCATTCTGTGGGTATTGAGGTCAAAGGTGATGTAAGGTGCCAGTTTAGGTTGATACAGTAAACTGATTTAAATCTATCTTTGATCCTCTGCAGGATGGCTGGCTGTGGCGAAATAGATCATTCGATCAACATGCTTCCCACAAACAGGAAGACAAATGAGTCGTGTGCTAACGCAGCACCTTCCCTGACAGTCCCCGAATGTGCTATCTGTCTGCAGACATGCGTCCATCCAGTAAGTCTGCCTTGTAAACACGTTTTCTGCTATCTGTGTGTGAAGGGAGCTTCTTGGCTTGGGAAACGATGTGCGCTCTGCCGGCAGGAGATTCCAGAGGATTTTCTTGACAAGCCAACCTTGTTGTCACCAGAAGAACTCAAAGCGGCAAGCAGAGGCAATGGAGAATATGCTTGGTACTATGAAGGTAGAAATGGTTGGTGGCAGTATGATGAACGTACCAGCAGAGAGCTGGAAGATGCCTTTTCCAAGGGTAAAAAGAGCACAGAAATGCTCATCGCTGGGTTTTTATACGTAGCAGATCTTGAAAATATGGTTCAGTATAGGAGAAATGAGCATGGACGCCGCAGAAAAATAAAACGGGACATAATAGATATACCAAAGAAGGGAGTGGCTGGGCTAAGGTTGGACTGTGATGCCAACACTGTCAACCTGGCAAGAGAGAGCTCCGCTGACGGTGCAGACAGCACACCGACTCCGGGGGCTGCAGCCGTACAGCCTCTAGCATCCATTTCTGCTAGGCCTCTGCCATCACTAGATGGTCAGCTGATGAGTCCTTCAACGCCATCACCTGACGCAAGCAATTCTCTAGAGAACTCCTTTGCCCACTTGCAAATAAATGGAGACAGTATGGCCGAAAGGAGTCATAGGGGAGAGGGAGAAGAAGACCACGAATCGTCATCTTCTGGTAGGGTGCCAGCCCCTGACACCTCTGTTGAGGAGACCGAATCGGATGCGAGCAGCGATAGCGAGGATGTGTCTGCCCACCTTCAGCAACGCCTGTCCTCTGTCCAGCAGAGACACTTGAATGCCAGTGCAAGCCAGCCAGGAGCAGATAGACCAGTGGCAGGGGGCGGGGTGGTGAACACAAGTGTAAGATCTAGAAGGCCAGATGGACAGTGCACAGTCACTGAAGTTTAAATCTAGAGCCATGCGATTAAAAACTCAGTCCTGTATCTGTAAATTTTCTGTCCACGTTGGCATTGCACTCAAACCTAGCAGTGTGTGTGGTGGGAGGGTGGGGTGAAGGGGGAAACAGATTTGGCTGTTTTAACTTAAGTCTCTAACGTGTCTCAGCTGGAAGACTCTTAACTGTAGGAAACTGGGTTGTCCTGTTAATGGTTTGGAAGCTGCTTAGCAATACCCAGTTTTCTTGAAAATGTCTTGTGTTTATTTTGTAGCATTTTCCCTTGGAGATACTCGATCCCTTTTTGGCCAATGTATATCTACTGTACAACTTGAATTGTCTTCGTTATCTGACTGTTGCATTAAGTGTTACTACTTTCTGCATGGATTGATGTATGAAAAGAACACTAAAGCAATGTGGGAGCAGGCAAGACATTGGGTGTGAGCAGGGTGCTTAATTTAATGTGAGAAAATAGATATGTGAGTTTGGAGTTAAAATGTGTTTTTACTAGACAAGAGCAATCATTTACCTTCCTTCAATGGAAATGTAAAAACGCTGTTAACTTTTGTTGAAAATTCTTACCTATACACTCTTCATGGCATTTTCACTGGCTTTGCCATCTAGTCCTTGTAGTTTTGTTTTTGAGGTCTTTCTTGATCTGTCTTGTTTTTGTTACGGAATTTATAATTTAATAAAACTACATTTTATCAGTAACAATCTTAGATATGTCTCCAGTTTAATTGAACTTCACTGGAGGAGCTTTAAAGGAAACCATCATAAAACAGCTTCCTGTATTTGCCAAAAGGGAGGACTGGCTCTGAGTGGTACCTTGAAGTTCTTGCACCCCTGACTGGCTGTCTCAAACACAGTGCTGCAGGAATATGTCTTTCTACTGAAAAATCAGGAGTTGCAGGCTTAATGCTCACATGGTCTTAACGCTTCTCCGCTGAAGAGCTGATCAACTTGCTTTAATGTTATAGTGCGCAGAAGTATCACACACAGCCTTATTTTAACAGCAGAAATGTTGAAGGAGAAGAGCATAAGTTATCAAAGTTGACCCTATCACAAAGAACATGAATGTTAAGGACTATATTGCTGTTTATCTGTCCTTCATAGCAAATCTGGGGACAACACAGGAAAAGGAGTTTTGTGCTTGTATTAGAAATGCATCTCCTAGATCGCTTCAAACTGATGTCTGTGTATTAGAGAAGGTTAGAAACCAGATCTTGAAAAACACCGCTTGTCTTTTCTATGGCATTTGTTTTACATCTTTTCAAATTGAGAAATGGCAGGAGTTGATTCTGGACTCGGTCTTTAAAATAAAGCTAATTAAACTTCAATTCTTAGTCCACATATCCCTGAATAGAAAGCAACAGTAGCTGATACACAGGTACTACACACCTTCAGACAAAAGTTGCTGTAGATAAACCCTTGAGAGGGCTGATTTTTAAAAATGGTAGATTTAATCTTCTAAAATGTTCTCCTTACTGCAATAATGGCTGATACGTCTGATCTTGGGCAAAGCTGTGCCAGTCCTCCAGTGTGTTTCCTCTGCCGGCTGGTGGGATTAGAGGGAGTGCAGAGGAGACTAGGATGGAATAAGGAAGATTTCCTTCTTTCTCAGCTAGGAATGGATGCTCTTCATCACAGATTTTTTATGATCACCTCCCAGTTCATTAAGGAAACAAGCCAGTAAGATGGACAGAGAATGGAAATTTTTTTCTTCTATTTATTAGTTACCAGCTGTCTTATTTCTCTCTTGATGTAGCACACAGTGGCTCTAATCAAAGTCTGAGCTTGGGCTGCAGAAACATTCAGTAAGAACACTTCCACTGTGCGCACACATTTTACTTCATGTAAGGGTACGCACTGTTGAAGAAAGCAAGAAGCAAAATACAAGAACTTGACCTGCTATATACTTAATTTCAGAATTTTCAGCCCCAACAGTCCACAGATAATTTTATCAGTGATTATTCTTGGGGATTCTTGATCAAAGTAGGGAGGCAGAAGTCTATTCAGCTGAATACCCATGATGCTGCCTTTGGCTTCTGCTGGCTGACTGCAGCTGCGAAGTGGTGAAAGTCATGCTGGTGAGAGCTTACTAGCCAATCACCAGAGCGGCAAATGCACTCCCCAGATCCAGCTAGAAAAAAAGTAGTAACCCATAATTCCCATCTTACCTTTAAGCCATAACCTTCAGTAAGAGACATGTTCTCTGTCAGTTTTAGCTATGCCACAGCCACACTGCATTATGTGGGTTTCTGTAACTCCATACATTAAGTGACTTTTTCAACTTGTACAGCATAGCTGGAGAAATGGACAGTGGAGCAGAACGAAAAGGAAAAAGGAAATTAAAATACTGTAAAATGTACCGCATCTCTTCATTTTCAGGAGAACAGATATCCACAGATATAGGAATCCTATGTCATGGTAAAAAAAAAACAACAACCAAAACCAAACCAAAATCACTTGGCAAACTAAGCATTTAGCAACAACACCTAGCTTACCTAGACTGCCCATTTGGTAAATATATTTCTGTTAGCAGCAAATACGATAAAGTATCTGTACTGCTAAAAGTGATCTCCAGTATCCAATGTTTAAACGCTTGGCACAGAATCCACACCCTCATTACACACTCAGGCTGTCCCAGTGCGTGGAGGAAAGGAAGAAAGACAGGCATTTCCCAATGTAATAGGAAACCTAGTTTGCTGAGGAGGGAGCTGGCAAACTAGCCCCTAGGAAATACAAAAGCTAGCACTCAATTTAATTAGGAGACTGGGAGTATCAGTTTTGAGGTTTATAATTTATTTTGTGCATTTAGTGCTTGTTTGTTTTTAGGCCGTTTCTGAAAGGGAACAAAATCAGAGATGAAGCTTGTAGTCTTTAATAACTGTAAAGAAAATATAAATGCTTATCAGCTACTGGTTACAAGTATTTGTCACTTTAAGACTGTAAGCAAGTATTCTATAAAACAAAGCATTTCACTCTGAAATTGGTAAAATGAGATTCCATTTCATTTCACTCAGCCTGGAGCTCTTTGTGCTGGCACTCATGGTAATTTAGCTGGGCTGGTTTTCATACGAAGGGCTGTACTTGCTTTTAAAACAGAAAAGAAACCAGAGAATATGGTATTAGGCTGCTCACAAAATCATTGAACAAAAACAACACCTGTAATTATCTTCAAAATCTCCTATATCTATCTTTGGTATAGTTGTGATTGCAACAGACCAGAGGACAAAATGAGTTTCTGTAACCTTTTCTGAAAGTGTCCTAGTACTAGTTAATTATTTGTCCTCTTCTTAGAAGCAAACATTGGCCTTTGATACAAATCAGAGAGGATGGCTGGGGAAATGCATTTGCTGAAATGGGACGCAAGCTCATTGTCTACAAATGAAAATGCAAAGAGGTCCCCCACAGGTGTTCATACTGAGTTGCACTCACTGGCAGCACAGGTCTAGTTCAAAACGTGCAAGTGAAACATCCTGGTTTTCTGCTACGATTTCTTCCCTTTCAGACTTCTGTCACACAGTGTACAGGATATACTAACGAGCCTTACAGCCTAGCACTTGAAAAATAAAAAATTGTTCAAGGGTCTTGCTCAGTTTCTAAGCAATTTTCGCACCCATTTTAAAAACATAATCACAGTATTAGTAATGACAAATTTACTCTTGTTACTAGCAAAGACATACCCAGTTGCCCTTTAAAGCATCATTTTTTTGACTCAGAACAATGTGATGTGCTGTTGCTTGAAAAAGTTGGAAAAGTATGGACGGGAGCGTGCTCTGAAGGTTCAGTGATGTTGGCAGTTTGGAATCCCTCACAAATCTTGAGGAACCTCATGAAAATCAGAACAGCTTCATTACTAAACAGTCAAGTAATGCCTAAGTATATTAAAACATCTGTACTTCAGAAGTCATGGGTGTGAAGTCCTTAAAAGCACGGCAAAGAATCCAGCTGCACTGGGGACTAACAACTGAGCTATTGGATAAAAAGGGGCAGGGGGAGGAAAGGGGCATAAACCGGGATCATCAGTCCCTCCCCATGTTCCCATTCCTGTCTCTTCTCTAACCTGGAAGTAAAAATGGAACTTTTCTTTTTGGGGAAGAGATATTTGAAATCTTCCTCCAGCAGCAGCTTCAGCTGTGAAGGCAAACAGGCAAGACCAACAGGGCAGAGGAAGTTCCTTATCCTCCCTGAGGTGCCAGCTCAAAACACATCCCATTCTCCAGCAATTCTTTTGGTTGCTTCGGGCTATACACACTCCCCGCTGCGAAAGCCTTACAGTAAAACATCCCGGCAGAGCACAGCATCTGCTCGAAAGCTGCAGAATCTTAACAGGCAATCCAGGCCAATGCCCATCATTGATCTGTCCCCAGATCCTCAAACATACGTACCATTACCTCACTGTCTAAAACTCAGGAATTCTGCCACACTGTAGGAATTGTAACTTGGATTTCCATCCAAGGAATCACCTCCTGTTCTCAAGGGAACTTATTCCATGTGTCCAGAGTTCTGGTCAGAGCGAGAATGCATGTCAGTGGCACACAGCCCAAAGTTTCCTCCCTAACGTGCTCCCCTGGAGTACTTGGGTCCTGGGCTCAAATCTCAGCCCTTGCTGGATTTAGAGACAAGTGCCTCCTAACCAACAGTGCAGGAAAGTCTCAGTCATGGGTATGTCTGCTTGGTTTTGCTCTCACAGATGTTTCATTTTAAGAATCATCTGCCAAAGCAGCGACTCGGTGTCAGTTTCTAATTTCTAAAGGGAAAACCCCACTGAGTTATCTAATTACTCGCACAGTCACCAGCATGAAGTGGAGACTGAGTTCCAAATCTAGTCAGCCTAAATATGCACTACCAGTAAAAATACCCTGAAGTAAGACATAGATGGATCCACAGGCAAGTCTTTCCAGAACGCGGAAGTACTCAGACCACCACAAGGACATCCCATGCTGGGGCATGATCCATCATGGCCTTCCAAGATTTCAACCAGATTCTATGTAAAGAATTGGGTCAGCAGCTTTGCGCATGCTCAGCAGTACAGGTCCAGGCTACGGGAATGTGCAGCTGCGTATGTAGGTACTTGGTTCCTTCAGCAGGGAGAAAATACGTAAATGCATTTAAAGGCCTGAATCTGTGCCAGTGAATGAGTCCTATGAGCTCCTCAGTGAGTTAAAGCTTCTGTAAAAATCACCATTAAAATTGAAGTATCCTTGGATACTTTTGCAGCAATTATCCAAAGAACTGACTGAAGATGAAAAAATAAAAACCATCATCTCATCAGTTATCATCCCTTCAAAGCTGCTTAAAGACACTGGTCTCATGTTGGCGAACTCATATTTTGCAGCTTTAGATGCACCTGTTCTGCAAATAAATAAAACCCTTATCTTTCAAGCAATTCATTTCCATACCAGTTAGAAAAACAAAATTAACTCCAAAGAAAATAATCTTCAGTCTCATTCCAAAAGAGTTATAGTTCTATTCTCAGCACAGTTATTTACCTTTACATACTAATTTCACTAATCTCCATTTGGTGGGTGATTAGGACAGTAAAGAATCTGTTGCGGATTTCTCTGTGGCTGCACACCAAATATGTCTGCCTGACATGAACGACAGGAATGTTAATGCCAGTTTAAATGAACACGTCCTTAAACGACTCAGATTAATGCTTGCTTTAGTGAAACCTTTGTTTTCAAAAAGGTCAAGAACGTTTCTTATGCATTGACTGTCATTTATGTTTTGGTTGTCTAACCAATGCCTGCAAATTGGCAGGCCCACCCCATACAGTTCCAAAAATGTCCTTCTCTGTCCTTAGGGCATCTTCCAGTGGTAGCTCTCTTCCCGCTGTCACCACCTTTTTCACAGCCTGAATCACGCTGGCTGGACCCTCTGTATATTGGCTCAGCCAGGCTTGGGCTTCTTGTAACGCTGTGGTTTCATCTGAAGATGACAACGTCTCCTCTGAGAGCCCAAGGTGCAAAGCTCTCTCGGGGTCCACCCTGGGAGCCCCGCTCAGCAGCCGGAGTGCAGCCCCACTGCCGACGATCCGCACAAGCCGGGCAGCTCCTCCCCAACCTGGCACCAGGCCCATGTGCTTATGGACAAATCGAATTTCACTCCCAGGCGTCATCAACCTGTCAGTGAAGAACACACACATAGAGGTCAATCCATGCATCGACGTCTGTGTTCTGCTCACTCACACTCAATTTTCTGTTTTCTCCTCCCCTCTGCTTCCAAAGGCTGATACAACTTGACAGCGTGCTGATGACAGCCAGAGCTGGAGTGTCTTAATTTTTACATCACCCAGTGCCTTAGCTGCAGCTTTTAGTCCTTCTGAAAATGAGATACCTAGGCTGCCACAAGTAACCATGCTTAGTGCCTACACTGATACCTGTAGTCAGTTCTAAAAAGTGTTTGAAAACAGAACTGCAGACAGAAAGCACGTTACACTTAGTCACAGTGCCAACACTGCCTTGCTAATTCATGCCTAAAACAACAGGGTTTTGGGTAAAACCCAAGCAAACTAATGCACAAAACATATTTCTCAAGAGGATGGATCGTGGTCTTAGTACTGATCTGTGCTGGGGAGGTTCTGTCAGCACCCTAGTGCTTGATTATAGCACAGATGTTTTTTTTTTTGTTCCATACTTCAGAGGGCCCATGTGAGTTTGATTTCTAACTGCTCACTGTAGCAAGGGAAGTCAGGATGGATGCTGTACTTATGGCTCACAACATCTAATAGAATTGCTTTCTATTTATGCTTTACAGTGTGTAATAGAATTGCTCCCCTCCAGAAGGCAGAGTCACATTCCTCTTTTCAAACATTTCACATCTTTGCTTCTTTTCTACAGTCTGTCACCTCCCTTATTTAAGAACTCACCCTGGGGCTGATTAAGCTATCTCCCTGGAGAAGCTCTGCTGCAGCGCACTGTACTGTCTCCACATAGCGTTCATGTTGACATATGTTAGGTTAGTGAAAAAAAGCCTCTAGAAATAGAAATATATAGAAAAGACATATAGAAGCAAACCAGTACTTGCTCTTTCTTAAGATGATGTTCTGCAGTGTGGTTGCTTGCTGCTGCTTGTAAGACAAGAGATGTAAATTATACTTGTGAAGTAGATCAGCTTCTACTTCAACCACTAATTGGCTTTCTGAAGATAAATCTTGTAATACTAAGATCTACACACAAGTCTGTCTTCTAACAATGCAGTTTTTCATAATGAAAATACCAAGGTGAACAGCTTTAAAAGGCGAAAGAAAAAAAAAAAAACAACTTTAAAAATGCAACTACCTCTAGGAACTCACAGTTCCCAAATCTGCTTAGTTATTGTTAATTGTAAGTTTGCTCGCTTGTTTTTTTCTTAACCAGAGCACCATCAGCATTCATTACATACTATAAAGCACCAGGGCTGAAGAGCTTAGGCTTTATCCCAGACCCAACACAATGCACAAAGGCAACAGCTGACATGCCAGATTGCATGAAAGCCCTTTTGTAGAGATAGTGGAGGAAGGTTGTATGACAAAAGGAAGAGAGCAGAGGATTGTAGGGGAGGAAAAGCTTTTAGCTAACATTAGCAAGTGTTTTCCAAACCCAGCAGAGCTCAGGTCTCTCCTCTCCACAAGGAAGACTCTGCAACTATTCCAAAACTCTTTTACTGGCTCAGCTTGCTTTGCAATTCGCTGACACCCGGTGTCCCACTGAGAAAGCAATAATGAAAACATTATTAAGGGTTTAATTCTAGCTGTGCTGAGCAAAGTGAAGCATTAAAAAAGAAGCGGTCATACGCAGTTAGGCATCTGATGCTGGACAATCTGTAGGCTGTCTCACAAGACAGCCGGCACAGGTCAGTAAACAATGTTGCGTTTCTGTGTTGAATCTGAGACTGGCCCAGGCACCTGGGTTCAGGCCTCAAGGACAGGCATTTCTGTGGCAGCCCAAGGGCAGCGCATGGACTCATCTGGGAAGCTAGGTCACTGTTCTCCGGAGTTCGCACGGGAGGTCAAATTTTGTACCAGAAGCACAGCTGATCCATCAGTGCCGACAAGAAAAAAGCTGAAAAAAACTCATTATATGGGAAAGGCTCTGTTACTCTGCACAGTCTTCACCTCCTTCCAAGAAAGTGGAACCAAACATGATAAAAGGAAAATAAATGACTGACAGCTAAATCCATAGAGAGACTGTGAAGCTGCAACTTCTCATTGGGATTCACCTCACCCTACAATGCTCCTTTGAACAAGCTACACAGAAAATAAGATAAGTGGTGGTCAGTAGAAGGTGTAAAGGTAGTCTTGGACTGCTTTCAGGCTTAAGAAAGGTTATCTGTGTTTTTTCACACTTTTCAACTATGAATCCTCTCCTGAAGTCACACCATTTCTTACACAAGCCACCCATCACACTGGCTGTTAGTACACCACTCACTTCCCGTGCAGCACCCCACGCCCAGGGAAGCAATGCCCTGAGCTCAGATCTGAAGAGGCGAGTGCCACTGCCAAGCCAGCCCGGGATCCGCCTCTGAACATCACCAGCTGCAGCCTTGCATAAATATTTCCCTTTCTATTTTACAAGAGGAATTGAATCTGCCTTCTGAGACATGACAGATCTGATCTCCCATTAGATGAATTTATGTAAGAAAAATACATGAAGCATTACTAAACATAAAGAGGCAGACATCAAAAAGCTGGAAAGACCAAAGTACTGTTCTGTTCCCGAGCTGTTTATACCTTATTCAGCTACTACTGGCCCTGCCTGAGACAGAATAGCAGATGAATACAAAATAAACCCTGACTTGACTCAGTATGCCTGTTCTTGTCTTCCAGGTCAAGGGAATTAAAATCTGGGTCTCCTGTATCCCAGGGGAAGGTCATACAGCCACGCTCCTAGACACACGCCTTCCTTGCCCTTAAAAAAAAAGAAGAAAATCTGTTCCATGACTACTGAAAAAATATTTATTAAATGTAATTAATGTACAAAGTAACTGAAGACCTTACAAGCAGAGAAACATCCTTCAGAAATGTGAAGGGTAGCAAAAGCCTCACAACTTAAATTAGAAATAAGAGGTTAAGGTAACATAAGCACCAAAGTGCAGCTGAAACCTTCTTTAAGAACATGATATTTCCGTGTTACAAGCACTACAACACCCCTAGGAAGAAAGTACAGTCACCATGGGCCACATCCAATTTTGGGTTAGTCATCTAAAGCAAAGAAGAGCTACAGCAAATGTTCCTGCTGTACATTTTTAAATGTTCTCAGATGCGCTAAATGTTACAAACCCTCCACCTTTGATCGGAGGATTCCTTCACTCCGTGACATCTCATTGTGCCCACAAACTACTGACTGTCACATCACATTACCGGCAATGCACATGAGAAGAAAACCTTGTTTGCCATTAACGCAATCTAACAAATCAGGTAATGTGCTTCCTGAAAGGAGGCACTTGCTGTGAGCTAACAGCTACGCTTTCCTTTGCTGAAGTACTTCCCAGCTACTTGAAGCTGGAGCATATACAATGAAAGCTGAAAAAGCCAACAAAAATGTATTTTCTCAGGTTTTCATACCTGCTTTTACTACTACTCCTGTTACTGAACTGTTCCAACAGGTATAATCAGTTTCTTGGGCAGAATTAAGATTATATGAAAGTTTGTGGTGACCCTTGCCTCATCGTTTCCCGGACTTCGGGATTTGAATTCTATTAAGCATTCTGACACAGCAAAGGCACTAAGTGTACTAGGGAGGAACAAATACCCTCCTCTATTTTATGCATTTTAAAAGCTCCTACCACCATGCTTCTGAAATTCATGATGGAAAAAAGGAGGCCTAAAACATTAAACATATTGTCAGCAACCTGAATTTCATTCCTAGCCTTGTTTGACTCCCAGTGTCATGTAAGGACACAGCTCCTGACTTCCAATCTTCTCCTTTTAGCTGGCATGAGACTGGCACGCCATGGAGGGAGGCAGGCAGCATCACACTGCTGCAGCACCTGGTTCTCAGCTATGGTTGTACTGAGAGAGGGCAGCCAGAACTGCAGGAGATTACTTTTATCCCCCCCCCCCCCCCGCCCCCCAATACTTTGGCCTCCTGCTCTCAAGCCACCAATCCACAAAAACAATAAGCAAAGGTAGCATATTTGGTGAGGGAACTTACTGTGACCCAAAGGCATAAGCAAACATTAAGTTCCCTCACCAAATATGCTACCTTCTTCTATAAATTTTGGAAATACCTATCTACAAGGTGACCGAACCAACACAAAGTGGAAAATTCTCCAAAACCAGACTCAAAAGCCTTGAGACACAGTTAAAAGACATCCATCATTTTAACATGCAGTAAAGCAAGAGTTATAGAAATAAAAATAATAAGAAATCTTCAAACAGAATTAGACTTTTTGGCAAAATACACATGCAAGACCTTCAGACCCATGAAAAGCCATGGTCAGCCACGCATGCATTTTGGCTGTCATTACTCAGTGAAGACAGCAAGAACATAGTCTTGATATCAAAGGCTTTCAACCAACCATCCAAACCACACATGCAACTATTTTAAGCATAGGAAGAGACAGGCACTAAAGAAAAAAAAGAAAACCACCAGGAAAATGGTAACACAAGGTTATCAAGGGCCAAACATTTGTTTTAACCAGCAAACAACAGAAGAACAAAGCTGATGTACAATCCAGTCATACACCTTGCCCAACTTCTATGTTTCTAATACACTCATCAATATAGCATCAGCTTAATTAACTCTTGTCAAATTAAGTAACAGCCATGCTATGCTGACACATGGTCAAAACAGCTTTTTAAAATACACAGTGCTGGGGAGTGCAAGTTCAGGAATTTGTTAGAGGTGAGGTATGACATTATCTGTGGATGGTGTTTATCACACAAAGGAAACTTGTTTTGCCGGGTGGGCATGAAAATTTGATGACCTTGCTTGCAAGTGATGAAAGCTCAGGTGTAACTAGTTCAGGATTTTGTAACTTTGCTTGGCAAGTGCTACCAGGAGCATCCACCGCAGCAGCAGCTCTCAGATCCATGCTAGACCTTAAGTGAACATGAAAGCCAGAGTCCATTGCTCACTTCTTCCCTGTTCTCCTACTTTACCTTCTCAACACTCAAAATACAGTCCTTGTCCCACCACTTCACCTGCACGTTGCACCTCCTCCACCTTCCTTACACCTTCAGCGTCCCCAGGGGCACAGGAGATCCCAGTCCTGGCGGTGGGTTCTTGCAGCGGGTGACGGGTGACTCAGCCAGCGGAGTTACACAGGTAATATCTGTAATCTGATCTGCCTTCTCCTCTTGCTGATGCATGCAAAATCCACCAAAAAAAAAAAGTGCTGCTGAACACATGCAGTAGATGGGATGTTTTTAATCAACTAGGGTGTTACAGTAAGTAAAAACAGAGCAAAGGAAAGCTGTGATTGTTGAATTTACAGCATCAGAGTAAAAACTAAACTACTTATTCCTTTATCTGTACAACAAAAGCCCTAATTTGTGGGAAGTTCTGTACTTCAGGTTGGTCCAGTGCACCACATAAATCAAGTAATATCTTACAGGCAGCATACTACACCTCTGGGCTTTGCAATGAAAAAAACAACAAAAACCAAAACCAAAACAAACAGACAAAAAAAACCTTTGAGCTGGACAGCTGAAACACAATAACTCTTCAAATGAGGTCGAAGTGGGTAGTGGCATGCAAAAGCATTTCCATAAAAGAGAGAAGTCACTTTGAATCTTTCATGGGCGGCAAAAGCATTGCCACGGGCATCTAGAGTTCAGTGCAACTACAGGATGATAGCTGGGACCTCCTGTACTGTCCATCCTGGCACATGAAAATCAAAACCCAGCTGTGCCTGAGGAGATGCAAGCATGTGAAAGGGTCTTCAACCAACAGCAGGACAAAGCTCTTGCTACAGCCACAAAAATGGCTGAGCAAACCTGTGATCAGTGGTTGCAGCACATGCAGGGAGCGCCTGCTTTGCCCAAAAACCCAAGTCCTGGAGGTCTCCTCTGATGCCTTCAGCCCCTTTGCTCTGCAAATGCAGACAGCCAATTCTGGAGCTTCAGTTCCTTGGCTCAGGTAGGGATGCGAAGGGGTCTTGCCCTGGCAAGTGGCAGCCCTGCAAGCTGTAAGGAGTAATTCATTGGGATTCCAAGTGCTGTTAGCCTGAAGCTTGGGCAAGGACTGTCGCAGAAGTCATCAAGCACTGCTGCAACTGCACACGATCTTGAATGGCCAATGTACCACATACTGCAGTTTGGAAACCTCCAGGCTAACAGCCTTCTCCTCATTTGCTTTGGCATGGCAGGTGGCCCTGCAAGTTTTAACACGTACCTAGTGCTCAATCCACCTCTGGTATCTGCGTTCCTGATTCTAGAGTCAGAAAGATACACCAGACATCATGTACCTTCCCGTTTAATGTATCTAAAACCTATCCTCCCCACCACGCACGGACAGATGTTGACGCATGTGTAAGAAACTACAGAACTTCCTTAGCATTAAGGTACAAATTCTTCAGGCCTCATATATGAATGCTCCTTGGCAACTTGCTGCAAAACTCATCCCTACCTTCTTCCAGAATCTTTTAACAACAAAAGTAATTTCTGAGTACAGCTTTGAAAACAAGACCTGAATACAAACCATGCCTTGACATCTCCACAAAGCCACAGAAAGCCTGAAATTGAGACCACAGACTAAAGTTAAGGCTGCAGTTCACGCCTGTGGAGACCTAACCTGGAAACTTAAGTACTGACTGTTAATTACATGACAACACTGTGTTCTAATAGTGACAACTTGTCTTGTGCAAGTGTTTAGTCTCTCAGAGTATTCTTAGGACCATAAATCTTACTAGAAAGGCTAGGAATATTTTATTCAGTATTTAATTGCAGTGTATGGGGGTTTATTTTCTATTTAAAAAATCTAGTTCTAGCCTTGTTCAATATTCCAACACACAAGCAAGTCTTCCATGATTATTACAGATACTTACTTTAAGCCAACAACTGTATTAACCAGTTATTTCTGCAATAAAAAAATTAATTTTGAAGCAGCAAGGTACTATGGGAAGAATATTCTGCAGAAGAAATATGCAGTACACTAAAATAATTTAGCTAGTCAGCAATGCTGCTGATGAGCAGTTTGCAGTCCTTACCTCAATTTTCCTGACAGATGCTGTTAGAATTAGACTCTTAAGAATAAGACAGTCTCCTCCAAAAAGCAAGTTGGGACTAATTAATCTGCTCTGCCTATCCAGTAGTGTCTCTTTATCCCTACACTATCAAATAATTACCTAGGTACTCTGTAAAAGGATTATCTAGACAAAACAGCTAAAGATTTTTCTGAAATTCAGCTATCTTACTACACTCTATCACAAAAAAACCCAACCCTTAATTATTTGAAAGTATTAACAAAGTGGATTCATCCTGAGAAGAGTTAGTCATTATTTCACTTATCTTTCAATCTCACTTGATTACTTGGATGGGCTTTAAAGGATCAAAAAGCCTCAATTATACATTTAATAAACAATTCCTTGCTAATGATATTTAGCAGATTTTCAAACTATAACAATGCAGTGAGTATCAGCCAGCCACGACTACTTCCCAGCACAGCTTACTAGTATTAATTCCCCCTCCTCCTCTCCCGTATCTTCTCTCTCACGGGGGGCTTCTGATTTTCTGCCCTATGCAGAAAAAGAATAAGACCATTAGACATTATAGCAATTGCTGCTTCAGAGCTCTGGCAACACAAAGTGAGACTTCCACAGTGAAAATACTGTAAAACTGATAAAACTAAGGATTTGTTCTACATGCTCTTTGTGATAGTCCATGCAGACTGGCATCATAAAAACAACCCCCTAAATCTCTGCTCTTTCTGAAAATCCTTTAATCACAAATATTCACTCGACAGATGCCTAAATGGTAACCACTAAAGAACAGAAAAATGAAGACAAAATGGTTTAGGAGAGTTTGGGGAAACTATGTCCCATATATTAGATATAATTGCACAAAGTGGCTCTGCAATCCCAAATTTCAACAGGGTAAGAGAAGACTGTGCACATTAATAATCTCTCCTGTTTATGAGTTTTAATCTGTAACTTTTACTAAAGGAATGCAATGGAAAGAAGTAGGTCCAGTTACGATTTTAATAAACCCATCAGAAAGTCAGCCCTCTCAAATCCTTTCAGTGATTAAAACAAAACAAACAATACACTTTCTTTACTTGAGGTTTAAATAAATTGATACCCAAGAAGCAAAATAAAAAAAATCCTACTGAGCCTCCCAAGTACAGAGTGTTCTAGGCATACTCTAAAACTCGGTGTCAAAGGAGTAGGCTTGATGCCAGCCTAAGAAATCTCACCAACACGAGAGCTCATTTTTCTCACAGCTCTTTTCAGACTGCCTTACAGATTATATGGAATTTTATTTATAGTTACTGAATTATTTTGTAACACTCTTAGTGCATCCATTCTCCCCCCACTTGCAACAAAAGCTAAGAATCCAAGTTTACATAAAACAGCCTGGGAGAAAATATCTCGTCTCCTCAGCACTTTGCCTTTACCACCTTACTTTCTGCCCTCCAGTCAGATTTTCCAATGCATTTTATGTAGCCCTAAGAATCAAGGTCAAAATCTGATTGAAAATAGACTCCAATTACAGATGTATTTTCTTGAGCAAGAGTGAACGTTCTTCTGGGTTAGCTAGGAAATCCCAGGCTACTTCCCAGAGGGGAGCAGATGGACCTAAATAATGTGAGATGCACTCTTCAACGGAAACCTTAAAATAACCATTTATAACAGGACTCTATCATGTTTTCTCACATCACCCAGAGTCAAATGAAATACAGAAGAAAGAATGACAAAGTCATATTTTCATCTGAAGACACAAAACATTTGTTTGATGCTAAAATTAAAAAAAAAAGTGGAGTCCTAGATCAAAAAAAAAAGAAAAATGGAGTAAGAGGAGAAGAGTTGGAGGCAGAGATGGAACACAGGGACAGCAGAGCAGAAACTGCTATATAGACATGAGCTGTTCTAGGAGGAATACAGCCTCTAAGAATAAACAGGAGCTTAAGGTGTGGCTAACTGGACCATTTATTGCCCAAACACTGGGACATTCCATGGAAGATGAGCCTCCAAAAGGAACAGACTCAACTCAAAGAGACTGCAAGATTACCAGTTTCAAAGGAAGCCACTCCAGGGATGAAGCACAAAAACAATATTGTTACTAGAAAAAGATCCTTTGGATAACAAGCTTTAAATTACAATAGGCAGATACAGAAATCTGCACGCCCCCAAACCCAATATCTCATCAATAGCAAAGTCTGCACCATTACGAAGAGGCCTATTGGCAGCAAAAAGGAGCCAGTAAAGGAGCAGAGCACACTCTGTGATCCCACAAGACCCACACTAAAACTGGCCCAGACATAACTGCATAAGAATGACTGGAGAAGTGAAAAAAGGTTTATTTCATAAGCACTTCCCTGATCAAAGGAGAGTGGACAAAAAACAGCCAGAAAGATTGTTAATTTGACAGAGGGATTATGGAAGGAAAGAAGCACAGGGAGAGAAGCTGTTGCTAAAAACCTGCAAGGGGAGCAGGGCAGCCTCAAACAAGACAAGGTAGGTAGGGCCCCCCAAAAGTCTCCTGCAGTCTCCCTGTCACGCTGGCTGCCATCCACACAGATGGCTCTTCCCATCTCTTTCTGGACCAGAACTGCCCAGAACTCAGCTACAGATGGAGGTTCCAGCAGACCTGGATTAAGGGTTTCAAGTCTAATTCTTTGTCTCAGGCTGACACTTTCCTCTTCACAGAAGCCACAGAGAGAAAAGTATGCTATAAAAAGCTACATTTCTTCTAAAAGGGATAAATGAAACTGAATATTGGAAATTACAGAAATACTTTTTCTGAATCAGGAATGAAAAATTGAATTAGATGACAGACCACAAGGCAAGAAATAGGGGCCCAAAAAAAGCATGACTGATTAAAACTCCACAAGCAGTATTAAAGGAAACGAGATGAGCCTTTTTTTTTTTTTTTTTTTTTGGTCATTTTTCAATAAACTGACAGGAAAAAAAAATTATTTGGCCAAATAGCAAAGCAAATCTGCCCCATTTCTCAGACTGATACTTCTTGAGGTCCACATGCGATGCCCACAGGGGTTTCCCTGCAGCCTAGGGTACTACCCCCGACGGGGGGCTGTGGGTGCTGGGAGGTGGGCAGCACGGTCCAGGGGGGCTGAGGAGAGGGGGAGAGGGCTGGCCAAGGGGCTTGTGTAGCCCCCTCACTGCTGCCACGCAAGGCGATGCAAGCCGTGTCTGCGCATCGCGCGGCCCCTTTGCAAGCTGCGATGCTGTGAGTCACACACGGTTCCCTTGTCTCCACTGTCGTGCCTGAGCATTCAAGTGAGCTGAGGAGATCCAGAAAACAGCACAAAAAGTAAATTAAAAGGCCTTTCCCAAGTGGGAGAGACATAGACTTTTTACAGCTATACAGTCAGCAATAAAGAGTCCCCAGTCCGCGCGCGCTGCCTTGGATGTCTTTGACAACACTCCCTGTGCGCACACCGCAAAGGAGCAGCGTGGCTTCACAAAGGCTTAGGAATGCACACAAGGCTCATACCGCAATTTAAGAGCACACAGAACCAAAATAATAAAACAGACAGTTACACCGGGGAGCTGTAATTCCCCTGAAGTGCACAGTATAAACTCTGAAAATGGCATGAATCAGCAGAGCCATAAAGCAGGACCAAAGCCCCATCATTCAGAATGTAGTGCCTGGATCCTCCTTTCTCCCAGCCGGAGTACAACCACAATCCGCAGTGTACCACTCCATTTCTCCTCCCCTTCTAACAACTGATGTTCTTTCACCCTCCTCCTCTTCTAATTCTCTGCTACGACTTTATTTATATTCCCTTGGTGCCAATAGGTCCCAGGCACAGGCACACTGCAACCTCCATTACCCTACAATTATTTTCAGAGTAGTTTTCATTTTGCCATAGCACTCGGGTCTTACCCGTGAAGCAGGTTTTAGCTGTTCTTTACAGGCTGCTGAAGTCTCAATACACAAGTGAGTGAAGGCCAAAATAATGCTCACATAAAAATTACTCATGCTGGAAATCTGAAATGTTACATGAGTCCTTCCAAAAAAGGAACTACAGCTATTTGGACTTCATTCAAGCAAACATTTTCAACAACAGATATGCCTTTCAGACTAAAGCAAAAATTTCCACTAGAAAAGATCCAGTGATATTCTACCAGATTCTTCGACGAAAAAAGACCTCTTGGAGGTAAAGGTGTTTGATAATCAAAATTTTTAGTCAAATCTGAATGCCAGTATTCACCTAGAAATAAAAAAAAAGTACAGTGGAGCTTGTTTTCAAATTTAAAATATCGTATTTTTTAAATTACGTGCACATGTTTGTGTTTATAACCTCAGTTTCCCAAATCTTTATTTCCATCATATATGTTAATCAAGACCAAAGAAAACAGAACAAAGTCTCCTGGATGAAATTCAAGAGTCTCTTAAAGCAGGAACATTTAAGTCATATACTTCACTCATCTCTGCTGCCCATACAGAAAGGGGAGGGAGAGCATCCCAACACTCTGGCTCAGAGCTTGGCATCTAAATATCAAAAAAGGCAAAGATCACCTCACTCCCCTGAACTCAGCCGACAGGAAAGGAACAGCATTTCCTAACATCAGCCCTAAAGATGCAAGGTTCAAGTTGCTCTAATACTTTATGATGGATTTGATATATCACATTTCTGCAACCCACAGCATTGAAGGATATAAAATATGTTGTAACACCACACTAACAATCCTTCACAAGGCCTAGGGTAACAAGATACGCTTCGAAGTTCAGCTGTCTCTGCTTGCAGTGCTACTGATGCTGCATTTGCACATCCTACACAACAATTTCCGACTAAAGCTAAGAGTGATCATAGAATCATAGAATCTTTAAAGCTGGAAGAGACCTCTGAGATCATCAAGTCCAGTCGTCAACCCAAGACCACCACGCCTACTAAACCATGTCCTGAAGTGCCACGTCTACATGTTCTTTGAACACCTCAGGGGATGGTGACTCCACCACTTCCTTCAGCAGCCTGTTCCAGTGTCTCACCACTTTCAGTAAATAAATTTTTCCTAATATCCAACCTAAAACTCCCCTGCCACAGTGTGAGGCCACTTCCTCTTGTCCCATCACTAGTTAGTTGGGAGAAGAGACCAGCACCCACCTCCCTGCAACCTCCTTTCAGGCAGTTGTAGAGAGCAATGAGGTCTCCCCTCAGCCTCCTCTTCTCCAGACTGAACAATCCCAGTTCCCTCAGCTGCTCGTCATAAGACTTGTGCTCCAGACCCTTCACCAACTTCATTGCCCTTCTCTGGACACACTCCATCACTGGTGATGAAATGATAAGGAAATGTTGCCATTTTGTCAGGATACCAGGTTAACAACTTCAAAACAAAAATTGTTAAGGTTTGTAGGGTTTTTTTTAAATGATCACTGTGGCTGTGACCCAAGTTTTAAGTTTTCCAGATATGATATATGATTTCAGAGCCTGGGTTTTTTGGTTGGTTTTTGGTTTTGTTTTTGGTTTTGGTTTTGTTTGGCGGTTTTTTTTGTTGTTGTTGTTGTTTTTTGGTTTTTTTTTTATGGGAGGAGGGGAAGAGGCCACAATGACATATCTCAAAAAAGGCATAAAGTTGGCTAGCGAATTTAACATTAAAATTCTACGTTAAAATAGTAACTTAGCTTCTTAATATAGCTTCTTAGCTCTTTAATATAGCAGATTAGCTATATTGATGGGGAACTAAAGCCTGCTTCAGATCACTAACTGATGGTATGCCCAGACTAGCTGGACAAGAAGCAGGCACATTTTCAGCAAACTGTAACAGATCCTCCACAAACATGCCTAAGACTCTGACCAATTATCTTATTACCAAAAGTATAATTTTCTCTGGTATCTTTTTATTTACAACCTTTCTGTCTCTTTCACAGACACACAAATCCACCCTAACTGAAATTATATTTTTCCTCAGTCTATATATTTGCTTTTTGTTTATGAATATGAGAGCAGCAACACACAAAACAGAACTGGAGGATTATACCTAGTAACAGACCATGGATACACTATAAGTTCTTAAACATACAACAGCTTAAACACAATAGGCATTTCTTTAACTTAAGAATTTACAATTTAATTTATTCTTACTGTGACTGCTGATTACAGCAGTAGCAATTCTTTTCTTACTAACTACAGAATCCAGGAAGAACTAGGAAGCTGATGCCACCAGGGTTTACAGGTTCAAACAGTCTGCAGTCGTTTCACACAGTTTTGGATAAGTCTAGAAGGAACAGGAACACAGAGGTCCAGCCAGCAGGGCTCCAAATCTTCACTAGGACACTGGGTTGCTTTGGATTAGAGGAGAATGAGAAACAGGGTGAAGGGAGGACTGGCAGTTACAATCAAAGTAAGTTGAGATTCACACAGCAACACCTGCTTACACTTGCAAAAACCCAGGGAAATTGCATCATTTGAAGAATATTTGGTCATTTCAATGAACAGTAACTCTGATGTGGATGACTACCCTTCAGATAACTACAGTATTAACTATATTGCTATTCAGAGTGTTAAAGAGTCTTAGTCCTTCAATAGCACGACAGACCTGAAAAATGAGATAAATAACAGGTAGACAGTTTAAAAAACACAGCTTCAGGGGAAACTGAGGCTATCTAACAGCTCACTACAGCCAAAAGGAGAACACTGTATTCCCATCCCCTCCTGTTCTTTGTCATCCTCTCCAAGAGGCTGAGTTCCTCCTTTTACCTCATCCTTTTACAAACCACTTCAACTCACTTCAAGAAATATCTAGCCTTTCTGTTGCCTTTTCATCAGATAATTGACTCATACAGGCATCTTCACTGGTACTTGGCCAGCCAAAGGTAAGCAGTGAGTTGGCAACGGGCAACTGGGACATCCTTCTCTCACATCAAGGTGAGCTGCTCAGGCAGCCTGTCCTTCTCATGAAATCACAGCTCAACATAATCCCACCTCAGAATCAGCAGACTGGAATCCATAAGTGCTTCTCAGACTTCATATTAACCAACTTGTGAAGTTATCAGAATATATATATATATATTTTTTTTTTTTAAAAAAAGATTATTTTGGTAGTGAAGATCAGCAGTAAAGTGTCAAACTCAAATAAGTGCAGGCAGTTATCTAAAATGGGAATTAGTCACTTCACAGATGCAAGCACAACAGACCATTTTAGTGCATTTATACTCTTGTGAAACTAATTCTCCTTAAACCTCAAATGCTTCCCTACAGTGTACCAACAGCCTGGTGTCCCAGCAATAATCAGCATGGGTCCAGCTCTGCATTCCCTAAAATCTGTCTTCTCTACGTTTCCATTTTCTGGGCTACCTTTGTTTATTATCACTGTGCAGCAGCCAGTCAGCTGCACAGTGATTGTTCAACAGAAAGGACATAAGAGTGCATGGTAGAAGTGTTTGAAAATGTAGACACATGTTGATAACAAAAATCTCATTCACCCAGGATAGGATGGTTTGGCCTCCCAAAGAAAAAAAAAAAAACAAAACCAAACTTGGAACGAAGTAAGTCTCTACAAAAATAACTTCATAAAGAAAATTTCAATTAAAATTCATGCTTTGTTGCTGTTATTTACATCTCCAGTAAAATCCAATAGTGGTAAATTTGAACTGTATACTATGTGAAAAATCCTCTGCCTGGAAGACTAAACACATGCAATTCAAACCCAAATGAAAACTAGTAATAAAGAAAAAAAAAACAGTCCATAAATACAAGCCCCAAAATACAAACTCTCAAGTCCATTTCTAGCAGTGCTGCAATTACTTAACCAGATGTCAAGTGTGCCAGGTCAAAAATAAGAACAATCCTCTTAAAGGCAGGTAATGTGAAACTTTTACAACCATAATTCATCTCTCTGAAATCTCATCAGAAAATTGTGCTAACCAACCTACCAGGACTCTCTAAAAATGTGAAGTGATCCATGACTGCAATGCAATTCTGAAATTGCCAACTGATTTGAAGGAGGATTTACATATATACAGATATATACACATACACACACACACACATATATATATTAGAGAGGAAAATTTAATATAGTTTTTAAAAGTGATCTATGGCATATAGCAAGCACCTGAAGCTGTGGGAATGCACTCTCTGATTTGGGTACTGATTCCGCTCCTGATGTGCAGTAAACATTACAGAGTCCCATCTAATGAAAAGTGCTTTGTCAGCCTGGACTTCGCAAGAACTCATGAATATGTGAGCCCCGTCCTGTTACATTCATATCATGTTCTGCCCGCTGAAAAGAGCTACTGTGTACTGACGCACCCTTATTTCAAACGGCAGCATCTTGTGTATCTAAAAGCTCCTCCTGAAAAAAACTAAAAGCCCAAATCCTTGCATACAGCAAAATATTTCCAAAGCAGCTAGCGTGTTGTGCTCAGACATTCTGAAACCTATTACTGGAAAAGCTTGCTGTGGAATACTAATGCCTTCACATTTCCCACCCCTCCCCTCTCCTTTTTACAGGGGAAAGAACTGAAAAGTTGGTCATAGTGGGCCTACATCTGTATAGTGGCTACATTCTCTTTGCCTCCTTTCATTTTGTATAAATTACATTTAATGCACTAAATGCATGTTTGTAAATAAACACAAGTCATCCCAAGAGCACACACAAAAAAAGCTGTGCAGTAACAATGCATTTCATTGTATCTCTTCTCAGGCATTTTATGGAACATGCCTAACACCTTAAAACATAATACTAAGCATGCCTACATATTTCACAAAAATACAGAAAATATAAAATTAAAAATGCTGCAAGGTCAATTTTATATCCATGCAGTATTTTTAGCATAAGATTATTCCCTTGTTAAAAGTTTGATTCCTATAGATAAAGGCAGGAGTCTGCTCAGAAAGCAGATACCTCTTTAAATCAATGTTGGTTTTTACGACCTAGGATACTGCTCAGCGCTAACAAGAGTAATGAAATTGGCCCTTTGCAATGTAACTGCGCAACATCAACTACAGCTGAAGAACTTACTGTTATTTTAATTTATTTTCTAAAAAAAAGAAAAGGCTAATACTGCTGTCTCAACCTATGAACACACTTTGCGGTCAACAGTAGGAGAAATGGTAGCCTTCCACCTTTGCGCTCTCATCCTCTGCCTGGAGACATCACCTTTTAAATGGGATTCATATGGCAGTGGCACATCTCTATTTTGACTGCAGTAGCATTAGAGAGTAAAAACGAGGTGGGGGAGAAGAGACTGTATTTTTCAGAAGCACCCAGTTACAATGGAAGTCCATTTGCCAAGTGACGTAGGACCAAATATTAGAAGTTGAAAATGTGTCTAGAAGACCTACACAGACATTGCCCCAGTGAGATTTCTCAAAGGCACCAACATGAAACAGAAGACAAGACAGCTCAGAATTCAAAGGTATTCTGGCTGGCAGAGCACTGCAGCTACTGTGCTTAGAGATTACTGTGATCTACTAATTGTACAAACAGATTAATTACCAAATTGTCTGTGCCCCATATCTAACTGTTAGCTTAGTGTCCAACAACCCACTACAATTCTTGACCGAATTTCTTAACCAACCCTGCTAAATCAGTATTCCTTAATTTCATGCATTGTGCAAGTACAAGATACAATTCAAGTTTCTCCATACAGGGAACTCAGAACAGGTATTTCATTTTGATTAATTTGTGAAGTTACATCAGTGAATCCAACATCACAGTCATTTGTGCACTTCACTGAAACAGCTGCAATGTCATGCAGAACTGCAACATACACTGACATTTGGCAGCAGAATCCACAATCTTCACAGGCTCAGAGAGACTATTCAACTGTGGCACACTGAAAAAAATCTAGGTTTCTTGAAACTACTAAAAAGCTCAGTCCAAACAAGTTTCATACCTGCATGGTTTTACATTACTCGGTTTTACAGAAATAATTGAGACAAATAATTAAAGTGTCAGAAACCTTATCTTCCCAATTATCATATCAGAAAACGTCTAAAAGGATTTTAATTACCTTGCACTTCTCTGGGCAATAATTTATTTTTTTTCTCCAATCTCATGTTTATGATCTTTATAAGCATGTTACTGTTACAAAGTCATACTGCAACAATCCATTACACAGCTAAGATTGAAGAAGATGTTTTGAGAAGACCTCATCTTTCTAGATCAAAGGTGGAGTGACCCAAGATGCTTTCACTTTTCATGATTGTCCTTATGCTAGCAACAAATGTGCCAGATTTCATGCAAGCCCTCCCTAATCCAATTTTAAATGAGCTGGCTTAAAACTGAGTAGGAGACAATTAGTGACAAGAAGTGCCACTGGAAGAATATTTAGGTAATATCTTAAACCACCTCAGCTATTTTAAAATTTGATTTGTCCACACCTCTGCTTCAGTAGAGACGTGTATCATGCTGTCAGAGCACATTCCAGAGAAGGTACATAAGCCATTTTGGTTCAAGTGAATCACTTCAACAATGTCAGTACAGTTAATGTAGTACAAACTGGTAGAGATAAAAATTAGAAAATATTTCAGGCCAACACCAAGCACTTTGGTAGTTTACACTATTACTGTGAAAAACAGAAGTGAATTTGAAAATTCAGAATTAAAAGCAGCCACAACTCACTCATTCTGTTCTTGAAAAAGTAAAAGCATTTTTTTTTAAATGTCCAGTTTATTCAAGGAAGAAAATAAACCTTGGATTTCTATTCCCAAGTTCCTCTTTTGGCATCTACTGACAGGACAGAACACTTGTTCCACTAATGTCTGCTCATAGCCCTCAAAACCCCCTGGATTTTCCCTCCCAGTATTAAAATTCTCAACTTTAGGAGCAATAGCAGCACAGAGTATGTTTCTCTATCTTGTTGTTATTAATTAAGTACCATTTGCTGCTTGTGAATTGCTATTATTTAGTTGCACTGGATGGGTGTGTTAGAAAGTAATGGAAGATGGATCAACAGCTGTAGTTATGAAAATTATGGCAGCACATCAGAGGAACTGCAGCTGCTCAATTCATGCAAATAAGAGCTACTTAGCAATGACTATAATTATACAGTATGTCAAACAACATAACTGGAGTAAAAGTAGAGACTACATATTTTAGAAAGCCAAAAGATTTCCATTTCATTACATTCACATTCCCTAAACTCCTATTAGGGATAAGATTCACTTTCTGTCACTGGACTCACAGCTACAGAAAGGTCTACTCTAGATCTCCCATGTGCAGCCTCCCGCCAGCGCTGCAGCTGTCAAACACGGTACCTCTCTGCATGTTTACTCGGCATTTATCATACAGCCTGCAGTTAAGAGGCCATAATCAGAGCTGGGCTTCCAGTTCACTAGCTGCTGTGTAGGTATGAAGAAAGATCGGGCTACATCTAGTCTCAAGGCAAAGAAAGATTGCTTCTGAGTGGCTCAGACAATGTGCATACCATCTCTGTCGAAGGCCTGTTCCTGATACCTGGAATGGCACTATAATACTCTAGTTTGCTTAGTGTTTCTTCTGAATGTAAGTACTTTCAGCTTGTTCTGGATAATTTCTTTCCCACTTCATGGCCTAAGGCCCCTTTTAAAGAGCACATTTCCTTCTCTTAGATAAAAACTTCTCTAAAACACTGTCCCACACAACATCCTTCTCTCTACACTAGAGAGGCATGGGTTTGATGGACGGACCACTCGGTGGATAAGGAGTTGGCTGGATGGCCGCACTCAGAGAGTGGTGGTCAACGGCTTGATGTCCAAGTGGAGACCAGTCACGAGTGGTGTCCCTCAGGGGTCCGTGTTGGGCCCGGCCCTGTTCAACATCTTTGTCGGCGACATGGACAGCAGGATAGAGTGCACCCTCAGCAAATTCGCCAATGACACCAAGCTGTGTGGTGCCATCGACATGCTGGAAGGGAGGGATGCCATCCAGAGGGACCTGGACAAGCTGGAAAGGTGGGCCCAAGCCAACCTCATGAAGTTCAACCAGGCCAAGTGCAAGGTCCTGCACCTAGGTCATGGCAATCCCAGGCACAAATACAGGCTGGGCAGAGAATGGATTGAGAGCAGCCCTGAGGAGAAGGACTTGGGAGTGCTGGTGGATGAGAGGCGCAACATGAGCCGGCAATGCGCCCTTGTGGCCCAGAAGGCCAACCGCGTCCTGGGCTGCATCAAGAGGAGTGTGGCCAGCAGGTCAAGGGAGGTGATTCTCCCCCTCTACTCTGCCCTGGTGAGACCCCACCTGCAGTACTGTGTCCAGTTCTGGAGCCCCCAACATAAGAAGGACATGGACCAGTTGGAGAAGGTCCAGAGGAGGGCCACGAAGATGATCAGAGGGCTGGAGCACCTCTCCTAAGAAGACAGGCTGAGAGAGTTGGGGCTGTTCAGCCTGGAGAAGAGAAGGGTCCAGGGAGACCTGATAGCGGTCTTCCAGTACCTAAAGGGGGCCTACAAGAAAGACAGGGAGAGGCTGTTCAGTAGGGCCTGTTGTGATACGACAAGGGGTAATGGGTTTAAATTAGAGGGAGGTAGATTTAGACTGGATATTAGGAAAAAATTTTTTACCATGAGAGTTGTAGAGCACTGGCACAGGTTGCCCAGAGAGGTGGTGGATGCCCCATCCCTGGAAACATTCAAGGCCAGGCTGGATGAGGCTCTGAGCAACCTGATCTAGTCAGGGATGTCCCTGCTTCTTGCAGGGGGGTTGGACTAGATGACCTTTGAAGGTCCCTTCCAACTCTAACCATTCTATGATTCTATAAAAGTTCCTCATTTTCAGAGAGGCTGTGCACAGTGCTTATCCTGGTACATCTGTAGGCTGTTTGCACATTAGCAACTGTTTAAATAATGTGACATTTTATTATTTTAGTTTCTCCCAGTTTCTGTTCTGCATTCAGCCTTGTTAATTAAAGCCCTCTGTTTTTTGCTAGCTGTTTCATGCTGCAAATCCCTGCAACGGCATGTAAAAAAAAAAACAAGGACAGAACCTCATTTGCTTTCCTCTGCATCTCCAACTCTTGTTTCAAAAACTGTACAGCACAAAGTTATGTTACAAATAAACCCAGAACACAATATGCCAGATTAATAGTTTTGTTTATTTATTTTTACTTATGACAGCCACATAAAGAGACACAGGAAGACTGCAAAACTGTATATCCTCTTACATCTCACTCAGGGGTGAGACCCACTTGGTGTATAACACAGTAGGTTGCTAAAGCTCCTGACTGCTCTTGTTTTACACGGTGATTCAAACTGTATAACCTGACAGTAACAACCCTTTCCTCTGTACTATCAGGAAACCCAAACTTTTCTTCTGTGAAGTCTGCTGACAAAGCCCAGATCCTAATGTCTTGGAATTCAGGGACCTGACTCCTGGTAAACGTGGTACCTCAAGCTTCCCACATTTCATAGTTGCTGTCATTAAATCACTGACACAACATTACAGCAACTCAAGTTGTTGATCTTACCTGAAATCACAGGCTGTGGTAAGTTCTGCTCCTCCTCCAATCGCTTTTCCTTGGACTAATGCAACACTGAGCAAACGCAATCTACACAAGAGAGTTTTGTAACAAAAATTAATGCTTTGGTCTTTTAGAAATTACAGAAGGATTCAAACAAACCATCTCTATAGTAAAAGATCAGAAAAATATGCTGTTCCAACTCATTCAAATAACTACATCTTTGTGGGTAAGTAGCACAATACCAATTTGACTTATGCTAAAATGATTATTGCATAATTAATATGGAATTCCAAAATGAAACAGCAAGACAGATACATAAAATGGAATCGAATTAAAGAATATAAGATACTACATTATGAAAAATACATGCTACAGGTTACACCTAAAAAGACTATCTGCAAGAAGGAGTGACAGGACAGCAACACAAGACCCTGCACTAGGCCAGTACACTACAGAAAGCAGTAGAAAGGGACACGAAGAACTGCAGTGGCTGGGTTATCTAAAAATAATGAGATTCATCATGATACCTTCAGCAGCTTCTTCAGAGTGTTACCATCTCAGTCATCGACAACACTTTTTTTTGGAGGACAAAACCATCCTTTGAGGATAGCAACAATCTGTTACCTTTGATGGTGGTGTATTTAATCATGCTCAAGGTATTTAATTGTGTTCAAAGTAAATCGAAGGACAGAGGGAAGGAAGAGTATGTATGGAGAACCTCTTCCCCCACTGCCATTGTGAAATGAATACTAATGAACAGTGACTGTCTTAGGATAAGCCCTCTGCCCTAAGAAATTAAGACAACTGGTTAGTCCCAGACTTTGCATGCTGATGCAGCTGTTATGTCTTTTACCATGAAGAGACATTTAATTCGTTGAACAACTGAAACCAAATTCAGAAGTTAGCTTCCCAATCATGATGACATGTTTGGTTTTACTTCTGCTTTAACAGAAGCATCAACAATTTCTTATGGCCTGAGTTCACTTACGAGCTGCAGCACACTTTGTACAATACATGGCACAAGTGAACTCACTGGAAGAGTGTAACCTCATTATTCCTATCGTCTATGGGGAACCAGAAGATATGGGCCCACATCCCCTGCAGCCACACTGATCCATTTGAGGCACCTCCATTAGGATCACAGTCAGCCTCAGCTCCCTCCGAGGGAGATTGATCCCATCTACAACAGACATCCCCAGATAGCAGTTCAACGCTCCCCCTGAACAATGGCTTCAACGTAACTCTTAGTCAAGATACCTGAAGTGGGGATTTAATCTTCATACATCGTGCTCCTCTTTGCTTTGCCCCAACAATTTTGATTACATGGAGACCAACTTACACAAATGGATTCTAATTCCGATCCTGAGAATGCCTTACAGGACTACTACTAAGTTGTCTCCAATCTCCTGGGTAGTTTTATAGAATAATGTTAACTCATAACACTTTTCCATATAGATTATTTGAAAACAAAGAATATTTATCTTCAAAGAGCTCTGTGCAGAAAAAAGACAGACTCTACCACACATGGATTTAATAGAAATGTGGTTTCTTAAGGGAAACTAAATCTAAAGGAAAGGAAAAAAAAAAATGTTTTTCAGAAGTACCAGATGGTAGAACTGAATACATTCCCCTTATGAAGTGGGAAGATTAAATAAATATATTAAATAAATGTTACCTGCGTAGGCTGCATAAGCTGTCCCTGCTTGTTTTTTAAGAGCTACTGATTTCCACTGAGTTACAGACGTCAGCTTCAGAAACTTTGAAGGCCTAAATTTCCTTAACTCTAGGTATCTGCTGGCCCTCCACATATAAGGCTATAGGGTCTTTTCTGTTCCAGTCTCTGGGAAGTATAACAGCTGCAAAATGTCACGGTCTAATTTAAATCCATAAATACCTATCTGATTAACATGCACATACAAGGTCCGAGATTCAAAATGACATACTTAAAACTATGTATTTAACTTTAAACATCTTGTTAAAGAGTCAGACAAAACATATTCCAATCCTTGTAATTACTTCCTAAAGAAAGGTAAATAAGATATATTACCTCATAAGTCTGGTTAAGGTGTTTTGCATAAACATGCACATATTCATTCCATCCTACAAAGAATAGGAAATTAAAAAATGTTAAGTGATCCTAATGTGAAGCAATTAAACACACAGATGGAGTAGACAGGAGTACTCACTCTATTTACTCTAGCTGGGTTTTTCTCTCTTTGATTAATCTTTCCCGAATTCCAGCCCAACCCCACTATGCACAAACAGAAAACCTAGTATAAATGAGGTTTAAAAAAAAAAAAAATCTGAACTCAATCAACTTTGATGAATTTCAGTTATAATTAAGCCACTGTTAAAGTAATTGCAATACCAAATTTCTATGATGTGAAATTTTACATCCTTTCCTCTTAATTTCCTCTTCTCGCTCCCAGTTAAATACCCATAAAGCTGAGTTTTAAAAGTCTGTATAGGACCATAGAGGGCTGCATACTTTTTACTGTTCCAAATCTGTAAAGTTTTACACAGCAGCAGGGCATTGCAACCTCTAAAAGACTGCATGAATTCAAGAACAAGTAGATAAACTCAGGACAGAAAAATCAACAAAAGGTTATTAAATACAAGGTAATACCTTTAGCTCTAGAAGTCTTAGTCACAAGCTGCTGGGGAGTAAGAGAATATTTTGAAGCAAAGTTGTTATTTATTATTGTTCTTAGATTCTTTCTCAGAAATCTAGTATTGACCAGGAACAAATGGCTGGGCTAAATGACTCAGTATGACCATGTTCATATACATACTAAACTGCATACACTGAACTACACATGTGCCATTTAATCCAGATTTAAAAAACGTCTGGACACCGTAAAGGTAAAAAACCAGCAGGTAACAATTTCAGCATGTCTTTTAAAAACAAAACAAAACAAAACAAAAAAAAAACCCCAACCCAACAAAAAAACCAACCACAAAAAAAAAAAAACAAAACCCCAAACAAATGGTAGGAAGAAAAAGAACAAACAAATATCTCTTTATTGGCATTTACTAATTTTTATAACACAGCTTTACAGGGGTCAGCAAGTTAAAGAATCTGCCTTAATTAAAAGCTTCTGACTCATACCTCAGCGAAAGAAGAGATATGCAGTAAGTCTTTAGTACATCTTGGAATAGGACCTTGAAATAACAGTAAGTCAACTTCAGCTGATTTACTGTCCATTTATTCATGCGTTGCCAAGACCTGACTCTGCCCAACGCCAACGGCATTATTGTGTTTAGGGACAGATCTCTGGCAGACATAAGCTGTCACGACAATCGCTACAGGAACCAGTGAATTTGGTTTCATTACATTAAAGGCCTGCTTGAAAATTTCAGCACAGGTTGATTTACAAAGACACTTTTATTTATCACTGTAGCAACCTCCTACACCCATTAAGACCAGTAGCAATATTTCCATTCCAAATTAAAGAACAATCAAATCCTCCATGACAGCTGTCTTAACAGCTAAGTTCAAAACCCACACAAACATACAAGGTACCAGTTCTTAGACATGGATTTGCACAATTCCCACACTACAACCATCGGAATGAAGCTGGAAAAAAGCTCTTCAGAAAAAAAAAAAACGCTTTTTCACTTCATCACAGCAGAATCCTTGCATTCAAATTGGACATCTCAATTCATAAGAAAATCCAAAATGGTAATTAAAGATTAATGCCAGAACAGACCAGCTTGATAAATGCAGTTATGACTGAGCAGACAAAAAGAAAGGTCTTCATATTCTCAGGTGGTGGAGAGATTACTGTATATCGTATGGAAAAAATGCCTGCACAGAAAACATCCTAAAAAAAAGTCACAATTACTTGAGTCCTGGCCAACATACCCTTCAAACCTTCCTGATAAGAAAAATAAGGCTATTAAGTCAGAGTATTTTATCTGAATAAGAGAGGTGTTCGCTGCAGTCTAGTGGAATAATCACATTTTCACCTCTAATACCGTCCTTGGAGTAAGAAGAAAACTAACAAGCAGAAAATGAGGTAAAATACAGTATGCACTACATATGGAAGAAAAGAATTAATAGTTTGCAGTGGGGCTAGGGGAGGCAGGGAAAAAGAAAGTCACCTTCATAAAGTAGAAAACTGTACCACTGGCTCTTTTTGCTGCAAGAGCTTAGAGTCCACTTTCACTACAGACAGAACAAATTTCCAGATCACCTCCAAAAAGGAGAAGTCCTCCCTCCCTCCACAGCTCACTCCTTGGGAACCTCTGTCCTAGAGCTTATAAACAAGGACCAAGGAAAGCAAAATTCTCCTTCACGTCTCTTTCTTCTCAGCTGTCCTTTCAATAGTCTCTCCTGCTTTTCAGCTAGCCACCTTTTCAAGTTTCACTCCAGAATGAGGTTATTGCTCTTGAGAACCAGGCTTCCAAGGACAGAAATTTTTTTTTTTTTTTTTTTTAAATGATTTGCCTTTGTGATTTGGTCAAGCAAGGTTAGCACTTGACAAAGATGAAAGGGTAGGGGACCTGGGTTTGTTTCAGGGTTAGGCACAACTGACCATGGGAGAAGGAGGAGGTGGAGGCAGAGGAAGAGGTGGAGGAAGAGGAAGAGCCACTAGGGAGCAAGAAAATCCTTCACCATTCTTGACCATTATCCTGCCTTTGCTACACCACAGGGAAAGGCGAAATGTATTGTACATTATGAAAAATACAGTCTTCCCTCAACCAACTGGTTGAATAAAATAAAATGCGTTTTCTGTAATTATTAAAAGTTATGGGCTAAAGCAGACTTGCAAAAAAAAATAAAGGGAAAACATACCAGTTCAGGCACAAAGCTATTCACTTCCCACCTCCTCCCCAGACATGGATGCCTGTGGACAGAAAACCTAATGCTCTTTTAACTTGAAACCAGACAAAACTCTCTCATCTGCAGCAAGTTAGAGAGCAGAGTTCTTCAAGAGTAATGAACAGCAAATGCTATTACTTATTCTAGTAAAGTTTTTTTTAATAAAGACTATTAAATCCCACCAAACAGATGGTTTAGGAGTTGGCTATTGTAAAGAAACTCTCACTGCAGGATAAACAGTTTGAATTCTCCCAAAGAAATAGAAAGCAACCATATTTAACTATTCTTGGAGCATTTCTGGTGACTCTTAGACTTAGATTTCAGTACCAGCATGAGATTTAAATTTTTTTGCAAAGAATTTTCAACAGTTTTAATTAATACCTACGCATTTAATTCTGCCCAGTATATCTGTTATGGACCCTAATCCTTACAAGAGCCTTCTCTGCCATTGCAGCAGCTCCAGGTAATCTGTATAAACATATAGACACAATACTAAATGTCAAAGAGAGTATGGAAGCAGAATCACTGAGAATTACGGAATGCAGCACTTTGAAGGAATGTCTAGACTGCAGATAAGAAAAGAATTGGCCTGTGCTTGGTTACTGCTCCTTTTCTCTTGCTATAGTGGTAAAATAAGCTGAAAATTACAGATTAAAAAAAAACCAAAAAACCAACAATTACCTCCCCCACCCTCAAATCACAGATACATCTATATTTTTAAAAAGACCTGGGCTTGTAAAGCATCTAAATGAAAAGTCTCCAGAAACCATTTATATCTATAAAGCACGGTGTCTCCATATTAAGAAAAGCATACCTCTCAGGGTGCTCCACAGAGGAAACAAAGCCACCTGTATCTTTTGAAAATTGGACTGTCCCAGGCCGGACATATTTAAGACATTGTGTTTTTTACGACATTTATTTTCATCAACAGAAACAAGTAATCACTAAAGATAAACATCAGATTAATCAGTTTTTGATTTGGTGTTCTTACTGGAATGTTCAATTAAATGTTTAATTTGTGTGGTTAAATCCTTAAACTTGAAGTGGCCACAAAAAAGCGACAGGATGCTAGTTATCACAACTGCAAAAAAGGATGTGAGAAGCAGCACATGAAGGCCCCCTTCCTCCGTAATTGACAAAATCCTATTTCACACATTGCAAAGAACCACATATTAACCCATAAAAAGAACTACAGCAGACGTGAAAGACAGGGTGGCATGAGTGAAAAACTGCCATCAAACTTGGCCTCCTCAAACCAATAGTTACACACGACTCACCTGACTGAACTACAGGATCAATGACAAAGCTCTACAGCACAAGAATTGCATCTGTTCTCCCATTTTGTGCATGTCCAAAGACAGTTTTAACAAAATTGAATCCTTTGTGTAAGAGCAGACATGCTGCTTAAATTTATAATTTATCAGAAATGATTACTTGTATCCTGCTTCTAAAGGTCAAACTACTGAAGCACAGGTTATTTGATGTGTAAATTCACCATGTACTGCTCTGAGAAACTGAAATAGTGTTTTTAAAATAAAAGGCTAAAAAGAATATTTAATGTAGGAATTCAGAGTTATGAATCAATTACAATAACACTGAAGTCATGGCTTAAAGGGTCTGCCAGCATTTTTTGAACCATTAAAAGCTCTACTCTGTGACTTGCATGTAAAATTGCAGCAGAGGCACAGTGCAACACCTCCGCCTGAAAGGGATCTCAGAATATCAGAAAGCTGATTTTTCTTCAAAAACTTAATTTGTATCAATACTTGCCTGGGAGTTGGACATTGCTTTGACAGCATTCAAATCAGATCCTGAGCAAAAGGTGTTCCCTGCACCATAGATGATAAGGCCTTTGCCATCCTTCCAGTTTTCCAGTTCGGTTACCCTCTCCTGGAGTTCTAGCATCATAGTGCCTGTCACAAGAGGGGAGAAGCAAAATTTTTAACAGGAATTTATTACTACCACTATGTTTTACATCACATTTGTCACTACCAAAACCAAGTTATAATTAATAAGCAATGGGCTTAAAAACCCATCACCTTAAATCCCCCACAGAAGTACTGCCAGAAGTTTTTTCCTCAAAGATGCACTTCCTGAAATTGTGAAGGATATTCTGCAATTTGTGTTACACTTACAAAAAAACCAACCAAACAACAAAACAAACCAACCTGCAAGTAGGCAAATATAAACTCTACCTGATTTATTCTTGTTTGCATACATTCAGGACACATGAACTTACATGTATCTATCCAGATCTGTCCACCAGCCATTTTGACGTTACTGTCATTTCACCCTGCCCAAAGAGCTGGCAGAGGACAGAAAAGAATCATGTGCAACCTGCGTTCAAGGTATGACCAGTCAACGTTAATAAAGATTCCTAATAAAAGGCTGAACAGCAGACTATGTTGGAGGCCAAAGACATTTAGAAGTGTTCATCCAAAAGAAAACAAAGATATATTTTAAAACAGGAGCAAAGTACCTTTTATCTTTTAAAAAGATAAGAAAAAAAGAAAAAAGCTAAATCTAAAACATCTTTGATTCCCTCCCTGGTAGCTTTCTAGAAAGGCTCTCTTCACAAAGTATATCCTAGGCTCCAAATGTATGGATTATACAGTAGAAGCTTTCTACTTCTGGCTTAAAAATATGATTCTCTTATGTTCACTTAAGTACCCTTCCTGACATGGAACTCTACAAACTCCTGTTTCCAGAGCTCATCCTAGCAGTATCTTCCACACCAACTGAGCTTACCCAGCATTAACTTAAAGCTCTTCCTCTCTGAATGCCTATGACTCTCATTCAGTTATATTCTTAAGACAGAACATTTCTGAAAGTAGCCCACACATAGGCTGATGATACTCTCAGCTTTACTCTCCTTTAACAAGAATCTCGATGAACAAGCCTATCTTCTTCAGATAGAAATGTGCTTTTGATTAATACCCTCAAAGACTCTTCCTTTTTCTGCCAAGTATGTTGGATTTTTGACCCTACACCTGCATGCATGGAACTCATCCCGTTCTGAAACTGCCTCTTAGCAGCCATCCTCACACAGAACAGTGGCTTTTCCTTCCTGCTTGTTTTCCTTGCAGTTGCTTACGAAGTAAGCTTCCCAACACCAGGTCAAGAGTGAATTTGCAGTCAAGCACTTCCACCTTAGGCTTGGTCTCAGCCACTGAAATACAACATTTTGACAATGTTCCTGAGGAGGGCAATAATTAAGTGGACATTACATATTATACACTAAAATGACATTGAGCTGTTTTTTTTCCCCACTGTCAAGTTGAGACTATGATCCTCTAACAAATCCCAGCACTTTCACCAGTTCCCTTCCCTTCTGTATTTTTATAAATGGTCATGCTTTGTGTGTTGCACATTACATTTGATGTCATTGAGTTTCACCTTGCTGATCTTATGCTCTTTGTAGCAGTTAATCAAGATCACTCCTCTGCTCCAAATAATAATCATCTTGCAAGATCTCCCAGTTTGGGGTCATCTGACAATTTCAGCAGTTCACCATCCAAGTTCCATCATCCAACCCATGAATGAAAATACCGAGCAGAACTAGGCCTAGATAAGATTTTTGTGGGTCTTCACCTGAAATGCTTTCTCAGCCTGACAACATACGCAACGACTTTTCTGCAAATGCTGTTGTTTAAATAGTATGCATCAAACCCCTGAATTTCACTTTTTACATATTTCCCAAGTTTTCTTACAAAAAAAGGTACTTGGGCTGGCATCCAAGCTTTGCCAGAGTCAAGATACAGCACAACCACTGTTTATGGTGCTTTTAATAATCAAAGCAGTGAGGTACTGAAGTGTCTTTCTACAGAGTATTATGAGCCAAAAAAATAGTTAACCGAAAAATGGAGTTTACAAAAAGAAACTGTATGAGCCAGTTACATGCAACAGCAGGGGACAAGAGACATGGCCAGAGCCTGTCCCGTCCTCCTGGGAGAGGATCCCTTCCATTACTGACGACACCGAACTATTACATTACCAACAGACAGTCCATGATGTTTGACATAATGATGAGGACACAATACTAAAGCAAATCCTCCTTCTGCCAGTCTTGTTCCTTCAGTATTTGATACCAGTAAGTTCATGCTCTTCACAGAACTAAATCTATTTGTAATAATAATTTGTGTGCATCTTAATTACAATCTGAAAATAAATGCTTTAAAGTCAATTCTAGAAAATAAAATTATCGCTATTATTATCCAATTCCTGCAGGCTGGCTTCCTTCTCTTTTAAATTAAGTTCAACTTTAGTTCAGCAAGAGGTTGGACTGCTGAAATTGGTTCCACCAGGCTTAAACTGACATTATTAGCATTTGTTTCCAAAGAGATCATTTCAAACAGGTGGCTATCAGATTCCAATTAAGAAGAGAAAAAAGGCATAACAACCTCCACATTGCCCATTAGCAATTTGCCAACAATTTTGTTTTGCTTTTTGTTCCATGAGTTTCTCAAGCTTAGAATAAACATAATTCCTTTGAGATAAAAAGCTGCTGTGTAAAGTAAACGCCTGGCAAATAGGATTTCTCTCAACAGTTTAATAATGTTTTGCAGCTTTCTAAATGAAGTGTGTATGTATATATAAATTCACATCTGCCACTATTCAGAAGCTCTGAGACACAGTATTAACAGAATTTATCTGAGGGGGGGTATCTACAGGCTCTGGCTGATGAAGTCAACGAGATCTTGCCAGGGTAATTTAGGGGCTGCACATCCCATTCCATCCCTTTTCATACTTCTCCTGAAGGTGAATTACTTGATACACAACAAAGGTGCTTGCTAGTTCCTCAGCAACTACAGCTCACAAGCAGTAATGCTGAAATGAGGAGCAGTATAAATTAATATGCCATACCATCCACCACAGCAGCAAAGGGGCCAGCATGATTTTGCTTCTACTCTACCTCTTGTAACAACAAAAGTCTCTGGCAGAGGTGCACAGTAGAAAAAAAGCAGTAATTTCTTCAACTGCCATAGTAAGATTTGCCAGAGCAAATTTCTGTGGCTATTACCTAGCAAGATGGAGGACTGCTCCCTACAGGGCTCTACACACTACCATAAAACAGAACTGCCTGATCCTACGGCTCATTTGCTATATGCTAATCAGGGTCTGCAACACAGACAGAACTATTAATTTCCTCACAGCTTTTTGTAGCTCCTTTTTGCTACTAGAGCATCTAATTCACATACACTAATAATTTATTTTCATAGCAGTCCTATAAGGAGAGAAGAGATTATTTTACAGACCACTAACTGAGCCAAAGAGAAAATATCTGCTAATTTTGGGTGCTCAACTTGAGATGCATGACACAATTTCAGTACATTAACATTATATAGCACTTCATGTAGTCAAAGCGCAGCTACCAGTGGCCTAAATAGCAGCTGCAACTGCTCAGTACTTCAGCAAATCAGTCTGAGCCCCTTCTGCCAAGCACCTAGAAAACAAGAGAACATAGCTGTAAGTTTCTATGAAAGTTTAGTTTAAGCAATTTGACTTGTATTACATCTGATCTCCATAGCAGACTGAGCTTTATCTATCCTCTCTCCTTTTGCTATTGCATCTCTTACTTCTCTTTCAACTTCCACAACAAATAAGCTAAGAACACTCATCCTACACGCTGTATGTTGCACAGCTCTGTTTTGAGTCAAAAATAAAAATCAGGGTGTAGAAATAGAGGAAACAACAATGGAATGATGATTGCATGACAACATGTATGCTGACAGGAAGGCATTCAGAAGGACAGTCTCCATGCTAACATCTTTCAGCTACGTCTCATGTTAGATAATGATTTTATACATAAGCTTTTAAAGGAAAACAAAAGAGAAACTGCAGAAATATCTAGATGCATTACCACTAATACTATTGTTCTGTTAGGTTCTCTTCCTTTCAGCTAACAATCATTAGTGAAAGGAGTAAACTGACATTCTCCATGTAAATAGCTCTGTGCTTTGCTAGTGGGTTGCAAACGTATTTGCTGACAGCAAAGGAACAGTGAGAACTGGGCAGGAAAATAGAACAGCAAAAACAAAGAAATCAACAAAATGACCAAATGTATCAATTTCAAAATATTAAGACATAAAGGCATTCTTACAGTAAAGGCTTACACACAGCTCAAGTTCAGGCAGATGCAGATCCCGAACCTTATGTCTGAAGAGAATGGCATAAATCGGAATATTCTAGACAGTTAAGGAGAGACAGGAAATATGCCCATCTTGGAGATCAAAAAGTCTCTCGTAATACAAGATTAATAAAATAGGGCACTTGGTTTTGATAGCCAAATATTGTCCAGTGTAAAAGCACATTAAATAGATCCCCGAGATCAGATCCCAGCTCATCTGATCTTTAACTAACCAGTCATTGGTATTTAAGACATAAGGCAAACAAAGAAGAAACGGAAGCCAGTTTGGGTGACTGGAAAAGACCAAATTACAGAAGTTTAAATTACAGGGAAGGCTTTAGGTAAAGAACAAAGAAGTAAACTCACCCTTTCTACACCACTTACAAAACAAAGATGGGATCTCCCCACTCCAATAAAATACCCTAGAGTAGAGACAAAATGAAACAAGAAACAAGAAAGAGCACAGTAGCAGAATTGTGCTCACTGAAAAAAAAAAAGAGGGAGAGGCATGTTCTGCTAGAGAGTCTCTGTGTCATTGAGAATTTCTTATATTCCTATAACATTTATGGCAAAACTACTATGCAGAACAGTGGGCATTTGCTGCACATAAGGCATAGCTTTTCATTTTGTTTAGGCAAAATGCCAAATTGATAACTGAAGGAGGAAAAAAAAAAAAAAAACCACAAACCAGCAATCTCATCAACTTATTAATACCTGTAAAGGCATTCATTAGCTTTGGGTTGTTCAAAGTAAGTATTCCAATGCCATTGTCTTTTTTGGAGAGGTTGATGGATCCACCAGGAAACTGCTGAAGTTTCTTCTTTATCAATTCTTCTTCATAACCATGAGCACCACTATACAGTGACACCCTTCTCTGTTGTACTATTCTTTCCTTTGTAGTCTGAAGTAAGTTCTTCCACAGGGAAATGGCCATTTCTGGAAATAAATAGGGGGAAAATATAATCAGGAAATTTCCTTTGAGATCCACCTCAGTCCTCTGCCAGAGAGGGAAGCAGGATACCAGAAACCCGAAACAGGCACAAATACAGACTGGGCGGAGAATGGATTGAGAGCAGCCCTGAGGAGAAGGACTTGGGAGTGCTGGTGGACGAGAGGCTCAACATGAGCCGGCAATGCGCCCTTGCGGCCCAGAAGGCCAACCGCGTCCTGGGCTGCATCAAGAGGAGTGTGGCCAGCAGGTCGAGGGAGGTGATTCTCCCCCTCTACTCTGCCCTCGTGAGA
>WHYT01017459.1:80063-116386 GCA_009806455.1 Tetrax tetrax | reverse complement strand
AAAAAAAAAAAAAAAAAAAAGAAAAGAAAAAAAAAGGAAGAGTCTGTCATTTTCAACTGCATAGTTATATGCATTAACAGCTCTTTAATATTATCACTATGGTAATAAAGAGCAGCAGCAAGTGCAGGATTAGAAAACAAATTGGACATCACTGCCTGCTGATCATGACTCACGATTAATGACTCATGCAAGGTACTATCATTGAATTATTTTCTTTAAAACCATCTCTTACAGTACCGGTCAGTACCCAGTCCTTTTTTAATAAAAACAGGATTATTTTAACAGTTCAGTCTGAGAAAGCTAACCACTCAGGAAAAGTGTGATATTTAAGCTACAGCTCTCTCAAACTAAAGGGATTTCTGCTGATCTCTGACAAATGACATCCAAAATTTCAATCAGTATGGAGCACTCACAGTCCACAGGGTGACGGAGACTGATTTTTCTGTGCTGGAAGTGAAAGCAATGCAAGAGAAAGCTGTTGCAGTAACCCACCCAGTGCTGTAGGACAAGTCAAGAGAATTTCTTACACTAAAATGTTCAGATTCTCAGTTTAACATAATTATGTCTATTTCAATGCACTTACAGAAATGACGTCTTAGTTTAATTTAAAAAGTCAGACATGCTATAGCCATTGACATCTGTAGTACACCCAGTTTAGGTATAGTTTTAATAGTGAAAAAAACCTCCGGCACTACAGGAATAACAAACACTACTGGCAATTAGCATCTTTCAAATGTTTTATGGAGTGCTATAGGTTTACGTATCACTGGTGACAACTAAGGGATAAGCTGATAGTATGGATATCAATAGTTCATTCCACAGTTATTGTACCTCTTACATAAACCAACAGTTTAAATCCCATTTGGCACTCAAGTGACTTTATAACACCCTTGCCTGTAGGCTAGCAGACTGGGTTAATAGGAACACATGTCAAATGTCAACACTTCAGTAGCAAAGGAATGATACACATTATGCAAGAGCAATGTATGTATCTATATGCAGATACTTACACACAGTATATGTATTTTTATGTATGCATGTGTATCAGAGGCAACTGTCTAATTAAAATTCACCTCTTACAATGTTAATAATAAAATAATAGGATAACACCAGCACCAATATTCCCTAACTGAGCAGATTCTTTAGGAAACTAATAAACCCCAACTTTTGAACAAGCAGATTTGCCCTTGCCATTCACCACCTCCCTGTTGCAACCCTAGTTTTTCTCTTAAAACACGCTATCAAACAGCCACCTCCAGCAACATTGCCAGTTGCAATTGCCAGCAAGCATAAAGACAGCCCACCAGAGCACTGGGTAAGGGATGTAGGTAGCACTTCCAGGATGGGTAGAAGAACTAAGGCAACCCAGAGAACTGGGCACTGGGAGCCCAAACATCCATTTGCACTGCACGCACAAACTAGAAACACTGCACTACAGAGCAGCTACACAGAAATAATCAGCAAGTTAAAGCGCCTGAGAAGGGAAAATTCCAGCTCAGAGACAGTGCCTGAATTATTGACACAAGTCAGGGAAAAAGAAAATGGGGAGAAAAGATGCAGGCATGTGTTTTGAATATGTCAGGGAAATAAGTGTGCCCTTTCATGTGGGGTGACAGGTGTGATGTGCAGATACAGACTTGCGAGTCACCTGCAAAAAAACATCCACTGAATTTGGGGTTTTGGATGAAGGAATTCAGAGATAAAGTGTAGCAGAAATAAAGGGATTCAACACACAAAATCCATGAAAGAAATCTCAGGGAGAGGAAAAAATTTAAAAGACATAACAAAAAAAAAAACAATTAGAAAGGCACTTTTGTGACACTGCCAAAGGCATCAAAGGCAGCTGACAGGTCAAGCAGCACAGGAGAACTTGACTTGATGGAGACCTTCAGCAGCTGCAGTTTCAGTGACAAGCACAGAAGTGTGAAGACAGGGCACGGGGAAAGGGATAGAAAATGTGAACTGAAGATGATGATGAGATGATTCACAGTTCAACCCTGTGCGTGAGTCTTACCAGCCACTGCAGAAGGCACTCATCTGTACTAGAGAGCAGTGTGTGCATGACTGTCGGATGCTTCACTGGGTTTCTGCAGTGACTGACTAATGAATGGAAAGCAAGGGGTGACCCACTGTTGAGAACTGGCACAACTGACCCTACAATGTGAAAGCAGATGAAAGAGCAGAGAGTGAAAGAGAAATATAACTAAAACATGAAAATAATCCATCTGTACAAAGAGAAGTAGGTTGGAAATGAGTGAAAATCACTAACACCAGCTGACTGGAACCTGGGACAGTGGGCTAGTGGGTGATTGGGGGTGGGGTGAGAAATTTCACTGTTGGACGGAATTCAGAAACAGCAAGATCAAAGGGGGATGCAAATCAGTGAAGAGGAGTCACTGGACCTTGCCTTCAGACAGAAGAACGGTGTAGGAGGGAGGTCTCACCTGTAGGGCTCCTCCCCAGCCCTGGCTCAGCAGGCCACTGTTGCCAGCTGCTTGTAACCACTCCTCACTTGCACATTACAGAGCCCTCCATCTGCCTCTTCCACTTATGCATCTCACTTCTTTCCTTCAGTGATGTGTGGGTTAGGTTAACTTAATCACCTCACCTGACAGGTTCTTCCCACTCTAATAATTACCAGCTGAGGCAAGCTGAGGGGAGTCACCTCTCCAGCTGGAAGAAAGCAGCAAGCACATCTTAAGCATGCTAAGGGACTGGCAGCAGGAAACCTACTGATTAAACTTACAAATACAGAAACTAAACAAAGCTTGTGAAATTCTGCCTCCTCAAGAAGGAAATGCACCTCCTCTATGGGATCTCTACACAAAGCAGGAACTCCTACCAAGTTCAACAGGAGCCACCTCAAGCTCACGTCTTTTGCAAGATGCCATGGCTCTCAAACTTGCTGAACCCTGTTCAAGTTTTTAGTACACTGTTGACAAATCATGTGGGAACAATAGTCAGTTCAGCGTGAAGTACTTAGAGCTTTGCGACTCCTCTAGAAGAGGGCCTTAGAAGTAGCTGGTATTATAAAAGTTTTTTTAGCCTCTATATTGCTGTTGAGAAGAGAAGAAAAAGTCTGGGCCTCCTAGATCTAGATAGCAGCATTAGAAACGTTTACCTGCACAGAAGCTGAGAGAACAGGAAGTGAGATGATGTCCAAAATAACTAACTGCAATGATCACGCACATGTGAAATAAAAACAAATTGTGGAAAAAAAACCCCTTTGTCTGTGGTTTCAAACTGGCCTATCCTTTACACCTCTTTTCTGCTTCTACTTGCCTTTCTTCCATGTTTTTTCATTGTTTCTGAGTAGCTCAATTACAGGGCTAGCAAGCTATGTGTTTTCCAAATTAACTGTTCTTTGTTTAGTTTTGTATTTTTTAATGGTCCCTGCAGGCTAAGGTTTAGACGTGAATTGTTTCTCTGTTCCTAACCAATTACATACTCTTTTAATCACATTTTAATTACTTTGAAGACCTAGTAAACAAATCACATAGAAACATACCCAAGTCCGGTGAAAAATAATGGCATTCAAGGATGCAAAACAGCTGACAAAAGAAGTCTTTCCATAAATACACATGACACTACCTAAAAGATTTGGGTTTGGTCACATGGTGAGTACAAGATCTTGAGTTTCATAGCTGAAAGTGAGAGCAAGAATCCGTTACCTTCTGCACAAAGTACCCAGGCCATTTATTTTTTAATACTTTGATCTAAAGAGGTTCTCTTTGCCTCTGTCACCAAAGGCCCTCTGTACCCATGACAGAAAACACTTTTAAGTTCACCTAAAGCTCACTGCTTTAGGTTTATTTGGACACCTTTAAAATGAACAGATACGCTACTTCACAAGAATGGAAGTGAACCATTCACCACTCACTTTTTAGTCACCAAATCCAAAAGCATAAAAAGTGTAAGGATGAATTAATTCTAGCTGCAACTACAAATACTGATACTTTCCCAAGGATTCATTTGCCTTGAAAACTGTAAGTCAAGCAGTGCTCTGAATTTCACTTTGAACGCTTTTCTTTACCATTGCTCTCCTTACCACCACCACCAGTAAATGCTCTTGCTGACAGCAACAGCAAAAGTCCATCCTGGTGTCAGAACTGGCCACGCAGCACGATTCTCAATGAAGTATCTCCTGCTCCCCTCTGACAGCACTGGGAACTAGCAGAAGTACGCTAGGACAGCGTGTGGCTCCTTGGCTCTACACACTAAATTTCGGGAAGCAAAGACATCCTGCATGGTACCGCCCTAGGAAGAAAGTGAAGCCTTGAGGGGAGAACGGGGGAAACTTCTTCCCCAGCAGATGTTTCTTGCTGCTGACCTTGTGTGATGCCAAAATCCCGACAAGTGCACTGTAGCACTTGGTCTGACCCAGGCAAGTATTCCTGGCACGGACCCTATTTTTTATTTATGTACGTGTTTAAAATCAATAGCCAAGGGAGGGCTCCGTGCCGAGCGGGGCCGAAGGGGGCAGTAACCAGCTGTTCCCAAAATAAGACCCGAAGCCTCTGGGCTGAAGCCGAGCAAGAGCGTAACATTTTCCAGCAGAAACCCCACCGGCCGCTCCAACACCAGCGAGGCCGTCCCGCCTCTGTCCCAGGCACCCAGCGACCCCGCGGGGGCCGGGCCGGGCCGCACCCCGCCTCCTGCCCGCTCCCACGGCAGCTGCCGCCGCCAGGCCCGGGCCCGCTCTTCAGCCCGACGCCCCGGACGGCCCCTGCCCTTCCCCTTCAAAACCCCCAGGGCCTCGCCGAGGCCCCGAGCCGCCTCAGTAGCCCCGGCCTCCCCCCGCCCCGCGGCGAGCCGCCAGGGACAGCTGCCGAGCGCCGCAGGCCCCAGGCCGGCCGGGGGGGAGGCGGAGGCCCGCGGCCCGGCAATGACCTGGCCTTACCGCTCACTCTTCCCCGTCGCCGGTCGGGCAGCGGCGGGCGGTGCTGCGAGGAAAACGGCCCCGCCGGGAACCGCCGCCACGCAGGGCCGGGCCGGGCCGGGCCGGGCCGCTGGGGCCCAGCTCCGCGCAGAGGTGAGGGTGGGACAAGGCCTCTGGGTCGGGCCTGCAGCCCCCCCGCCGTGAGGAGCAGGGGGTGCCGGGGCAGCCCCTGGGGCGAAGCGAAGGTGATTAAAGAGAGTACTGAGGTCCTGCGAGCCCGAGGCTGGCTTGGGGCCGGCAGCCGGGCAGCCTGAGCCACGGCGGGGAAGCAGTGTCCATTACTCGGTGCCACATCCATTCATGGGTGACCCCAGGCACCGAGAAATCGGCTTGAATTTAAGCAGTTTTGCCGCAGAAGATGCCTGTTAGCTCCAAGATTGCTAAGTACCACATGAGCACGTCATTTTTTTTTTTTTTTTTTTTTTTTCCTGCACTGGTAGCCTGCGTGGCTAAAAAGAAAGCCCAGGATTTGTATCCAATCCACTGTAATTAAAGACACTAATTTCTCCGCCATCCTAGAACATCTCGCCTCAGGTTGCTCGAGTCAGGATATGTGCCTCTGCCAGAAGGATTCTGCCTGGAGCGAAGCAGCTGCTCACTGACCTCCCGCCACGCTTGCTCTCCCTGGTGTTACACTGTCTGGAGGAGAGCACAAATGCCTTATCTGTGCCACCATAAAGAGAGACTGGGGCTCTCCATCTTCATGTATATCTATTTTGTCCGTCAGCCCAAGTGTGGGCCCATTCCAGCAGACATGCCCCTGGCCGCTGCCTCCCCAGTTGCAGGTGCTGCTCACCTACACCCGAGCTCTGGCACCTGGGCCAAAGTGCCGAGTCTGCTGCAAACTACCCTGGCATCAAAAGGGAGTAATCCTTAAGCTGTAAATTTGTGTAAACTTAGAGCTGGCATAAAAAGACCAGTGCACACAGCCCTACCCTCTCTGCCCTTACCCTGGCTGGTGGTTTATCGGATGTAAAAACATGTGCTGCCACACCAGAAGAAAGACCAAAAGAAATAAATGCAGATCACTTTCTGTGTTCAAAGCAATATGCATATGCAAGCCAGTCCTTGTTACTACATTCTTGTTAATACATATACATAAGATGACTCAGTTTTAAGTATTTGTAGCATGGCTGAAAGATGTATCCGAAAATACATCTTCTCCACCTTTATTAAAGCTGCTTTTCAACCCAACTGTCAATACAAATGTCCCATAGTTGGTCTAGTTGATTAAATATTATGATTTAACATGTAGAGGGTTTCAATTAATCACATATTTGGAAAAACAAAATCTTTGCACTCTGAACGGATATTTTTAATTGTGTATTGTTAAGAGAATCCTGTGAGAATATGAAATATTCTAGTCCCAGGTGGCAATAGCTTTAGAGAACAGAAGGATTCATTCCCTTATTACCACGCTCCCTGTATAAGCAGAAATACTGCAACAGGCAAGCTTGCCTCTTGTCTTTCATCTTGAGTTCACAGGGAAGAGATTTTTTTTCCAGCAGGATTCAGTCCTGCATTTGTTTCTGGAAAACCTCAGTACCAAGTTAGAAATCTGTGTGAATGAAGCAGCTTTCACCAGGTTCTCCTCCGAGGCCTTGTACAGTTTGGAGCACAGCAATGCCCAGACACGTCCCAGCTACCTCCTAGGCAGAGGAGAGTGATGGTGGTAGGAAGCTCGTGGTTTTCTAGGTAACATATTGCCACCTAGCAGCACTTAGTGAAAGTAGCATAAACCTGACCTTCAGCTCCATAAACAACATTTTGCCTCACTTTTGTGTTTATTATGTTGTATCACATACAACATGATGATTAGAATAGGATGTACTAAGAGTGCAGAATGAGGACTGTAGGAAAACGAACAGACAAATGGAATCCTTTTTGAAAACAGGCACTAAAAACCCCATACAAGTTGTAACTTCCAGCAGGATGGTGACACTAGTCCCTGCATGTTTGACTGTACAATAAGGAAAAAAAAAAAGAGAAAAAAGGGAGAAAAAAGTGCGCAATCCTGCAAATTTTATCATTCTTGTTCATGCAAATAATCCCACTGATTTCAATAACATTTCCTCCTTGCATTGCTAAAGCAGTACTGCCCTAGGACAGTCAGGTCACCTCCTGAATTTCTTAGTATATTCCCCTTCTCTATCACTGACCCAGAAGCTGGCAATGGTGTACTGGCTAAAAGAGCAATGCCTCACTCTCAGATCCAGGGCTGCCAGACTGAAATATTGAATTCCGATAGATACAGAGCTCCCTGGTGCTATTTTTACAAACTCCTTTCAGAGCCATGGGGCAAACTGATGACAGATCCAGGCTTAGATCTCAGGAATTATTGGATACTAACGGACACATAACCCCACAGTCAGTTCATAGAGGGTCTCTTGACTGTAATTTTTAGGAGGCAAATATCATCAACTCTGTCTGGAAGTGTAACAGGCTAAAGGATGACCTAATCCACACTCCAGAGACTAGATACACAAAAATTATGCAGGTACCTACATTCTATTTCTAAATTTCTGAAATATTTCTAAAATTTAGATTTCTGGATTCAGAATCATGGTATTCAGTTCCTCCTCACTGCCTGGACTTGGAGGGTCTCAAATCCCGTTGGTGCCTGGCAGCTGTAATTCATAGGAAGAGACAATTTATATCAGGCTAGCTAACAAGACTACCACCCCAGCTGTCTCTCCTGTCCCCACTGTGGATATCTGAAATGCCCCTCAGCTGCTGCAGCTTTCTAAACACAACCGTGCACGCCAAGCTAAATTTGGTTTGATTTCGTTAGGCAGGGGGTGGCTGGGGACAGGGCAGTCACCATGCATACCTTGGGACTGCAGCCTTATCAGGCACTCATATGTCAGCCTGCCCACCTCATGAATCAAAGCCACCAGCATGCGAGACTGGGGTTGTTTTCCACACAAGATTTGGTGACTGGACATGTCTGCAAAGGGCTCAGCTCTTGACAGGTGGGTCCTACCTATCCTGCCATGACATGTTGATTCCATGTTCTCTGCCCACGTTGTTTAAAGGTCTCCTCTTGCGGGCCCTGTGAGACCTATCAGACCTGACTCTGGGCTCCACCAAGACATGGCTGGAAGAAGAAGCAAATAAACACTCTCCTTTTGTAGCACAGCATGGGAAGCATTACCCAGCCGGGCTGAATGCCCTCTTCTGCCCAAGCAAACCAGCTCATTTCTCTGGGGAAGGTGCTCTGGTCAGCCGATTAGGGTGTGTTGTGAGGAAGCTGAGGGAACAGAACCCAGGCCTCCATGCCGAAAGCTGTTTGACTTGGTGTAGCATCATGAAATATTCATCAAGCCAGAGAGCAGGAGAGAGGTTCGACATGGCCACAGCTTGGGGTTTGCTCACTCGCTCAGTAACCCAGCAAATATTGATGTATTTAAACATTTATAGCTACTTAGGTTATTGCACGCAGTATAGAGCAGTTTGAACAGGCAGGGGAAAGTTCTTCCTCGGCAAAGTCCTCTGCCTGGCTACAGCTCACCGCTGGCTCAGTGTAGCTGCTGACAAAAGGGCCAGCAGGACCCTGCCATGTGATCCCACATTTCACTTTACCCACACTGTCATTTGATTAGACATTAATTTTCTGGCAGGGAATGTATACAGTACAAAAATATGCTCTTGTGTGGTTTACCTTCCTACACAAGATAAGATCTTATTTCAAAAGAGTGCTTAATTTACAGTACAGCTTAAAATAACAGCTCATCTCTGTGGAGGGGTGGTGGTCCCACACTTGTTCCTCCTCCTTCCTGGGAGGGAGGACCAAGGGTGACTGCACAGAGAGCTGGTTGAGCTCACTGAACTGGCAGAAAACTACTTGTGCACATTTTCATTCCAAGGCTAAGGAACTGAACCAGCCTGGCTTGCTACCAAGTGAGCAGCAGCGACACAAAACAGGGGAAAGAAGATGGAGGCAACCTTAGCAGGAAGACCATCCTTTTTTTTGTTTTGTTTTGTTTTTGTTAAAAAGTGCTGTTTTAGCAGCAGTGAGCTATCAAATGGGCTTGGTTGTATTATTCCTGCCTTTCCACATGGCTCTTGGGGCATTGCCAGTTTGAGGAGAGGGAGTGGGTTAGAAATACGTGGCCCAGATCAAAGATACATGAGCAGGTTCCCTTCTTCTGAGGGAGCAGCCAGTCAGTCACTGGGTCAGGCTGATTGTACTGGAAAACTCCACCCTAAATCCCTTTGAAGATCTGTCTGTCTTTCGTCCCTCTCCCTCAGATCTCTCTTGCCACTCTGTTCTATAAAACTTTCAGAAAAAAAAAGGCATCATGCCTTTTTCTCCAAGAGCATTTGAATCACACAGAAGTAGGCCAGGTGATAATTGCACAGCACATTGTAGTACTGCTTAAATGTCAGCTGTTAATTAAAAGCCTCTCCTGAAAATGGGCCATTAATTAGGGCAAATGCAGCCATTTTGTGTGGGTTCTGACTAACCAGTGAGTAAAAGCATTATTTCAACATTGGTATGGAATTGTTCATTTTTGTTTGGCTGAGGTGTGTTTACTATTTAAAGAAAAACAACTGGAAAGAAAAAAAACTCCCTGAACTTATTGTTCTTTCTTTTAAAGAGAGTTTAAAATAAATATTCTGGCACAAGAATGTTCACATGCACACAGATTGCAATAGGGAACATTTCAGTATTAGGTCCAGATGTCTCTAGCAGTTGTATAACCTCAGTAGGAATGCTTAAGTGTTGTAGATACTAAAATACAGCTCTGAGCTGCGAAAACAGCCTGTTGTGGCACTTCACTCGTGTCTTTCTGTTCTTAAGAAAATGGCGCTATCTGCATGAATAATGTTACATAGACACCAAAATGTTTTCAAAATCAGGTCCAGAAAGAAAGCCATGTGCTTCCTTTGAAACTTTACTAAACCACCATGAATTATTAGGGAGAATCATAATATTGATAAAGGATCTAAGTGTTCCAGCCTGAAGATATATATATCTATATATATCTCTCCAAGCTTTGCAGCTTAACCATCTTGCTTTTTGTCTCTTTGACCTGGATTCAGCAGAGCATGTAGGAGAACCCCTTGTATCTGCCATGCTGGAGAGGCATCCATCCTGTGGAGGCCAGGAGATGGCAGGCACTGGGGAGATGCTGACACGCTGCCTGCCTTTTCGTCAATTCTCTTTCTTCTTTTCTGGTCATCTCTATTTTTTGCTCCTAATATTTTTCTAGTTCACCCTTTACAGGGAAAGAGGAAATTGTGAGAATTGAGTGGCGGTAGTAGTTGCAGAGCACTCCTCTTTAAAAGCAGAGCTGGTTTTATTTGTCTGAAGTATGCGTTATGTAAGTGTATCGCTTCCACAGCTGAATTATTTCAAAAGATGGATAATGAGGTTCTCAGCTGGGTCAGGGCAGAGCAGCCTGCTGAATCCTATGACCCCGGTTTCACACAGGCTACTGGACTTTACATGGGAAAGCTGACCAGCTTAGAGCTTGTCTTATAACAGACCACATTAAATAGAAACATAAAGCATGTTAAAAAAACTATGATGGTAAAAGAGGTAATTAATAAAAATAAGCTTCTGACTATCACCAGACATTTCATGGTATTAAATCTAGATATTTGAATAATATTAAAGAAGAGTTAATTGCTGTGATCATGTCCCTGAAGTAGTTAATATAGGAATAAATTCGTTTATACCTACATGTTAATATTTTTAATATTGTAAAATGCTGAGGTTTTTTTTTTTCCCACACAAAAAGATCTTGAATATCTACTGTTCTTAAAGCCTTTAAATATTAAGCAAGCCCTGCACTTTTCCTTCATTGAAAGAATAATCCTGTATAGGTCTAATGTTCTAACTTAGCACTCTTTTTACAATGTCAAAATTTACTGCTTTTATGGTTTAATTCAAAGCTAAAACCACAGGCAGAGAGATTTGGAAGCAAAATAAACCTCTCGAGATTCCTGTTGTGTCACTGATGCTTCCTGTGCTGACCCATTTCCTCCTGTCAATAGATGACAACTGGACAAACAACATACAAAATCTCAATTAACCTTTCTTTTTTTTCTTTTAAATAAATAAATTAAGCCTGAAATAACTCCTAACATGAGTAACACTGGAATATGAGTATCTGTAAGTTAGCTTATAATTCTCGCTATGTTTTCAGTAGCAGTGCAGTCAAGCCTTATTTTACTTAAGTTGGTCTAGAGAGGTGCATGTTACCAGCTGGCCTAAAGTAACAGGGGTGCAAAATCCCTGGACTATCAAAAGCAACCAGGGGACGGCAGGCTGGAGTCAGCCTGAGCATAAATTTGTATGATCTGTGTCCCTGAGGCACGGCTGCTCCTGCTTGCGTTGGTTGTGCATAATCTGGTTGTACATTCAGACAGCTTTATTTCAGGATGCTGCTGCAGAGTACATCTGAAAATATGACCAGCCTACCCTGACAAGAAATAGCATAAAGAAATGAAAAGAACACTTCATTGATTTTATCATCCCTATCGCCTTTCAGATACATGTGAATAAAATAGGATTTAAAATATTAACAAAAAAGCCTGAATCTTCACAGAATGCCTTTATGTCTTTCTGGTGCTTAAAAAACATGTACTTCCCAGTAATATACCAATAAAACCAATTTTACAGGTTTTTAACTGCTGAATCAAGAGAATAAATCACAATTATTAATTTATTTAATGCAGACAATTTTATTTTTTTTTTATTCCTATAAAGCTGGTGATGAGGTACCATGTCATCTTTTCCAAAGGTGTTTAGGATTTGTGTTGGTTTTCCCTCCACACTTGTTAGCTAGGCGTTACTGGGAGGCTGGGTTGCTCAGCTCGGAGGGTAGCTGGCCCACGTGCATGTGTGCGTGCACGCTGGCAAAGTGCTGAGCACAGACCTCGGTGCAGTTGCACAGGAAGACACGGAAGCTACGTGAGCTGGCAGCAAGGGATGCTCTGCCCAAGGGGTTGAGCTAACATCTCTGCTGAGAGCGAGCAAACATTCCCCGTCAATGAAGACAAGAGGCACTGGCAAGGAGAGCCTCCTGCCTTTCCATTTACCTCCCCTTTCCCTTCTGTAGGATGATAGATGGGTGGCCAGACACACACCCTTTGTAGAGTGTTTTGTAATACTAGGTATTGGTATTATTATTCATCAAGTGTGATCAGATGTTTGTGGCCATATATATTTTAGCAGCTTCTAATCTGGCACGCTGTGCTATATTCCATTTGCTGTTTCCTCATTCATGCAGGAGGAGATGTATAAGGAATATAATCAAATTAAAAAAAAAAAAAAAACCCTGCAAAGGAAAATAATAGAAATTAATCTTTATGCAGACTATGCCCCAAGATGTTGTGTGGGGAATTTGTTTCATCTCAGGTCCTAGGTGTTCAAAACCCTGCCTGGGACCTGGTGCCCAACCTGCCTGCATCTGTTCAGGAGCCTCAGAGCAGCTGCCGTGCTCTAAATATCACTGAGGGAGAATGGGACACCCAGGAAAAAAGTGAACCAAGAAATTTGTCAGGATCCAGTGCATAAGACAGGCTCTGTCTGTCATGTGCCAGGTCACACAACGAGGGCAGAGACCCCCATACGTAGCATGAGCACCCACATGTATTTGTGCAGCTCCCACAGCACTTCAGTCTCTTCCTCTGTTGCTCTATGGTGCACCGGTGCCATTTGTCAAACAGCTACAACACAGCCTGACCCCACAGGAGAGAGGCCACAGTGCTGCCTTAAATACATGTGATACAGGTGTTTGAGAGAAAGGTGGAAAGAGTGTTCCACCCAAAATGCGAGGGGAGCTGGCGGATACCGTCTCCCAGCGGGCTCTGGTGCAGGTGACTGCTGGGTCTTCACAGCAGCACCCCGTTCCTGGGCTCACTCAGAACCAGGGGCTGAGCCGCTGCTTCTCGCAAAGGTTTCTCAGAAGAGATAAAGACTTTTCCCATATTGTTTAAAAATAAGATAAGTTTCAATAATAGTGTAATATGCCAATTGCAATGACACAGCATAGCTGAGACATACATCTGAGCTATCATAATGGCTTTTTCAACAGAATAAATATAACATTTCCTGCTTTCTCTGTTCCCCAGTATGTTAATGTCTTTTTGACATTTTATCTGCATTGCTCCCATCCTGACATCCCTTTCTGGATCCAGTTGGTCTGATACGTGGAGCCACATGTACCTTAGAGCAGTTCACGTCAGAGAAACCTCTGCTTTTTCCTACAAGCAATCAGCTGTGCCAGATACTAGTACTGTTTCTGGTAAATACAGCTTTCCTCTGACACCAGAATTACACACAAAAGGCCTGTGCTAAATCATAGGACTGCACGCATACCTATCACCTGCAAGCAGAAGGAAATTTATTGTTGTAACATGGTCATCTGGCCAAGATATTCAGGGCTCCCTGACACACTTTCCCAGGTTTTGTAGCTCATGTGATACGGGTAGTTTAAGGACTTTAGCTGTCTTTTCTGGCTCTCTCAGAAACACAATGGCAATGTGGGAGCCTACATCCTGGGAACAGTGGAGTTTTCGTCCTCTCATAGTAATAACATTTATTTCTTTCCAAGGGGGGCTGCTCCTCTGTTCTTGCCTTATAAAGCCAAGGCAGGAAGGAACAAGGAGCAAGGAATTAATAACAATGGCAAGTTTACACAGTGGAGACAGAAGGGAAGTGCCAGGAGAGTAACAAAAAAGTGGAGGAGGGGAAGAAGATGGGTGAGGTGGTGTGCACAGAGGGCTTACTTGACCTCACCAAGACAGGAGACAATCAAATTTATTTGCAAAGACATTATTGGCAGGTCAACAATTTTGACATGAAGCAGAAGGATCCCTTTCTCTGGCTGTGCTTTTTGAACTTTGCAGCTGCAGGGCTTGTGCTGATAGGTAAACACAGTGTGTGTTGTATATCAACACCCAGGTGTCATCGTGTCTGGGATGGCTGTATGCCACAGGTCATAATCCATTTACTGGGGCTTTGGTGAGAAAACCAAGACTAATTTCTCTAGCATCTAACACTTCATGGTGACCTAGCTGGAGAAGAAACCAGGATGCAGTCTGGAAAGAAAGGAAGAAAGGAAGAGAGGTGATGTCCCAAACTACAAAATGGGACTGTCCTACAAAGCCTGTGTACAGCTGCGTCAGCTAGAGCAGGAGCTGCCAGCTGTTTCTCTGTAATCCAACAGTCCAGTATCATCGCCTCCACTCCTGCCCTCACAGGCAGGCAGCAAAAGTTACATCACTGTAATTATAAAATGGCCTAGACACACTCCTTAGACAGAGGCAGTTATGTGCCCATCTCACTGTGCTGTAATCTAACACGTGCTCCATGAGATGTGTTTTCAGCTGTCTTGCAGGAGGCTGTTTCCCAGTGCTGTTGTGGGAAGAAATCAGCTGCCTGCTGGCCACAAGCTGCTTTTCCAAGGTGCAACCTAGAAGAGGCAACCAGCTCTGATCAATAGCACAAAGAAGTTGATGCTGTATAACCCTCTCAAAGCTGGCTTTTAATAAATTACTGTGGTTTGAGCAGCTGGTCCCACCACCCTTAGGCTGAACCGTTTCAGCTGAGCCATGTCTTTTTCCTAAGTGATCCAGCTTATCATGGTGCCTAATTGATTTGACCTGAGAAGGTGACCAAAGAGCCAGTTTTCTAACACTCTGTGGAGAACACCTATATCTGTCTTTTTAAGCTGAGATTTTCCAAGCTTCCACGTTAGGACCAGATCCCAGTCCCTCTGTGTCTCCAGCTGTATTCAGTTAATGACTTGAGACCTCCACTCACACACCGCAGCTACAAAGCACATTTCAGGTTTATGGCCAGTGTGTATCTGGTGTGTTACCAAACAGCTGCAGCAGACCAATGGATCTGACCAATGCAGTAATCAAATATTTGGGAACCTGTGTGGGAACAAATGAGAGAGTGTAAAAACAGTTGACTGTCGGCAGGGTTTTGTGGGAGAATTGAGGAAAAAATATCCTGCGGTGGCAAAAACTGATGACATTTTGAAATTGCTCATGATGAAGTTCAGTTATTGCTCTGTGTATCTATGCCAGGGAATACTCTAGTCTCTTCCATACAGTTACCAGGGAAATGAAATAGGAGGTTGCTACTATTTCAAGACTCAGAATGAAAAATAAAAGTGCTAGTTTGCTGCAGCAGAGTGAATTTACAGGTAGTCTCTGGGCCAGGCTATTGAAACAGACTGAAAAGTGCACATGGGTTTTTGATTTTCATGTCAAAAGCAAATTTAGGCTCTGATTTTCCAAGCAGGAAAAATTGTACTGGAAGTGTGCGCCCCTTGCCTTGCCTGCAATATGGAGCGAAACAAGTTAAATGTGCAGATGCTGTTCAATGAAGCACAGCTCTGCCTTAGTTAAAGGTGTTGCAAAGACTTTAATGGGAGGAGCGCTTCTCTGCTGTCAGTTACTGCTGTGCCTCATTTGCCAACCTGACACACTCTCTGGAGAGGTGTACTGCTTACCAGGGGCTCCTATCAGGGGTCTCATCAAAAGACTACCAAGCCTTGTACAGTTCACTGGCTGTTATCCACTGCTGTTGTTTCGTGTGGGCACCGGGGACGCAGCCAGGAGCAGCCTGCAGAGTATCAAGAAGGATTATAGAGCCCTGGGAGTGGTGGTAAGGGCCTCTGGAGCCCAGGTCATTTTTTTTGTCAGTCCTCCTGGTCAAAGGGAAGGGGCTTGAAAGGGCCAGTTGAATCTGACAAATCCACAAATGGCTACAGGACTGGTGTCACAGCCAGGGATTCAGCTACTTAGACCGTGGGAGTTGCTTCGAGAAACTGGAAGCTGATGGGATCCATCTGTCAGAGAAGGGAAAGAGCATCTTCGGTCATAGGCTTGCCAAGCTGGTAAAGCAGGCCTTAAACTAAAGTTGTCTGGGAAGGGGAATCTTAATCTATTCCACTCATATCAGTTTGATGCCAATGCCAGCAATAGATGCCCAGAGTCTGGAGGTTCACAGGTCAGCAGGAGAGCACCTGCAGAACAGTACAAAGGAATTCCACCCACTCCAGCCGGTAATTCAGCTTCACTGGGGGCCCAACTTAAATGCCTCTATGCAAACACGTGTAGCATGGGGAATAAACAGGAGATGTGCTCACGTCTGCAGGGCTATGATCTTATTGGCATCATGGAGATGTGATGGGATGACTCCTATGACTGGGGAGTTAGAATGGAGGGATATAGGCTCTTTAGGAAGGACAGGCAGGGGACATGAGGAGGGTGTGTCATCCTCTACGTCAATGACCAGTTGGAATGCGTGGAGCTCTGCCTGGGGATGAAGGGGGAGCTGACAGAGAGCTTATGGGTCAGGATTAAAAGGAGGCCAGTGACAGGGGACATTATAGTGGAGGTCTGCTACAGGCCACTTGACCGGGAAGATTGAGTGGATGAGGCCCTCTGTAGACAGATAGGAGCAGCCTCATGGTCACAAGCCCTGGTCCTCATGGGGGACTTTGACCACCCCAATATCTGTTGCAGGGACAACATAGCAGGGCACAGGCAATCCAGGAGGTTCCTGGAATGCATTTATGATAACTTGCTTCTGCAAGTGATAGACGAGCCAATGAGGAGAGATGCTAGGCTATGCTGGACCTTGTTCTCACCAACAAGGAGGGGCTGCTGGGGAATGTGGAGCTCAAGGGCAGCCTTGGCTGCAGTGACCATGAGATGGTGGAGTTCGAGATCCTTAGGGCAGCAAGGAGGGTGCACAGCAAACTCATTACCCTGGACTTCAGGAGAGCAGAGTTTGGCCTCTTCAGGGATCTGCTTGGTAGAGTACCACGGGATAAAGCCCTGGAGGGAAGATGGGCCCAGGAAATCTGGTTAATATTCAAGGCTCACCTCCTCCAATCTCAGGAATAATGCATGATAAATACGTGTATTTATGGAAAGACTTCTTTTGTCAGCTGTCTGGCATCCCTGAATGCCGTTATTTTTCACTGGACTTAGGTATGTTTCTATGTGATTTGTTTACTAGGTGTTGTTCAGCTTGAAGAAGAGAAGGGTCTTATTGCAGCCTTCCAGTACCTAACGGGGGCCTACAAGACAGCTGGAGAGGGACTTTTGATAGGGGCATGTAGTGATAGGACAAGGGGTAATGGCTTTGAACTGGAAGAAGGTAGATTTAGGTTAGACATACAGAAGAAATTCTTCACTCTGAGGGTGGTGAGGCACTGAAACAGGTTGCCCAGAGAAGCTGTGAATGCCCTGTCTGTGAAAGTGTTCAAGGCCAGGTTGGATGGGGCTTTGAGTGACCTGATCTAGTGGAAGGTGTCTCTGCCCATGGCAGGGGGGTTGGAACTGGATGATCTTTAGGGTCTCTTCCAACCCAAACTATTCTGTGATTCTATGATTTGTAATCACTGGTAGTAACTCTGACAACTGCACACTGATGCAAGAAGGTCACCAAGAGAGGCTGAAAGCTGCTTACAAGCCTCAAAGGTGTGCTGGGGCTGAAGTAAGAACCAGAGCTTCAAATAGGAGTTTCTGTGATGTGGCATGGGAGTGTTCACCCCTCTTTCCTGGAATTCTAGTTTCTTTTTAATCACAAACTTTAAAAAGCTCAGGTGTATATTGATGCAGGGATCTGGCATTAAACAATGAGGGTAAATATGGAGAAGCAGAGTTATTTGCTGTATGTATTTATTATGCCAAGTCACTAGAGGAAGAGCAGAGCAGTGGCAAGTAATGCCCTCTCCTAAGTTGTTTTTTGATAACTTCATAAAATTAATAAATTAATAGCATGGTATTACACTCTGACATTCACTTGCAGTTCCTCTGAAACTTCCTCTGTGCCCTGCCATGGCACATGGATAGAGTCAAACAGATCCCTAAGACCCAAGGAAAGCTTGGTCAAACTCTTCAAACAATTCTGGTTTTGTATCCAGACTGGGCAAACCGATATTTTGCATCATATTGGTGCAATAATAAAAATGTCTAGCCCATGCAGAGTCAGTCACTTTCAAAAGCAGACATAGTTTTGCTCTTAGACAAACTGCTTTTGCTTAAGTTTTTCATTAATCTGTTCAACAAAAGATTAAAGGAGTTCGGTTTAACAGATTGCTGACAGTACTTACTCTGTTTTTATTAAGAAATCGCTGAAATGAGTCCCAATAAGGTTAACAGAAGCACCCCGTGACAGCATGGCTAGTCAAAATGCCTGTAGGATCACTGGATATGATTCTGATTTTTAAAAGTTTCTTTTTCCTCATCACTCTAATGATGTCTAAGCACTTTGGTGGAAAATGAAAATCCTAGTCACATGTTTCAGTTCAATTCAAGGCAGCAGCGCTTCCTTAGCAAGGAGAGCTGTACGCTGTGCTAACGCTGTGCTAACACTGTGCTCCAGAGCACATCCATATGAGCGTGTGGTGGTGGGTTTTTACAGAAAAGAAGCAGAGGCCAGACCAACCTGCTGCTTCAGATTAGCACATCAGCTTTACAACCTATGAGCCATAACTGCTAGAAATGTATGTATACATATATGAGCATCATTACGCTCATGGATTGACATCATGAACACATGCTTGCATGACATCATCATTGGGATGCTGTTAAATTGCTGAGCAGTTCAGTGAGACAGTGTAATGAAATACAGAGTGCCAATTGCTTTAAAATAATCTTGAATGTTCCCAAACATTTGCCTGAGTGGTTTGACTTTAAGAAGAGAAAGAAGAGAGGCACTGAATTAGCATTCCTGGGTCATGAATAAACAGTTGCAGCCCGATCAGGAAGGCCAATGTAACGTTTTTGCTCCTCAGGAAGTAGTAAAAGCTGAGTTCATACTGCGAAACATAACGAGGGATGTTTGTCACAAGTCAAAAATCAATGAACTCCAGCTGTTACCGTGGTCCTAGGAGGTTCATTTTCAATGAAGAAATATTTATTCTTGCAGGAGGATTCCAGAAGAGAGACTTCATCCACAGTGACAGTGTTGAAAATCAAATTGGATGGGACATATGTTTACAAGCTAGTAGAGAGTCTCTCTGATGTGCCCTTAAAATAAAAAAAATTAACATGCCAAATGAGGATTTTAGCCCAATTTCTGCAAGTAGAAGAGCAAGAGAGTGAGATTTGCCTCTTCTTTTGAAGAGAGGCTCAGCCTGTATTTCACAAGCCATCTCCTGGCTTGCCAACTTTCTGTTACCAACCCATCATGCCAAAGTATCCAGGAGACAAACCAACTTCTAGCACAAACCAGACTAGCCTTAGGGTGTTTATCTAGTAAAACATTAACTTATCTAACCAAGGAAGTATCTCACTAACCAGAACAGATGGATTCTATGGGATTTTGGCTTCTCCATCTTCCAGTCCGGATCTGCTTCCTCTTTATAGTTCAATACATTCTCCTAGTTAAGGGTCTTGCCTCCACACAGCAATTAGAGATATTTAAAGGCCCCTTTGAATAGGGGGAGTTGCCTCAGTGGTAGAAAGCGTGTTGAGGATCTGGATCTCCAGTTCTGCTGATTATTCCATATGGACATGGCAGTAAATCTGTGTGACGGTGAGGAGGGTAAATTAAATGCAAACTGTGCACCCAGGCAATAAATCTGACAGATCCCACTTTGCTGTTGGAAAAATGTCCCACATACAGCCTGTTTGGGTGGAAAAGAAATGATTTCATAATTTCTGGAGTTCTTAATTCCTGTTTATGTCAGTGTCTCCCAGGAAAAAAAAATAAATCAAAATTCTAGTGGGATTTTTAAGCTGGAGTTGGAGCCAGCCAGCCAGCCATTAAAAGCAATCAGGCGACTCCTGAGAGCAAGCACAATAAGAAGCCGTGTTAGGGGAAATGGCTTCTGTGGCCAGGTTGCAAGCTCTAATAGTGCCAGCACATGGGTGAATTTAGCCAGGAAACACTTTGGAAGAAACCCACCTGTACCACAGGCAAATAAAGATCAAATTCACAGAGTAGTTTGCTCACTAGCAATTATTCACATATATTGAGTAAATAACTGTCAATGGGAAAGAAGACAGGGGAAGTTACGCTTGAATCTTGGTTTCACATTCTTCTTTTAAGAAATATAAAAACAGAATAATGTCTTTCTAAGGAAAAGTGAGAATATTCCTGAAATTTCTTGAAATGTTGCTGAAATTTCCTTTTATCCAGTGCTTATTCAAAGAATTCCCAACTAGGAATTGGAACCGTGACTTCCCAGGAGCGCAAGGCTCATAACTAATTGAAATGCAATGTTTCACAAGTTTTATCATCTTCTAATAGTGGTGCAACCAAAGGATTACATGGTCTCACCTACAGTGCTGATTTTCAGTACTGCACTATCTGTATTAAATTGTAAGTGTAAGTTAAGTGCATTGATTTACAGAGTAAAGCTATTAAAAATAAGAACTTTTTTTTCTTAGTTTCCTCAGGGCACACGTTTCTTGTAAACCTAATCCTTGCCACCAGTTGCTGTAATAAGCAGTACTTGCCCACAAATACCTTTTTCTGATTACATGGATTTGGATTCAGAGATTCTGCTTTGGAATATGCTATTGTAAATGAATTCAATTTACCTAAGCTGATGAAAACGACATTTTGTCAACTACAATCAGCTCTCCTTAAAAAAGCTTACACCATTTTTCAATTAACATTTGCACAAAATGCTTCAGAAAATACTGCATTTTTCTTTAAAAGATTGAAATAGAGTTTTCTGAAATCTGAGTATGCAATCCACTCTGAGTCTTGATTATTTTTGTCCAGGATTCATAGAAATATAAGCTAAAAGGATCAATAGCCTTCTGTCATTATTTCTGATAAATCTTACTATACTTGAGAAAATCCCAAATCTACGGCTATTCAAACAGAACACAAAAGACAACTCAAATAATTACAGGTCATCTACCCTGATATCACATTCAGTGTAGTATGTGTGGACAGTGTCAAGACAAATAATTTATGGAAAATGTTTAGCGTAAGGCAACGCTGATTTCGCCCATTGAAGAGTTTAGTTGATAAAAGTAGGTAGCACATGCGTAAGTTTTCATTATTTTGGATATTCTAATAAGAGATATAACATTAACCTAAAACTTTGTCCAATTGTTTAGTGCAATCAGCTTTGAAATGCACAACACTCTTGTTTTAAAAATAAGTACTCTCCAGCATTCCAGTACAAAGAGATATGTGACCCCATATCTCAAAAACTGGTTGTAAGTGAGGAATCATCGTTGAAAGAGGATGTATCTGGGGAGCTTCTGCAGACCTCAGCTCAAGTCTAGCAATAGTGTGGGCTAAGAAGTAGATATAAAATCACTGATGCTAAAACTGAGGGCTCAGATAAGATGAAAGAAGTAGATGAGATCGAGCTAAGACTGTCCACCATAATCATCATCATTACTTGGTAAACTGGAACTCTTCGGTGAAAATGGTTTCAACACAAAGCTGCACAGTTCCACATCAAGGAAGAAGAAATACAAGCCAGGCTAGCAGACGAAAGGCATTATCCTAGGAACAAACAAACAAAACAACCTCAAGTGTTCAACCATGAAAAAAAAAAAAGATGACATGGTTATATTATAACATTTAATGAGGAAAAACATAGGGTTTAAAATATCTTTAGTTGTATAGACATGATGTTACAAGAATTTTCCACACAGTGACTGGAAAATGAAGCCAAACTAATTAATGTGAGAAATAAGACATATACCTATAACCTGCCTTTGTGTGTCTGTATGTGTGTATACACATATAAACCCAGCATCTTAGAACATACTGGATGGTATGACAGATTCTCCACCACTGTTGTCTTTAGTGTCTTTCCAGAACCTTTAGCTAAACACATTACTTTTGGGTCAGAAATGAATTATTGCACTTCATACAGGAATAGCTGGATGAAGTGTAATGGCCCGTTATTTTACAGGAAGCCGGATCTGATGATCTAACAGTTCCTTTAAATCACTGAAGCAACAGAAGAGTGTTAGCAACAATTATTCAAAAAGCTGGTCCCAAGATAAATATTCAGTCAGCACAGATGCATGTGTTTCACACATATTACACTGATGCCCTAAAATTATGTTCTGGAAACATCATGATATGGACTATTGTGGCCCCGTGTTCAGAGACCCTTAATTCCTCTGCACCCAGCAAGGGATTAACTCACAGATCTGCCATCCTCTTTTTGGCAACGTGTGTGTTTTACTGTGGCTTATGAAATGGCTTGGGGAGGCAGTGTGAGCTGAATGGGCCACAGGACTGCCCACTGTCTGGCAGAAGGCTGCACGCAACCTTTTACAAGAGTTTGTTTCACATAGGTTTTATTCATGCATACTGATACAATAAAAGAAAGTTACATGTGAAAAGCAGATCCTCAATGCATTTCGTAGAATCTAAACAGGTTTCCCATTTAGATGGTCAAGGAGCAGAAATATATGGAGAAAGACAAAAGATAAAAATCAAAGGAGATATATTGTATACTATACCATCTTCAGTATGTTACTAAAAATTTCTGCTGGGCTCTGTCATGCCTGTTACCTTCATGACTTGCAATAGCAATACCAACCCTTAGGAACAGAAATCTCTATTGTACCTACTTAAGGGCTGACAATGAATATCACAGTTTGATACTGATTTTTAACTTGCATGCTTCAGATGCAAATAATCTATCCTAGGACAATGTGTTGAAACCTTTTTTGACTTGTTGACTCTTAATTTTATTTTTTTTTAAGCATCTAGCCTGCCACTGAATTTAAACCTAGTGACAGTAGTCTTGCCTTCCTTAGTTCCTTCTCACAGACCTTTTAGAAGTAGTCTACAAATCGTAGGTAAAAACACAATTCTCAAGGCGATATGAGCACATTGAGTGGTTAGGGCTTGGTGACTTTTATCTTCACAATATGTTATACAGCACAGTAGATGCACCCAGAAATGCTTGTGCCTAATCAGGGAGCTCCGCGGCATTCAGGAGAACTCTTGCTCCAATCACTGTCCCCAGCTGCAAGCAGTAAATACTTGGTGATACCTGTTTGCAGCAATGTGAGTAGAAGGCCAGGACACCTGCTGACAGGTAACCATGTCCCTCAGAGGGGCACACAGAGGTGAGGGACCCAAAAAAGCTGAAATGTAAGTGCTAGGAAAATCCCAAGTGCAGAAAGAGACCAGAGTCTTTCTTCATGCAGGCAACACGATTGCAAGCACATCCGCTGTCATCATCTAGAAACCCATCATGTACTCAGATACCTGCCAGTGTCTTCAAATATTGCCTTAGCGTTGCTTTAGATTTGCAAATGCTAGAGGGGTCTGGTTTGATGGGAGTACCCAGCATGTGATACCAGCATTTGAAAGAAGACTTTAGGGGGTGGGAAATGAATGAGGAGGGAAAACCCGGGGCTGAAGTTGGATTTCAGAGGAGAGACAGTGAAACCCAGCAGCCAGGAGAAGGAGAAAATTCAGAGCCTGCTTCTGCATGTCTTGGTTTTCTTGACTGCTGGCTGCAATAGAAATGCTGGTGATGAAACATCTAGCCGTTACAGGCAGAAGGGAGAAATTTGGGTTGTGATGAAGCACAGATCCATAGTAAAACTGTCAAACTTAACTTGACCTCTTCCACCTTCACCGGGTCCCACCTACTTTTATGTTTGACTTTGCAGAACACACAAGTTCACTATCATTTTACAGACTTCATGTGTCAGTGGGCCTCTCTCCTTTTAGGTAATTTTCTTCAGAGAATGTAAATGTCAGCTGCCAGTTTTAACTATTATTATTTATATGGAGCTGTCAAGAAGTGAGGGGGAAATGATGCAGGCAGCTCACGTCTGTCTTGTTAGGTCTCAGGAAAGGTCAGCAGAGCCCTTCAAAAAGGACACACTGTCAAAGGCAAACTGTCTTCTGAAATCCACTCTGTGGAAACAGTGCAAGAGAGCACATGCTTTAAAGCCAGCCAAGGTAGCACTAAAGTGCCTTTTTTTTTTTCTGTTGCCGAAAAACTCCATTAGTGACTACTTGTGGTGTAAGAAGCCAAAGTGGACAGAGAATGGACACACTAGTAATTGCATCCAGCTGCATTTTGTTTGCTTTAGGGATTACTTTTTTTAGCCTTCTGTTTGACCTAACTTACATCTGAGCACATTTCATCCTCTGATGAACATCCCCACATATCCCCATTTCATCCTCACTGAGCTGCCAGTACATGGAGCGGCTCTCTGCACCACAGTCTGGATGGGAGGAGAGGAAAGCCCTTCTGCCCGCAAACTGTTTCTTACCAAACTGCACGGCTCACTCATTGAGTGTAGATTTTGTACTTGCAAATTTGGCAAAGGAATATGGGATGTATGGCTGAGAACAGTAAGAATCAAGGCAGACTATGGCACTTAGCTGTGGACGGATTGACCAGAAATGTTATAAATGCAAAAAGGAGATTTCACAGAGGTTTGACTCAAATCTCAAAAATATTTGGACGCCTAATTCCCAAGGAAATCAATAGTGATCGAATGGCTAAATGTCCTGCCTGTTACATAAAAGAAGCAGAAAGAAATTACTTTAGAATTGGTGATATAATTCTGTGAAAATCTCCCCAAAGGGAACAAGATTAAAGGAGGAAAGGCAAATTCCAGATGAATACCATGAACAACTTCTGGATATATAGAGGTGATCTCCCAAGAACATCCCAGCCCAGAAATGCTCTGGAATAGTTTCAAGCATGTTGAGTTTCTGACTATTAAAATCACCTTCCAGTTTTTTTTTTTTTTGTTTTCAGACTATTAAATCCACCTTCCAGTTTTTGGCTTGACTTAATTAAGAAAATAAAAATAAAATCAGAAAACCCTCACATTTCCCTTGAAAGGCATCTAAAAAAAGAAGAGAGACTCACTTACTATTCCTGCTATGTAATACTTCAAGAAAACAAAAAGGAGCAGGGCTTTATGAACTCTGCCCACATCAATATTTACTGTTGTGGCTCCTCCTTAGCCTGATCCATGTTGTTGAAGAAATGGGATCTTTCCCCAGCAGGATGTGGGTGAAGCCACATAGGAAGAGTGTGTCCCTCCCTCCCACTCCCAGTTTTCTGATCCAAGGGCTGTGCTGAGCTGGACGGCGTGGTTGCAGAGCCTTGCCCCTCTCAGCATGGCTACCATGTCTATTTTTATTTTATTGGTGCGCTCAGCTGTTCTTTTCCCCCTTGGCCCGTGCCGTGCTGCAACCTCAGCTTCTGAGCCCTGCCTACAAAATTCACAGACAGAAAGTACTGAGACAGAGAAGCATTGAAATGAAAAGTAGTTTCATGTGCACTTAATCCTACTGTTACCATGGGGCCAAGTCCTTTAAAAGAGAACTGTGATGTACTTAAATTGGAGATTCAGACGCTTGTTTTCACTGCTGTTTCTGATTCTGCCATAGGAGGTCCTCAGGAGCAGAAGTGCTTGAAGAAAGACAAAACCCCACTGCTAGATCACATTCTCAATGAGGTTATCGTGGCTTGAAAAATACACTGCTCTTTTACCTGTGAGGCTGTTTTCCCTTTAACATAGAGTTCATCTTTACTAGCAGATACTGAAAGCTCACTGGGAAGACTTGCCAGAAGTTGTGCTCGTGAGGGAGAGGGAAACGCTGATTCTTTGGTTCCTTCAACTCTTTGCTCTTGGCTGTACCCTTCCAGCCACCCCAGCAAGCTGGACACCTTCCTGTGAGAAGCAGAGACCGCTCGCCACGACTCCTCAGCTCCTGGCTGGAGATGGGGGGACCATCTACTGCTAAGGCTCGAGAGAGCTGCCTGGGGTTTGCCAAAGTTTCCTGTGAGATGCCAGACAAACCCGCCACCTGCATATGCCCATCTTTACCTTCACACCTGTAACATGGGAGGAGGAGTATTTATCCATTTCAGACGCTGCCGAGTTGGTGATGACTAAGAAGTGCTTTGATTAAGAGTTGATCAAATATCAGGCCTTCTCCTTTCACCTCACCTCACCTATTTTGGCTACTTATCCCCAAAGAATTTTATCTGAAGTTTATTGTTGTTCCACTTTTATTTATTCCCTGAAGATTTACATTCCTCCATCCCCCATTTTATTCCTTCATTCTCTGTTTTAATTATCTTGTGCTTTTACCCTCCAATCAGTGCCTGCGCCTTCTCTGAAGACTGTGGTTTCGTGATAATCAGCACCAGACCTGGGCACTATCTGTCTTAACGGGACAAATGAGATCAAACAATCACATTCCTGCCAAATTAACCCAAGCCTGTGAAGTTTTCACACAAGATGTCAGAGAACAGGCAGTACCTGATGTGGTGTGAAGTTAAAACTGTGATATAAAGCCAGCTGATAAAAGATAAATCCACTGATGTTCTTTGTACAAATGGGACCTGGCAGAGTTCATTGGTGTCAGATTGGTTTCAGGGTGCTGGAGAGGTTTTGGTCCAGTACTGGGAGCTCTAACTTTCCTAGTCTTAAAAGTCTTGCATTACCAAACTGCAGCCTTAGGCATGTAAACACCCCAGCTCCTCCATCTCCTCTCCTTGCCCCTCACCACTGGTGGGCGTGTGTGCGAGAGCTGCTCTTGTGCTCTGGGCTGGTGGCTGGGCTGTGTGGAACCATCCCGGTGATGTGGCTGGCCGGGCAAGCATCCCACAGCTGCTGGTGCTGCGCCAAGCTGTGGTGCCTTCTGGGCCACCCTGCATGGCCCCTATGTCCACCTGGAGGGCTGTGTGAAGGAAGGTCAAACTCTCAACTCCCCCCATGTCTATTATTCCCATGCATGAAAAGCATTTTGTCTTCTCTGATGGCAGCACAGCTCTGGGACTAATATTGTCAATCAGCATTGCAGAAGGAGAGTTCATACACGCTGCCATTTTATAAGTCCTGAAAACCTATTTGTAGTTAAAAGGAAAACCAAAATTACACAACCACACAGTTCAGATTTGCTGTAAAAAATGGATTTTTAGAATTAAAAAATGTTAGAATTTAAGGGAAAGAGCTGTTACCAAGAGAACAATTTTTATGTAGATCAGCTCTGTGGGCAGTTTTGTAGGTTTATGCAAGAAATGAAATTAATTCATTCAAGATGCACACTCAGCCCTTTCCCACAAATAAAATAAGGCATTCAATCACATTTTGACAATAGGAAACAATATGTGTGTTGCAAGCTGGTCTGGCTGGGACTGAGTTAAATTTTAAGTGTTTCCCATCTGTTTCAGATATCCTGATACACTTATCACAGGGAAAATACCGAAGGGCACAATTTCACGATAACCTAAGAGAATAAGCTACCACTTTACCTGGTTCTATACGCTCTCTCTACCCATTTCCCTGTCCTATGAAAGTTGCTTTACAATTTTTATGGAAAGAAGCCAAAACCAGCAAAAAAAAAAGTGGATTGCTTTAGTAAAGGAACTGCAATTTGCAGGGGGGATGCTTGCATACAGACTGACCTGAGCAGACAGTTTTTCGTGTCCCTGTGTCTCTGCTTGTGCTCTGACAGCACTGGTGGCTTAAATGCAAAACAAGTCTGAACAAAGGTCTCGTCCCAACCTTGTCAGGACCACATTCAGGCTTTCTACAACATGGACCTTCCTGGCAACCATTTTCTGCAGAAGAAAAACCAACATGGACAGGACCGCCTTGGAGTAGGATCTTCAATGCAAAGGCCTGGTGGACATGGAAGCAAACTCTGTGAAGAGAAAGTGAAAACCAATTCTCCTTGGCAATAGTGAGTAAGAAAAGAAGGAAGAACTTTAAATGAAGTGCAATGTCAGTTTTCCTAGTTAGTCTTTGGAGAAGCTCTCCCAACATCAAGGATAGTAAGGCACGGGAAGAGATCTCTCTGAGGCAGTTCAAGTCTGGCTGATCTTGCCTCCCTCCCTATTTCCTATCATTTTATGAGCTGTTCCAGAAAGCAAATACCTTTTCCTAGGATTAAACTAGCCTGACCAGTGAAATTGTTCTCTGTTTCAGGCCTTGCATCATAGAAACACAACTTTTCTTTTATTAAACCTCAGGGCACCTGGGAGTTTCCCAGGCTATTCCCTATTCTAATAGCTTTAGTGTCATATGCTTACATGCAGAAGTGCCTGTAATTCCCTGGGAATTCCTGCAGGTAGTCTGCATCAGCCAATAAGCAAAAGTCCACAGAAAGTATAGCTAATGTCACCTATATATGGGCATATAGTGAATAAATTTCTAAGCTAGTTAGAAATGCCAGGATGCAGAAGGGGAAGAAATGAACTGGCAGTTTCCATGGCAATTCACTACCCTATTAAAAATAATCATGATAACCATAGTAGCAAGCAGCAATTTGTTATCACACAGCACAGAGCAGGGAAGCAGGGAGCAAGTTCACGTTGCCCACACCATGCCAACATGATGTTCTTGAGATGCTGAAGTGGAACTAGCAAAGCATAAAACTACATTTGACCTGATTTTAAAAGGCTGGTGCATCCAGAAAGGTCCCTGACATGAGCAGAAATTGCAAATGTAAGCATCTCCAAAAAACAAGACCCTAACAAGTGTATACATGCATGCAGTATCAGGATACAGACTGTGGCAAGATACAGGCTGCTCGTATGCAGGTTTATTTACTGTCTGTTTCAGGGAATACAATTCTATTTCTAATGAGACGCCAGAGCCCAGACCATTTCCCAAGAACACTTACATCAGTAAGGAAAGGCCTATAAAACCAGATGAAGATCTCAGGAGGCTTGTTTTAAGATGTTATAACCTTGACAGTTATGAAGTAAACAAAGTTGTTTTCACATCTGTTAACAGGGACTTTGAAGAGTCAAATAAGCTGAGAATTTTTACTCATAGTGCTAGGTTTTCATCCTATTTTTTTCTTGTTCTTGCTTTGTTTTCATATTGTTAAATGATTCCCATTACACCTTCATGGAACAAATGCCATTTCGTCCAGCTGGATTTCCAAAAGAGCTTGCTGCTTGGGCATATCTGATTTTTACAGAATTTTACTTTACTGCTCTCTTTAATGGAGTTGCTGCCGTTGGCAAATGCCTCCCCAGGTAGCGTTGCAGGTGGGCTTCTCACCAGCCCTCTTGGATGTTTGCAGGGCTACCGCACAGCCATTCCCTCGGTGCACACTGACATATGTGCCTCTTTGAAAATGCAGTTAAAATGTGGCCCTCTATGTCACATGCAGTAAACAAGATATTTAAAATACAGGAGAGTACTTAGCTGCTATATTTGCTAACACTTTTTAAAGCTTTCAGCATGCTTTGGCACAGAGTAATTCCTTAGGAGGAGAGCTCTGGTCTGGTGTCAGCCTGTGCCATCCACCGAGCTCGTTCATCAGCAGCCTCTGCTCTAGGGTGCTGAAACACAGAGGCTTTTGTTCGGGGTGTGCATCTCCATGGGCGCTGGGAGAAAGGCACCGGTGCAGCTGCGGGGGTGGCTTTTCATACAGCCAGCGGTACCAGACGGGGAAGGGTTTTTCCATCCTGTGATCAGCCGTACTCGCCATCTGTCCTTGGTGCACCTATCAGGGTACACCCCTGATGACGGGGTTGGGGAACGGGGAGAATGGGTGGCAGGGCGCGGGGCGGGAGCACACGTGGCACTGACTAGTGCCAGTGGCAGAGCTCCGGCAGCCCACCTGGCCAGCCCACCTCTGCACACCCCAGCATGGCTGTGCCCTCCGGCTGCCAGCCCTCTGCCCTCCAGGCTTCAGCTGAGGGCTTCCAGGGCCAGCGGCTGCAGAAATGAGCCAAATCTCCACAGGCAATGCTGTGTGCACCTCTTTTTTGATATGCAGCTTTTCCTTCCCCATGCCAGCAAGAGGATAAGCAGTGAGCTGAATAGCCGAAATTCAAACACTCCGGGTTGAGGAGCACACTAAAGATTAAAAGCAGCATCATGCTATCAGGTAGGCACCTTGTGAGGCTCCTGACAGCAAAACATCTGATGGAAAGACTGCCCTCCAGTCCCAGCCTTGTTTTCACGGCACTGCTTACATGCAATTAAAAGTCTCTACTCTGAGAGTTTGGCAGTACTGGAGGACACGGAGAGTTGGCTTCTTTTGGGGCTAAATTCCCTTGCTTTTGTTCAGCCTTTGAGGCAGAAGGAGCCAAGCCAGCGGGAACTGGCTGGAAACCAGCTCCTTCTCAGCTGGCCAATGCCTGGCAGGGATCCAGTGTCCCCCAGGCAGAGGGGAGAGGCATCGCTCCCCTGTCAGGAGAGGGTCTTCTCCTCTCCTGGCTCCCGCTCTGGGAGCACAGCCTGTCCAGCAGCATTGCCATTTTGGGCTGGCTAAAACCACTGGTGAAACTGCACCTTGGCTCCCCACCTGCTACCACATGATGTACAGTGCAGGCACGTACCTGCAGCATCCGAGCACCAGTCCATCCAGCAGCAGGCAGTCTTGCAAACACCGGTCGGTTAATTCCTTACTACACTACTGTCCTATTCCTCCCCAGTGCCAGTTAATAAACAAAAATACTAGAATTATCCTGTAAAAATAGTTCTGCTATAAAAGCATGTGGTTGTAATTACTGTCTTTCTGGATGAGTCTATTATTTTTCTTTCCTTCCATCTCCTCTGTGTTATAGGAAACATGCCAGTTTTCAAGCATCCTGCTTCATTACTATTGGAAGAAAATTTCGAAAAGGCAGTTTGTTTAACACAGACTTCTGAGGCCATCACGAGAGTCACTCCCAAAAACTGGGCTGGAACAAGTCTGAATGAACTGAAGTTTCTGAAAGTCCTGGGCACTTCCTTGCTTCCTAATTTTCATTCTTTATTTCTCTCTGTTACATTAACCTCTTGCACGTTTTCTTTCCCTCTTTCTTCTCCTGATTCTTCTTATCCTGAGTCCAGCCTCCTTTTGCCTTGTCCCCATTACCTTTTTTCTGCCCCATCTGTCCTTTGCCCACAGCTTTCCCATCAGTCCTCATGCCATCCCCGATGCTGGTCTGCTCCCCGGGCCCCTCTGTTCCCCTAGACAGTTCCTTCAATTTCCCAGCATCTGATTTCCCTCCTGGGTGTCTAAAATTACCCTCTCTCCTTATTTTCCCTCTTCTGTCTTCCCTTCTGTGGTTTCCCGTGTCACCATAATTTCCCCTTCCTAGCCCCCTGTCCTCACCCTGTCCCCCAGCTCTCCATCCTTCTGCTCAGCCACCCTCCAGCATCCATCTCTATCCTCATTTATCTTCCTTGGGCCTTTCCCCGCAGAGCTTCCTCTCCAGCTGCCCACTGCCTCCATCCATCACCCCCAACCCTCTCTTGTGCCTCCATCGGTTGCTGCCAGAGCCGGTGTCTCCATCCAGCAGCGCTCCATCACTCTCCTCCTGCATTAGCTCATACTCTGGTGGGGCCAGCACTGATGTGACACAGGATTTGCACGGGGCCGTGGGGTCCGGATGGATTGCCGGGGGGCTGCCGCCATGCCGGAGCAAGCACCGCTGGCTGGAGACATTGGCACTTGCTTTCCACCTCCGTGCCGCCCCAGGGAATCGCTGTCGGAGCCAACAGGCACAAAGCAGCGCGGGCTCCAGCCCTACTGCGAGAGGTTTGTTTATAATGAAAACAGTCCTGCTGGATTAGGGGAAGCTGCCTCTTCCAAAAAACACATCAGATTTCAATATTAGATGGGGAGAAGTGGCCAAAGTAACACGACCCATGAAATACCTTTGAACTTTGGAGTTTTTGGCACGATGGCTGCAGGCATGGTGTTGCATTCAGCCACCAAAGCCGCTTGCATGGCTAAAACCACTCCTGCTACTACTGCTAAGGGTGACCACAGAGTCCTACCTCCCACCAGAGAATTTCAGAGTGTGATACAAATGCTAATTAGTGGATTATCAGAACACTGAGGGCAGATAAATATGGTCATTATTCTCTCACACACAAGGATTCAGATCAGGCATACTATGTATGTCCAGTGCCACTCGCCACCCTCATTCTCACGTACTTTTAGTACAAGAAAGAATAGTCTAGCAGGTTGGTGTAAGGCTTGGTAACCCAGGAGCATGTGACACTGAGCAGTCACTGGAGCACTCAGAAAATTAAAATATTTTTATAATATTCATTTTTTATAACAGTAGTTTTGGTTTAGAGATTTGAGGATTTGGGTTTTTTTTCTGGAAGTGTGAACACTGACAAAACCTGAAAATGCAAATGTCTGCATTTAGGATATTTCTATGTTCAAGAACACAATCTTTTTTTTTAGGGAAAATCTGCTCTGTTTTAATGCAAGGTGTGAAATCACAGTGTCACATGCCTGTCGCATGTGTATACACATGTGCACACACAGTCAGAGTACTTCTAGGTAAGGCACTCAACTCGCCCCCATAATGTTCATTCCCAGTCTTTGCAGGGCCAGAACTGATCATTAATTTATAGATTTATGTCTTTCCAGAAGAGAGCAGAAAAAAATGAAAGTAAATGGAAAATACTGGAAAATGTACAGGCTTCTAAATTTCCAATATTATTTTATTTCTTTATGTAATTTATTACAAAAAACTATTGGCTCAAAGATGGTCTGAGTCTCAGGGAAGTTCTCTGGCCTCTACATGTCCATTACTGGCAATCTCAAGTCTCTGCACATACTGGCATTTCAAGTCTGTACAGAATGTTTTACTGCAGCTCAAAACAGCTCCCAGAAAGAAACTGGGTGACCAGTCTGGATCAAGCCAGTAGCAAACCAATGAGTGTACGGGGAGAAGGGCATGCAGGGCTGCATGTGGAATTAGGAAAAGGAGCAACTGGAAAGTACTTTCCTGGTAGACAAAAACATAATGGAAATTTAAAAAGTGTAGTGTAAAGAGAAAATAATTGGACCAGGCATGAACAAATGAAAGAGAGAAGCAGAACATGAAAACTGAAGAGCAGACAAAAACACCCAAACACAAATACAAATAGTAACCTCCATGTTACCCACCATGGACATGAAATACTTGCAGGACTAAGCCTCACGTAGACCATGAACAAGTCTGTGGCATCAGAGTGAATTGCTGCCTTATAGATGAGAGGAAGAGAGGGCAAGAGGGCTGTACAGGGCTGTTTCTCCTCCCACCATAGGGTGCTTACATGGAGAAAAGACATCAGGAAGTCAACCTCTTGAAGACCTATCTTGAGTGCACCAGTCCTGATAGTTTTGCCTGTCCTGAAACAAGACTACGAGAGACACTACTGCAAACCAGAGATGTGGTGTGCACTTCGCCTGACTCAACAGGAGCAGCCACCAGGAAAACCTCATGAAAACAAGAGGAGCAACCAGTGAAGGCCGCACAGCATGTTGTGGTGCTGAAGCTTGCCGAGTCATAGGCCTGGGATGAGCTTATGAGCTAAAGACAAATGTGCGTTGACAGCAAAAACCAAAGAGAAGCATCATGAGTCTTCCTGGGAGGCAACAGAAACTGGGCTTCGTGGGCACAGAGCTCTCTGGTGTGGCAGGCTAGTGCTGCTGAGCATGGGAAATGCCCACACCTTCCAGCTGTGCTCTGGAAATCAAGGCTTTGTGCTTTGTCGGTTAAATAAATTCACACTGAAGGACACGTGATTCATGTAATTGATTATTCCTCCCAATGGAAATGATCCGGAATATCAGTTGACTGCTCCAGCTGGATGAGACATCTCTTATTTCAACACCTCCTGTCTGCTGGCCACCAAGAGCAAGAAAGCTGAGAAAGCAAATCCACTGCATTTTTAAATTGCAATTGTTTCACTCAAAACCAACTTCAAAGCACTGGTAAGATCAAAGGCTAGACTTTAACTTACCTTTCACTATTTTTGCCATTCACAAAACAGGTCAAGAAATGCACTGTTTCAGCCCAAAAGGTGACTGTTGTCTTCTGGGGCCACCGTCCCAAAGGGGAAGCCTATGCTGGTTTACCTGCAAACTGCCACCACTGCTGCTCGCACCCCCGCGTTTCCACCCCTTCCTGGTGGTTGTCAGAGGCTGTGCAAAAGGCATGTCGGTACCCTGGCCTGCTAGGGAGGAATTAGTTTTCTTTTGATGGGTTAATATGCTGAGGATTTAACACACCGAACCGCTCAGACCCCAGAGCTGTCACAGCAAAGGGGGCAGGACACAGCTGGGAAGGGGTGGGTGAAGGGAAAAAGAAAGAGAAGCTGGGTCAGCCAGCAACGGGGCTCTCAAGTGGCCTAAATTCATCTAAGTACCTAGGGGGATAAAATTCTTCATGGTTAATGTTTATTTCTATTTTAGTCTAAAAGACCAGTCTGGATAAACAAACAATCTCCTTGAAACAAACTGTCGAGTGCTCCTCCAGATCTGACCTGCATGAACCAGCCCAGGGTTTCGTGTGCGATCGCACAGATCTGGTTTCACACTGTCAGCAAAAGGGACAAGGCTGGCCCTGCTGCACATGCCCAAAGCTTCCCTTGCACTGTCACCAGCAGAAGTGGCCAACTGAGTCAGGGAGCATCTCAGACTGAACATGAGTCAGTGTTTTTCCTCTGGGCTGGTTTTCGGCAGGACCCCTCCCCAGATCCTACCTGCTGGGCAAGGGTACAAGCATTAGTGCTGGGAATGTCCAGGTGGGAGTAAAGTCCCCTTTACTCCGTGTGGTAGCATTGCACACTGCAGTCTGAGTAAGCAGCACTGTCTGATGCCGATGGCATTGCAGGGTGATGCTAGTCCGAGCCGTTTTGGGCCATGTGTGCTTGAGCTGAGCATGTGCATGTGTATTCGTGACCATTTATGTGTGTACGTTCTTTCCCATAGATATAACAGAGCTGTATTCACAGGCGTGGAAACTGGTACACACATGATTTTTGTCCTGACTTGGCAAAGCTTCCCCATATTGCTGCCATTAGTGTGGTTTTTCCTTTCAATGGTCCAGCCGTGGAGACCACCCTGAGCTCTTCATGGGATATGTTTGGCAGCTACAAGGGTTTGCATGCCAATTGGATTGTACTTTATAGATCAGCAGCCGTGCCTGGAACTGTGCCTGATCTTTTGGCTTCCTTTTGTGGTGACCTTCTCTTTCACTGCATGCTCTGATGCCCATCAGTCTGTCAGGTGCCAGCGAAGAAGCAGCAGGACAGAAACCCTCCAAGGATGTATTTGCCCTTTCCACACCTCCTCTACAAGGAGGTTCATGAGGAGCAGCTTCCGAACCATTCAGCTCTTGTTGGACAATGTCCTCTGTGTCAAGCAGTGGGCCAGTGGGAGCCTCTGAGTTTGACAGCTTTGGCTTGTCTGAGTCAACAGCCATGCAGTCAACCCAGCTCTGGCCCATAAAAAACAATGAGAGCCCTTGTCGTCCCTTGGAGATGATATATGCCCTTTGGCTGGTGGCCCTGTGAAACTTTGTGTGTTTGTACAGATCCTGCCCTTCCTGCGCAGCAATTTGGGTGTGCTCTCTAGCACACTCTTATGCTGCTTTAGGCCACCTCTTGACACAATATAGTGCCTAAGATCAAACTTATATCTCACATCACATGGACCAAAGGGTAGTGCCTGCCTTTTCCCAAACTGCGAGACACTGCACACATCAAACCATTCCCTGCAGATGGAACAGATGCTAGTCTTCCACACAGGTCTGCAGACTGCTCGACATAATTTCATAGACCACATGTAGTGAGGAGTGGGACCCACAAGTTCCCCTGGGACCCCACAGGAATCTGATGTGAGATGACACAGGAGGCTTTACTCACTCCTGCACCTGCTCCTGCACTTTGCACTCCTATATCAACTTGATTGGTGCTTTTACTGCCTATTTTGCTCTAACTGACAGCCAGGCCCAAAATATCCAAGTTAATATATCATAGCAATAGAATTTCATGTTGTGTCATACCATGAAGGACAAATGAAAGACCTAATCCTGCAAAAATATTTAGTACCTTCAGAAGACTCTCAAGCAGCCCTTGGTGGCTATTTATAGTAGGTGCACATTGCTTTGTGGTGCTGTGAGGTCTGGGGTCTGCTGTAGCAAAAGGATCCACAATCTGGAGCAAGCTGTATTTGCTCATGGCTAGTAAACAACAGAGTTTATTGTAGGTCTTCTTCCACCACTGTTTGCTAATCACTTTTAAATACTACTCACTTTCTCTGTCAGAAAACTACACAATTGCTACTAACAATCAGAATAAATTACACTCGTGAAGTAATTTCTGCAGAGCTGTGCTAGAGTGCAAGCAGGAACAAAATAAAGACTATATTATAGGAACTTGAGGGAATTCTCACCAGTGTTTCCAGTAACATACTTCTTTTCTTCTTTTTTTTTTGTTAGAATGTTCCCTTTGCCATCACCTTTTCCATCCTTTGGCTCCAGTTCAGTGAACTACTTAGGGACATGTTTAACTTCAAGCTGTTAATCATGTGCTTATGAGCTTTGCTCAGTTGTGAGCCTGGTTATCAGCTGGTTATTACCTACCTGCTTCCTATCACGAAGGAGGGCTCTGTACGATAGTAAGCATCTGCTAACCTCACCTTTGGGGCTCTGTGAGGTTACTCCAAAGTTAGACCAAA
>WHYT01017459.1:12368-79030 GCA_009806455.1 Tetrax tetrax | reverse complement strand
ACTTTATAGATCAGCAGCCGTGCCTGGAACTGTGCCTGATCTTTTGGCTTCCTTTTGTGGTGACCTTCTCTTTCACTGCATGCTCTGATGCCCATCAGTCTGTCAGGTGCCAGCGAAGAAGCAGCAGGACAGAAACCCTCCAAGGATGTATTTGCCCTTTCCACACCTCCTCTACAAGGAGGTTCATGAGGAGCAGCTTCCGAACCATTCAGCTCTTGTTGGACAATGTCCTCTGTGTCAAGCAGTGGGCCAGTGGGAGCCTCTGAGTTTGACAGCTTTGGCTTGTCTGAGTCAACAGCCATGCAGTCAACCCAGCTCTGGCCCATAAAAAACAATGAGAGCCCTTGTCGTCCCTTGGAGATGATATATGCCCTTTGGCTGGTGGCCCTGTGAAAGTTTGTGTGTTTGTACAGATCCTGCCCTTCCTGCGCAGCAATTTGGGTGTGCTCTCTAGCACACTCTTATGCTGCTTTAGGCCACCTCTTGACACAATATAGTGCCTAAGATCAAATTTATATCCCACATCACATGGACCAAAGGGTAGTGCCTGCCTTTTCCCAAACTGCGAGACACTGCACACATCAAACCATTCCCTGCAGATGGAACAGATGCTAGTCTTCCACACAGGTCTGCAGACTGCTCGACTTAACTTCATAGACCACATGTAGTGAGGAGTGGGACCCACAAGTTTCCCTGGGACCCCACAGGAATCTGATGTGAGATGACACAGGAGGCTTTACTCACTCCTGCACCTGCTCCTGCACTTTGCCCTGTGTATTGGGAATGACATGCATTCTTTCTTCTGGATATACATTTTGCATTCCCCCTGGGGACACCTTAACAGCTAGAAGCTCATGATGGGCCATAGTCACTGAAGGCGTGGGATGCAAGCACCTGCAGGGAGGAGGCAGGAGCACTGCTCCATTGTCCTGCTCACAGGTGCCACTGAGGCCACAGGAAACTCAGAGTGTGACAAGCAGGTCACTGAGGAACATGGCTGCCTTTGGCACATTTTACGTGGTCCAGAAAGTGTGAAAGGCCTTGAAGTAGACATAACTCCTATATCAACTTGATTGGTGCTTTTACTGCCTATTTTGCTCTAACTGACAGCCAGGCCCAAAATATCCAAGTTAATATATCATAGCAATAGAATTTCATGTTGTGTCATACCATGAAGGACAAATGAAAGACCTAATCCTGCAAAAATATTTAGTACCTTCAGAAGACTCTCAAGCAGCCCTTGGTGGCTATTTATAGTAGGTGCACATTGCTTTGTGGTGCTGTGAGGTCTGGGGTCTGCTGTAGCAAAAGGATCCACAATCTGGAGCAAGCTGTATTTGCTCATGGCTAGTAAACAACAGAGTTTATTGTAGGTCTTCTTCCACCACTGTTTGCTAATCACTTTTAAATACTACTCACTTTCTCTGTCAGAAAACTACCAATTGCTACTAACAATCAGAATAAATTACACTCGTGAAGTAATTTCTGCATAGCTGTGCTAGAGTGCAAGCAGGAACAAAATAAAGACTATATTATAGGAACTTGAGGGAATTCTCACCAGTGTTTCCAGTAACATACTTCTTTTCTTCTTTTTTTTTTTGGTAGAATGTTCCCTTTGCCATCACCTTTTCCATCCTTTGGCTCCAGTTCAGTGAACTACTTAGGGACATGTTTAACTTCAAGCTGTTAATCATGTGCTTATGAGCTTTGCTCAGTTGTGAGCCTGGTTATCAGCTGGTTATTACCTACCTGCTTCCTATCACGAAGGAGGGCTCTGTACGATAGTAAGCATCTGCTAACCTCACCTTTGGGGCTCTGTGAGGTTACTCCAAAGTTAGACCAAACGGACGATCAAGTTGCTATTTCCCCTGGGAACGCATCACACTGTCAGAGCATCAGTCCTGGCCTATGTACATCTTGTTCTTGAGATGGCAGCTTTCTGTGTCCTCTGCAGAAAGCAGATTAAATCAGAGGCTTTGTGTGCTGCTGCACTATTACCACCCTGCAGCAACAGCTCTGAAGACAGCAGTGTTAAAGTCGAACCCTTGATGCCATTCAAAGCAAGGAGTGGGAAGAGCATTTGATCAGCACATTAGTTTCTCTCTAGTTATGCATGCAGTTGCACTGCATTAGCCTAAAGGAACTTTCCTGCTCACCTGCTTGTTAATACGTACCTCATCCAGTTGATTGCAATTTACAGTTAATTGGGTCTGGCAGTACACAAGCCTTGCTTTCCACTGCAATCCTCTTTAAGAAAGTCCCTCTCCTGGGGCTGCAGGTTCGTGTAGAGATGGAGGAAAAGCTGCAGAGCTGGGCATAGGGCCACTTTTGCAGGGAGAAAAGACTCAAGTAGTGCCATCTGCCCTGGAAATGTTTTTGGCAGTGTAAACAGACATACCATGTCTTCAACGTGTAGCACATCCCATATAGAGAAAGCTAACGTCCCTTGCTAAATCACACTCCTTTTCCCCTGGATTTCACTCCACTTGGATAGGTTCTTACAGGAATGCTAAACACTAAATTATCCGACTGACTTTAGTCCCTGTCATTTTTGACAGGCCTGAGTTAGTGTAACAGGAATGCGGGTTTAATGCTTTGTTCATGATTGTGCAATGAGGATGGAAAAGCTGTAATGACTGTTCCATGATGCAGCCTCTATAAATAGAGTGTATGGAAAAGGATAGTCTCTAATGCATCATGTTCTAATCAATAACAACAAGCTGACTCCAATTATATTTTATTGTCTCTGAGAAAAGTATTTACATTGCAGAACTGCTGTGACTCACAGCAGTGGTTTAGTTAGGAGTCAAATTCAATTAGGAATATTTCAGACTAACGGCTATTGTTTTCTGCACTCAGGCTCTGTACCATTCACTGGCCTTGCCACAGTTAATATGTAATCCCCTCATTGAACTCACACTACTTACATATATGGCTGTCTTCACAAGAGCGCTCTCTAAGGTCATAAGAACCAAAAAGTTCATATCTCAGCTGGATGCAAACCCCAACAAACATGAGAATTCTTTGCATGGGGCAGTCTACAGATCCCAAGTGCATACGATCCTCAGTAAACAAGAGAGAGAAGAAAAGTAGAAGGGAAGAGAGGAAAATAACAGGTCAAAGTGATTTGCCCAAAGTTGCACAGCAGAGGAGTGGCAGAGAGAGGAAAAGCCCCGAGGCTTCCTTCCCCTGCATTCTCGAGTCTGACTGCAGTCCTTGGGTACCATGTTTTATTTTCACAACAGTCTGAGCTACGTTACATTACTTTGTATCTGTGGCATAATAGCAGCTGGTACACAGAGGATTACTAGTGACACCAATGTCTTAGGTGACACATGGCTATTAACCAACAATTTAGTCATGTGGCAGAGACCTGATATGTCCATATGAGCTGAAGCAAAACCTTCACAGAACATGATCAACCTGCAGACCGCAAATATTCCGAACACGCGTATATAAAATCCAAATACTGTGTACCTAATGAGAACTGGCCCTAGGAGAAGCATGTAGCTTCAACTTTCAGCCATTTTCCCTCTTCAGAAATGAAGAGATGAGAAACACTGAGAAAAGTGCATGTTTTATCTTTCTTTCCTAACAGATTTAAAAGCTTGGATAATGCTTTAAAAAAACCTGCCTTTTATTATATACTGCAATATGGTAAGTACACTGGTAATTATTATAATTTCATATGTATTTTCCATAGCAGCATTTACATCCCTGGTTTCTCCAGAGTGCTCAACACTTTCTGACAGCTGGTGAGGATGACTTGTTGGGAGGTGGAAAGCAGTGAGACAGAACACTTTTGGTGTTCCAGGAGAGCATTCACATCTACGTGAAAGTTGCCTACAGCAACTAATAATGTAAAGTTCCTTTTGTCTCCCTAAAGTGGCACATTTTAAGACACTGCTTGTGCTTTCTTGCGTTTTTCAACTGCTAGGCAAGGAGAGAAACACGGAGAGAGGGACTGAGAGGCAGAGAAATAGGTAGCAGTCAAAATCAAAATATAAGGTGGCCTCATAGATAAACCAAACAGATTCATTTCTCTCTTGGGAACAGTTACCCTTTGGTGAGAGGAAACTCACGGCTGTCTGTGAGTTACAGATGTTAGAAGCCAGGACCTGAAAATATCCATTAGTACATTATTGGCAGGCTGGATCCCAAAATAGTTTCTGCCTTTGAGAAAGATGAGGTTGGCCTGCTCTTTGTCTGTACCTTTTTATGGTTGAGATTATGGACTGTGACTGTGTCCTGGGGAGTTGCTAATGTCTAGAGCCTGATTTCCAGAGAAACTGCATTCTTGGGGTGTGCATTTTGCCAAAAGTTGTTTTTTCCCCGCTTTGTAAAGTCTTGGTAGTAATGCTCTCCACTTTCACAGGCAGTACTGAGGCCTGGAGGGACAGAATGACCACAGCTGTGTAAATAGCATTACCAGGGTAAATATGTAAACACACAATGTTAGGAGGTGGTCACACCTGATACTTGCAATATCAAACAATAGTTAGAATCTCTGCCATGACTTAGTAATTCAGAAATGAATCACTACTGATCTCTTGAACTTGGTGAGCCCATGGGTTCCTATGGAAGAAGATTTATCTCTTTTTGCAGAAAAATGTCTTTTAATATTTGTCTGCACAGTTGTAAGAAATGCAGGCTGTGTGTGAAAAATCTTGGTGTGAAAAATTACACTAGAGTATTTGGAGATGCAGTAGTTACTCTTATTTTGGTTATAACATTTCCACCGGACGTTTCTATCTGATTCTGCCTACAGTAGGAAGTTTTAGCACAAGGATAAACTTTTTTTTTTGTCTTTCCAGCTCATCCATTTAATGCTGTATACTGTTTGCGCCCACAAGTTCTGATCATTGTGTGTTTGTATGTGTCTGGCACGATGCAGCTGAAATCTCCCTGGGTGCCTCCAAAAAGCACTCAACTAGATTTGTGTTTCTCACGTTAAAAGACATGTCTCTTAGCATTCTGATGGTTTTTAACAATTACCTAGCATATGATTACCCTTCTGCTTTATTTTGCCTACCCTATTTCAAAGGGCATCTTTTTCTGAACCCTAGGTTGGCAGGACACTAAATACTCTGGTAATCTAAGAGAAGAGTTCACTTACTGAAACAAAATTATCCACTTAAACACTTCTCTAATGAAGTCAGGGATCAGAAGCACTAAACAGGATCAAGGTCTAAGCAACAGGATTCTGTGTACTGCATTTGCATGCTTGAATTATCATCTTCTTTAAAGGGAGAAAGGGTTGTATTTTACCAAACAAAAAACCTAGCAACTTTGGTGAGACTATACCACAAAAATTTCATAACAGCATGTTTGAGAGCAGAGGCTAACCTACTTTATACCTGTGCAGGCTGGATGTGCATCCCTGCTTTTGCCTTAAACTTTGGATCCTTTCAACCATCACTTGCCCCATGTCAGGTGGCTCTTCTAGGAAGAGCTAAGGAGATTATTCCTAGGTAGGATCCAGGATCGACCCATTTCCACCTATGGTCTGCCACTGCCAGAGGCAACAGGGCCATGCAATGCCTTGCACAGCAGGGAGGTGTCCCAGGGAAGCTGTCACAGTGCAGGGCTTACATTGGGGAGCATCATCTGGTTCTCTCTCAAGCCACTTTCTGAAGAGCTCCCACTGGCAAGTGATGTCAGCAGGTTGAACTCAGTCCCATGGTTAGTCCAGGGGTGAGCATCCGTGCAAGCCCAGCCCGTGAAATTCTTACAAGCAGGACTAACTTTTACATATATATTTTGAGTGTAGCTTTCAGCTAGATTTTTGCCTGTGTAGTTTTACTCTCTGTTTGACCCCGAGGAACTTCTAGTATTTCTACTAGTCATTGGCAAAACTCCCATGGACTTCAATGCAAGTTAAATTTGGCTGCAGGAAGAGGCATGTCATTTAGTCTGTGTGATGGTTTTTGGTCTCTCATTAGCATTTGCTGCCCACTGCTATACAAAACAAAATGACAAGTTTCTAAAAGGAAAGATTATTCTCGTGTGTGTGTTTTCTAACCACATGACTAACAAATAGACCTGGTAATTTCACTGCCTGCAAGTGAACGTCTGGAGCTTCTTGAAAACCATCTTTCAGAGGCACCATGTGAACCCGCAGGGCTCATTAACTAAGACTCATCTGCTAATTCTATGACTAAGCTGTGTTGAAGTGACTCAGAGACAACCACAAGTTCGGTGGCTTAGCATCTCTCAGGTCAGTGCGTGCCCCAGCTTCACTTCATTGTGTGGATGTGCCCCAAGCAATCTCTAATCCATGTTTAGAATTAACTTGGTGTCGGCATAGAGAACCACAAAAATCCTCTGCCCGATTTGAAGCAGTGGTGAAAAGAGCTGATGTATGTCAGAATACAAAAAGAAGGGGAAAGAAAACAGTATGAAATACCCTCTGTGTAATTTGAAAATCCAGGGAGAGTTACCCCAACACATTGTTTACTCCTGCCTATTTTGAGAGGACAGGATGGTATTGGAGGCAATTCCAAAGCACAGAGGCCAGGCAAAATTCTCCTTAAAGGATGCTTGAAAAGTTTGGGATCATTTTCTTAGATTGGATAAAAAAGTTTGAATAAAAAGAAACTACTAAAAGCACACAAAATTTCCCAGAAAAAGTGAATCAGGAAGTTGCATTCATTCTCCCTCTTACAAGAGCAGAGGGAGGATGAAAGTAGAGCTGGTTAAAAAATGTACATTTTCATGATATGCACACCTACCCTATGTTGCTATTAAAGCAGGCACCTCTTAAGGCAGAAATGCAAGTTATGTATGCTTACAGCTTAAAGCAGTTTCCAGAGTTGCAGCAGTACAAGAAGCAGGGCCCAAATCCCAGTCTTAGTTGATGGGGATGTAGCTGTAATGGTGGATGTGAGAGGCGTGGGTTCAGTTTCATTCTGTACCTTGTAATCACAGTTTAGCCAGGGAGGGAGGAAAGACAATAGCTGGCCAGATGCTAAAACTTGGTTTGGAAGCCTGTCTCCCATGAGAAGTCTCTGGAATTACACAGTTCAATGCCTTCAAAACATGGGTCTCTGTGCTTACGGAGAGACCCATGTGGCCACAGCTACAAAGCGGGAACAATGGCATTGCACTCCACCAAAAACTATGAAAGGGCCAATCCATCAATGTGCACAGACACATATTCCTGTGACCAAGAATACAAGAAACATTATTTTCAGAACAAATTAACTTATGTTCCTATTTCTGGGGTTTTTTGGGGTTTTGGTTGGGTTGTTTTTTTTTTCCCCTCTCCTTCCCTCAGCGTACAGGTGAGTGCTGACTGCTATCAAGGTCTGGCTGGGCTTGTATTGCAGCAGCAGCCCTGCTCCTGCAGGAGGTTATTCTAACTCTGGAGACACAGGAGGGCAGAAGCAGTGCTTGACGAGTCTTGCCTGCAACTCAGCATTCCTCTCCTCTTCCTGTGTTCTTTAAACTCCAGCGGCTGAACCGATATCTATACTTTTTCTCTGGCATGGACCTTCAATAAGAAAGCATCAGAAAGGGTACCAAAAGTGAACTCAGAGTGAATCTAGGAACCAACTGTTATCAACGATGTGTTCATCCCTTACTTCTGTACACAGACACGGTGCTGAAACGACAAGGCCCAGCATGCAATATCACATCTTCCTCAACGCAGAATATTAGTTGCCTAGCAATTAAAAATCTTGGTGACAAAGTATCTATACTTACGACTATGTGAGCAAACGTCATCTGATTTGGTATCGCTGCCCCCTGTAAACTGTGTTTGGGGCATTTGGTATAGCAAAATTCTGAAGTCAGCAGGTTCAGAGAGTCAAAAAGCTACTAAATTCACACGAGAGGAGAAAAAAAAAGGGGGATGCAGCACTTTTTGACTGCATTCTGCAGTATATGCTGGTATATAAATCACACAGGAAATATCAGAAGATGCAGTTTGGCATAATTTTCAACCATGCTTGAGTAATCAGGTCAGTCTTATTTGTCGCTGTTCCAATCTCTCCGACAAATACTAGCTTCCTTGTTTTACTCTGATTCACGCAGGCCCCACAACCATCTGCGATTTGGCAGCTTCTTCTGAGTTAAAAAATGTCAGCAGGAGCAAAGAGGGGTGATTAAAGAGAAGAGGCAGAAACTTTTCCAGCCATCAGCTTGCCTGCCTTCTCAGCGTGCTTTGTGTGAGCTCTGCTGGCAGTACCTACAACTTCTTTCTTTCATTAGAACATCTGATTGTACTAACTGTGGCTGCCCAGCACTTGATTAAAGACGTGTTTTTAACTGAGAAGAGCGCAATTAAATGTGAGAGTTGTATGGATCCAAGACCTTAACCAGGGGCAGGAGAATAAAGCATTGCAGATTTGGAACCTGCTGCATGGAATCTGTTAAATCATACTGACAGTCACAGACCAGTTCGGTTTTGAATCCAATATGCCTTATATGGTAAATTCAGCAATATTTTAATAATTTTATGCACTACCTTGATAATAAGAAGTTATTTTGGTGACAGTTGGCAAGACTGTCACCTGGTCTTTGGGACACCCACATTTTCCCAGAACTAGGACAAACATTCATCAAATTTTGATGAAGTGTAATTGGGAGATATTTGTTAATAGAAGAATTCTCTTTGCATCTGTTCAAGTCCTTATTTCATGGCTCCTTTCCTTAGTATTCTCACAAACTCAGTGATAGGAAACTTTAGCTGAAAATTGATCTTAAACAAACAGGGCATGATCCAAGACAGAAGAGACTTCTAATGGTTTCAGTGGATTTTGGATTTGTTACTATTCTTTCTATACTGAAAGGGAGTTCCTGGTGTCTCTCTGCTATGTCTGTAGAGTGACTAACATAATCTGAACAGTCTGGTCAGCCAAAGAAAGTATTATCATAACCATTATTTTGCACAAGGGGAACGAAAGCCGAGGCCCAAAGAACTATGCAAGTGCTTCACTCACTCCTGTAGAAGTGAGCAAGCACTAGGTCCCTCTTTGAGAATCTTACACGGTATTTTTAGCAAGATCAGCTAAGGTGTGTCCTGGTACATCAAAAAAACTGAGCTCAGATCTCCTAAGTCCCAGTCCCATGATCCATCTTGCTGCTGTTTCTGTTCTTCGGTTTAAGCCCCTACAGATGAACAAGAACAGAAAAGTGATAGTAAACATGCAGTTGTTAGACCAAAAATATATGTACAGGGATGAACCTCTGTAGTATATACACCCATTTTGAGAAAAGACTCTTAAGACTGTGAATATAGATTTACAGAATTACTCACCCAATTGCTACACAGTTCACTGGCTAGAATAAGCTTGACACAGTTATCAAATTACTTGAGCTAGCAACCAAATCTCTAAAAAATTCTTTCCTTGCTAATCTATGAAAGCAACTAAAGACTGTACCCAACCAGTAAGTTACTTACTGTGAACTGAATCTAAGTAGAACAAATGGTACCTCCTCAGTCTTCAGTGAGATCTAGTGTTAATATAATTTAGATCTGAACCACTGAATAGATTGATATTTCATGCTGCAGCAGGGAGAGAGAGAGGTGTAAGAGTCTGGGGTCCCAGACGGAGAAGCAGGATCTCCATCCGGCTTGTAAGGTGGTGAAGGTTTCACTCTTTCCCTCTTGAAAGGGCAGTAAAAAAGAGCATGGCACATCTTACATCACTACAGTAATTTCTGCTTTGATGTTCTGCTTCACTTCCTTCCTCTCACTTCCCTCCAGAAAGTCAAGAGTTTCCTGCTATTTCTTTTTCTGATTAATTTTCCTTCATGTCAAAACCAGGAATGTTAATGCTTGCTCCACAGGGCTGCAGAAAACACAGCTAGAAGATAAACATGTACCAGTGCAGTGCTTTAAGATTTAACATCTCATATCCAGCATGCTCTCACACTGTGGGGAGAAGAGTAGTTTTCCTAGCCCCCAAATTTATGACTTAGCTGGATCACAGTCATTTATTCTACCTCCAAGCAAAGCCTAGTGCTCAGAAGTTCTTCCTGTGTGTTAGGTTTAAAGAATTTTGCAGATGAAGACCTATCTGAAATGATAGAGATGGACGAACGCCCTCTCCTCCTGAACCAACTGAAAGCTAAAAGCTGTGGTGTAATGAAAACCAAATTCTTTGTGTCTCTGCCAAAGAAATAAGAAATTCAAGAATGGCATTTCCTTATTCCTGACCTACTGCAGCTGGCGTTTTCTGTAACACTCAGTCAACAGTGGGTAATATCATTGTCATGAAAAACACTTTTAGTCAACAGTGACTAGGTGTGTACACAGAGCATTTCAGAAAGAGTAGAAGTGAGACTGTTGGGGTTTTTACTGTGTTTAGAAAAAGAAATACTGTAAGATTCACCCTTTGGCAATCCTGAAGTTTCTATGAGTGGCAAGAAGACCCTTTTCCTCCTGCCTTTCTTGGTCAGTAGTAACAGCAAGGATTTCTGGAACAAAGATGATGACTAATGACATCAGTATGCACTCATTGCACAAGCACTGATTTCAATTCAGCTCTACCAGTTGTTGCTCTTTCAGGAAAGTTGGCACAAACCTGGGAATCCAGCTGTGAACATGGAGAAGTCCAACTAATGCTCTTCTGTACAAGAAGAGGAGACCACTCCTTTTCCACATCCACCTATGGGAAGAAGTCATCAATGCTGAAGTCTGTGCAGCAAAGCTGGTATCTGCTTCCTTGTTTTAGTTGAGATGTCCCAGGTATGGTTGGAGCTTGGACTTGTTTCTGTGGGGGTTTTTTTTGGTGGTTCTGTTGTTATTCTTTCTCCTGCGGGTGTTGGGGTTTGGGGCTTTTACACAATTGGTCTTACAGGCTGCAGTGGATATCATCAGCGTGAAATATTAGCAGGAAATTTTGAGCTACAAGTGCTTTGAGATTCATTATAGTCTCTATACACTGATAATACTTATATATGGATATAAAATTTGAAGTTTCTCTCTGCAGTCATTAAAAATTCAAACTCTGTGGGAGGTACCAGGACTGCCAGATTAATTTGAGATTTGCTTTTGGATTTTAAGGAGATTCGAGCAGCAATTAGGCTAAACCAAAGGTCTGAATTTGAAGACCCAGTTCCTTTCCAACTTTTGCTAAATTCTGGTCAGACATAGTTTACATTTGACCCCTGCGTGCCAAGTGAATGAACTGAATCTAATCATCCTGAATTTGGGAAATCTTCAATCTTATTCAAAGTCCTTTTTCTACAGCCTGTCATTCTCCAAATCACAGGAAAATGTAGGTAGGGAAAAAGATGAATATAGTCAAACTGACGCTGTAAAGATAGCTACAAACCTATAATGTTTGAACAGAATAGCATGAGAAAGGATTAGGACTGCTTTAGCTGAAATGAATGATAAATTACTTGGTTCAACTTGCTACCCTAAAATGTCTCAGCATTTCCTTTCACTGCGATTTTGGTTGGGATCCCAAATCCAGTTTAACTGTTTGTTCCAGTTTAGCTAAGACTGATTGTAACCATGTACAGGCCCCACTCTTGCTGTTTCCATACAAAGGAGTGATAGTGGAAAAGCAAGAAGGATACAGTAAAAAAGCTGATCAATGTATGTATACATGCGATGTGTCCATATTTGTGTGTGTATAGACATAAAAGGAAAGCAAGCACTCTGAATTAGTGAGCTTTGATTGTCTCAAATGTTGCAGACCACAATGGAGACGGTGTCTCCAGCATTACATCAGCCTGGTTCTCCCAGCCATATTTAAACGTATACCTCCTATGAAACACAGCAGTCTAGACCAAAAGACATATGAGCTGGCACTGAGTGGCATCCTAGGAAAAACAGAATATCAAACACATAACTAATCACAGTGTAGTACAAGCAGCTACGTGCTACATAAATCACCAGACTGCTGTTATCTTCATTTCTGAATGTTGCAAATTACTTTCATCATCCACTTTCCACTCACTACAACAGAAACAAGTTGGTTTATTTCCCAGAGCCAAGCTTAAAGAGACAGTTCAGTTCTAAAAGCCTTGGTGGGCTGACTGCAGATCACTTTGGCTGGAGCTTTTTAAACAGTTTTAAATTCTTCTTGGCCCTTTGTACATCTAGTTCAGCCTTTGGCTACCTTCCAATAGAGAATGAGGAATTCTTCACTTTCTGTCCAAGCTGCTGTGAAATGCTGCTGTAAAATGAATTAAAGTTGCAGAAACCCGTCCAAGAGGTGGTTGAGAGGGAGACAGACTCCTGCATAGAAGAGGCAAAACCTTTCTCCACACTACAAAAGCAAAAAACCACCATAAAACTATTCAGCCCCAAACTGGCTGCTTTAGTACTTGTTACAGAAAGACCACAAAAGGCATCTCTCTCTCTCTGGCTTCTCAGAGCTGATTCATGGAAATGTCATGTGTTTTGCAGGTCTGGAGGCCTGCAGAAGAGAAGCTGGAAGGAGTCTGTTTACATACAATATTAGACATCATTTATCTGTATGTACTACGTATCTGACTGTGATACACATATATATACAGTAAATGGTGTCTTACAACACAAACAGCTGCATAGGACACTGTAGGACTTCCTGAAGGGAAAGTTGCTAAGATGTGTCATATATATGTGTGGATAGATACGTATAGAGATATAAATACGTAGATATATTCAGAGATAATGCAACAGTGTATGAGCCAGCTTGTGAACATCTTACCTCCTTTGTTAGCCAGCTACTTCTCTGAGTAGAGATTTTGGTTTCAGAACTGCCTGTGTAACTTCTTACCAGCAATAGCTTGGGTAGCTCAACTGCCTTCAAGTGATTTTGAAAAAAAAAAAAAAAATCCCAAACTCCTCTAACAATCAGAATATATTTGTGGAAACTAGAATTCTGCAGAGAAACAAGCAGACCATAGGTACACATACATATCTATCTGTGGTGCACTTCCATCAGTAACATCTTAAGCAGCTCTATATCATATATGGCACCAGAATAGCTGACATATTGCAGATATCTCGAGATATAGAATTAAAACTCAGTGTGATTTTTTGTGTCACCACGCCAGCTGGCAGTGTGCTGTTTGCAGAGTTCACATACAGGTGCAATTTTCTTGTATGAAAGTCCTTTTCTACTGTGGATATGATTTGATGATGTCAGAAATTCTTACAGCTGCAGTAAACTACTTTAGGGAGATCTGAGGGGCACTGGCAAAAGGTTATGCAGGCACATCTGTCACAGGCAGTTGCATGCCTCCAGTTGGAGGGGCAATCAAAACCACACTCCTTAGCATTAAGATCCCTGTGACACATTAGCAAGTTAGTAGAAGTCTATGCATCCACTGGGACTGAATATTAAAGGAACTCTGGCTTTCCTGGGGTGACTAGTCAAGGGATTTTAGTTCACCCATTAATATCAGCCAGTACAGCTTGCTTACCTGTATTACATGCCATTACATCTGTGCAGTGTCTGCTCTCTTCCCCTTCAGTTCCTATTGGGATCACATCTACTCCGTAGCAAAGGGAAATATTAGCTCATGCAATAGAGCCATATATTTTGGGATCGCACATTAGACAATCTGATTTAAAAGTGTTAAGATGTATGGAATTGCCCCTACAGTGTCATTTTTCAGTGAATCCTGGTCATACACACACAAACATGTACCACTAGAAGGAAACAAACTCTGGACCATTAAACAGAAATATTGTAGGCTGGAGTTACTAGAGAAAAGGCATAAAACAGCAGCCCCTGGATAGGTACTAGGAAAACCATAAGAATAAACACTAATTGGGATATTGCATTCACTTCCCCCTCACCCCCCCACCCCCCCACCTCGCTTCCCCGCACCTTTCTTTTCCCGCAAAAGTATGAAGGCTATAACACTAAATGAAATGGATCTGATCCAAATTCAGGAAATGCTCCATCCTAGGACAGGTTCTACTTCTCCTTTGTTCCCCAGATGTCCCTAGTGAAGGGCATCCATCTACAAAAGACCGTAAGATTGTATTTTTGTCCCAGTGTGGTAAAAAAAACATCCTTTACTGAGGGCTGCAGTTGCTTGTACTCTAGTCACACTGTCTGGCACGACTAGTGAAGTTGAGGTATAGTCTGGCTCCCGTAGTACTGAAGCACAAGTCTCATTCCCATTTATCTTCCAGGAATCTCCCAGTTTCAGCAGTGTGACCAAGTGCGCCCTTGTGCAGTGCTGGGAATCCAGCATGGCTGGAAGACACAATATGTTGTGCATTCCATAAACGTTCATGCTGTGAGTGCTATCATGGATCTGCTGATAAAACCAACTGCTGTCACAGAAAGGATTAACAAATGAAACTTGAGTATTCTCCAATAATCACCATACCATTGAATATGGAAAAAGGAAGGACTGGTGTTAACCTGACGTTACTAACATCAGCCCTTCAGTACCTCTTGCTATTAAGGGCTCACGGAGCAGGAAAAGTGTATGTGTAAAGATGCTGATTGAAAAAAGATAGTCCATTACTGGAAGTTTCAGGTGGTACGAAGTCGGCAGCACAGAGGGATCTTCTGTTAGAAGCAAAGAACTAGCCACCACTAGCCAACATCACAAGTGTTGCACCTTCCTCTTTGATTCTTCTGCTTTCTTTCTGATTTTTATTTGCACACTTTCACTTTGATTGAGAGTTCAATCTCTCTTACCCCATGGAAATTCTGATACAATTATTTTGAGAGTAACACAGTTAGCAAGGCACCCTTAGGTATGAGCTCCCATAGCCACACAGAAACTGGATCAACCATACATATCAGAAACACATCTCTGAGGATGCCAACACTTTACAAAAGAGAAAAGGTGTGAGGGAGAGGGGTAGAAGCAAACCTCAAAAACAGATTAATCATCATTTCAAAGAACAAGAGCACAAGTTTTGTACAAGGTATGCCACTAACAGTTGATGAAGAAAGTGCATTTTCAGTGATGCAAAACAACAGATCAAGATGTAATGTATTTGTGAATGGCAATAGTAACATCAGCACTTTTTAGAACAGACGTCCAAAAAATACTTTGACTGCAGTATAAACAGGAAGTCCTATGGTATCACATACACATATAGAGCAATGGCAATAAACCACATAAAAATATACATGAACTGGGACTTGAGAAGGCATGGAAAGACCAGAGGCAACAAGGGGCTTTGATTTAGTGCATTTAGAGCAAATGCATTCTGCCTTCCAGTTTAAAGAGCATGTACACAACCAAAGACACCATTACAGATTAGTCCAATAGAGAATATCAGCAGTAGAATGGCTAGAGTTGTATATTACAGATCTCAAAGCCAAATAAATTGTTTGCATAGCAGCACTGTGAGAATTGCATAAGTTCTTGCATGCTAGGAAATTTAGGCTTGGTCCAGAAATAACAAAACTCTAAAGGAATTGGCCTGCCTGCTGGGTTGCTGTAGGTCTTTGCTAAAAAGCTGTTGAAGCCATTTGGATACAAAATCCCTATTTACAGAAACATTTTTTTAAATAGACAACTGGAGAAATAAATTGATGCTCTGAATGCTCTGGAAAATTATATTACACTGATTGCCAATTCCTTGCTATATATAACAGCTAACTCTCATACACTATGTGTAATAGTGAAAGATAATTGTATTGTTGCTGGAGAACAAGCAAAGTTTATCCCTTCAGCAACATTTTAAAGATAGAGAAGAATTCTATCACTAACAAGGGAAAGATAAAACATTTAGTGGAAATGTACTCTGAGCCTGAGGAACGATATCCAGAAGTTTTAAAGAAAATTTTTTTCCTCAACTCCTTCTGCCCCTAGTAGAGGCTTTGAGTCCGGCCTGTTTTTGAGCCTTCAGGCTGCCTGCTGTGTTGCATATGTAGGTTAGGTCTTAACTGACTCTTCTCTACGTGTTTCTACCCTGCCACGCTCCTCCCTAAAAAGGTCTCAGAGAATGATTATGGGTCCATCTCCCAGCGTGAGGGAGAATGATGCTTTCTGTCAACTACGTAGCAGCCAGCACTTTCCTAGTGACATCCTCATTTCAATTGGCAACTGACTCTGTGTGTGCAGGGAGTCTGAAAACTCCCTGCTGCATTTATTTCAGTACTAAAGCCCATAAACGTGGGCTTAAACAAGAGAGTCTTAGGCCTGTTCAGAGCACAAGTAAGAAAAACCTATATCTGCATTAAGACTTTAGACAACATATAGAGGAAAAATATTAAAAACCTATTTTTAAAACAGGCTTACAAAACTCAGCACTTCCATAAGGTGACACGAGGATTAACAGAAAGGTCAAGTTATACTTAGATCATCTGTGGTTCTTGCATAAATGCGTGTGTGTGGATGTGTGTGTACAGACAGTCTCTTGCTTCAGAGCTTCCAAAGTAACCATAATTCCTTGTCAGAGACAACATAATGGAACGGAAAGTCCAACAGAGCTCTTCCCTTTGTAGTAAATAAGTGCAATAAAGCCATTACTATGTTTCAGTAATCACAGTTCTGGGAACTAAAAAATTCACCACAGTATATACTGGCCCTGTTATGGGTGCAGTGCAGTTGAAGAGAATATTTAAACAGTGTCAGTGGCAATTTTCTAAAATTGGTATGTCCAACTGGCCACCTACAGACCAAAATCACCAGCTTTGATACTTCTGGGCATCAGAACCAATGTCTGTAATTAGACGGACACAGAAAATCTTGACAAAATGGACTCGTCCTTGACCTATTAGTTTATTTCAAAAACCTTCTGTTCATTAAACTTACATACATCAGGGAATGTTGTAGGTATTTAATCCTTTCTCCATTATTCAACAATGTGATATATGTCAAAGGTGATCAAAGAAACTGAAGGGAACTAAAGAAACACTTTCACTGACTAATCAGGGGGAATGCTTTCATAGTTACATACTTCAAACAAAAGTGCATCACCATTTTTCAGAACAAAACTCAACTTTCCCATGAAGGAAACCTAAAGAAGTTTTATTGCAGTCAACACTGACTGAAATTAAGAACCTTTTTTTTACAATCCTCTCATATTACCCTTTCCTCAGCCTTAGGTATTTAAAGATGCTCAGCTACTTAGGCATTTAAAAGGTCAATTTGCAAGACATTTTGGTTTGCTAATTTCCACAGTCACCTAGAATCTTAAGTCATGTTCCAAATTCACTATGAATCATCTCTAATTTTTCAAGTTTTAAGGAAGTTAATGGAGTGCAATCTCTAAATTAGGGCAAACAGACAAATTTATATAATTGATTTTTCACTCAAGCACAGATATTTTTGTCTCTGTCCAAACTGTGTAAGTTTTCTTCAAGATTTTCTTTCCTTTTATCTTTTCCACTAATAAATTTGCAATAATGTCTGAGTAAACATTGATGAATTGCTGATCTGGTTGAAGCCGTCATATATAGGGATTTTCCACCACTCACGTCTAGAAAGGACCAGAAGTCTAGATTGGGAAAATTACTCTGAGCATGTTTTTTGCCATGCAGGCAGCCACAATGGTGTGAGAAGGTGGGATTTATGGTTCTAATGCCTGCTTGCTCCAATACTGGCATGCCTGAAAACTTACCGATACTACCATGCAGGCTATATTGCTCAGAACACATGGCCTCCTGTTTTCTCTCTCTGCAAAACCAAACTTGTGCAGAGGGAAGAAGAATAAGGCCCTAAAAGGGAGGAAAAAGGTGTGGATTCTCAACATGACTGGAGTAGGACAATAGATCACTATCAAATTAAGCACAACTAATTTTCCCTATATTGCCACACATACAGATCACTGGGACAAAAGCCTACACCCTCTCTGAAATCCTTTTTACATTCACAAAGGAAGATGTGCACATTAATAAATCCTGGGATGATTTTGGAAATTCCTTTGAAAACACTATGATTCTCCAAGAGAAGAAGAAAAGTTGCAAGACAAGACCAGGCTGATGTTCAAGAAGTGCCTCTTTACTCCTTTTAACCTAGACATGCTGTTTAAAGGTAACATTCATTGACATTACCGCACTATGCATCCAGCAACAGCCCAGAGAAGGGTGCCAAAATTCCAGGATGAACGACACTGTCTTTCTGAAAGTTCAGCAAGAGTCTGGGTAGCATCCATATTTCTTTCACGCAGTGGGAAGGAACAAGCCAGGATCTGTGCACGTCATTCAGATGGCCCATAATACCGAGTCAAGTGATGGCAAAAACATACTTCCAACGCCATGTGTCTAGGATTTCGGGCACCGTTGTGATCATACCGTGATGCAGTATTTCCATACTAGATGCAGCTTGTTGCCACAGTGCAAGTAATCTTCGTAACTGACTGCCACGAGTCAGTGTGGGAGCAGTAAATTAGCAAGTGGCTGAGGCACTCTAGCCTAGGAGAAGAGTAAAGAAGGAGTGTGGCTGCAGCTCTGGGAACAACAGTCCTTGTTCTCCTTTCTTGAGTGAAAGTAAACAAGTCCATTGTTATCTGACTTTGCCAAACCTCAAAGTATAATGCTAGAAGGAAAAATAAGTTTTACAGAATTGAGCATATACAACCCTTCTCTTCCCTTCATAAACTGTATGCTACACAAGTTGAAACTACCAAAGTGTTTACAGTATGCTATATATATAATGGCACATTTAAGCTTTTTAAAGGGATTGGAATATTTCAGGAATGTCTCCGGTGCTTAAAAAGGCTAATGTATTACAAATCATATAATATTTTAATTCAGAAAAAATATGTTTGGGTATTTTGACCTAGCATCATAAGGTTTAGGAAATCGAACGAGGATGCCATGAAGCATGACTGATGAATCAGTCGAGCTAGTCTGCTTCAGATACATATTGTGCAAGGCATTATCGCTGCAATCAGTCACAAAAATGCATATTTAGTTTTTGTACATTAAATACTACGCCTGTGAACCTATGTAAAAGATATACAAAATATAAATGTCATCAGGACTGTATATTTCAAACTTTTTAAAATAAATGCAAAGTATATATATATGTAGGCATATAGGTTGTAATTTCAATGTCAACACTAGCACAGTTTGTCTCTTCTAAATACAGACCTGTATACTTCCTAGTCCAACACATGCACCTACGAACACATGATCATGCATACAGCTTTACGTTCTGCTGTTTGCAGAAGAGTCAGAATATACAGCACTATACATTGTTTCAACTCAAAATTGATCGGCAAGTTAAGGACGATGCCATTCAAAAGAAATTCCTTGTGAGCTATTCCCAAAAAAACAGAGAAAACCAGGGGTATAGTTATTTCATCTCAATAAAAACACTGAAGACCATGGTGATGATGACCTAAGATTCAAAATGCTTTGTCTGGCATGTGGTGGGGGGCGTCACTCCTAGACAAGATATAACAGTGTAGAACTGGTTGCTATAACACATACCAAACACAGTTATAATGAGGTGGAGAGCTTTCACAACACCATCCAACCCAGCTCTAGGTTCAGACTACTGAGGTCTCTGACCGAAAGGAGACAGAGCAGTTGTACGCCGTTCTTCTCACAGCAGGCGGTGCTGATGGTGATCTGGATGCCCATCTAGAAGGTAAGCGTCGATTTGCTGGCCGAGCGGGCCGGGAGAAACCTTTCCCACTTGAACATTTAGCTGGCACAGATATCTAGAACACAAAGGCAATTCCTTGCTTTAACAAGTTATGACTTTCGTGGAATGCAGCAGGAATGTAGGAAGACATTTGGGGTGACCTCAGAACAGGTGGTCTGAAGCTATTAAAAGGAGTACAGTAATGCGCAGAATGCAAAGGAACAGCTATTTCTAGGTATAGGGATTCTCACACTGGTTGCAGTTTAAAATATATGGAGACAAGTGTCAGACACAAGGAAAGATACAAAATGTTAATGCGAGCCAAAACTGATATCCACTTCTCATTTCTTTTCATTTTTTTTAAAGTTTTTTTTTTGTCAATGAACACTGTATACTGTTTTAAACATAGAACTCAGAATACCATCTTACATTACTGGACTATGATCTACATACTTTTCAGGTATTTTTTGATGGATCCTATTTCAGCAGTCACAGCTTGCTAAGAACTCTGTTTCCATTAGTGCAACATGAAGTTGTTTACACTTGGTAACTAACTCGGAATGGTTATGTATTAGTGTGGTGTCATGTCTACCTGCAGACCCTCATATACACAGGAAAACCAACAGATTTTGATCATGTAAATTGGAAATAATGAAAATAAACCAAATGCTTCATGCTGTGTGTAGTTCCTTAAATCTTTGTGATGTGAATGCTGCTGGACTTAAAATGGTACCTCCTAACAGTCAATATTATACACTTAGCTTGTAAAGACTGAAATGACAACATAAAGTGAGAAAAAAAATCAATTGGCTTAGTCAAGTTATTCTGGGCTTACATCAAAGTAAACTCAGTCATTATCTAGTTGTTATTTCTTCCCTACATATTCACTGATGAAAATTTGTTTTTCTATCAAAAGTTCATTGGATGAAAAAGAAATCAGAAGTTTCATGGTTTTTTTCTTTCTGTGCTGTAGTAAAGGTGTCTGCTAAGCAAGATGTTGCATCACTGCAATGCTGTCAGAAAGGTATGCAGAAGAAAATCTGCATGGTTGGATTCTCAGCTGTTTAAATCCACATAGCTCCACTGAAGTCTGTGAATTTGTGACAGTTTAAAGCATACCAGCTGACAGCCTGAACCCATTTAAGTTTCTCAGCTCCAAACACATTTGCCTTCTCTTTTCTGAGACACTAAGGGACATACCTCTTTGTGTTCATTGGCCAAAGAGCTCTTCAGGAAAAAATATTTTTCTTTCTTTGTGGCCTTTTACAAAACCTGCAACTTATAGTGTGTTTTCAAAACCATCTGTTTCTCTTTTCATTAAGAAAGAATGTTGGCAAAGGCAATATTTCTAAACTTCTGCAAATAAAATTCAGCCAAATATAAATTAATTAGCCATGCTATACTCTTCTGTTTCTGTGAGCCTATGCTTGAATATATACAAGAAGCCTGGAACTGAAACATGAATAAGAGGCGGTTATTACTGGAAGCTTTATGGAGCTACAATACCCCTTTTCATAGGCAGTTCCAAGGAAATCCTGAACCAAGAATGCTATCAGCCTTCTACGCTTTTGACGTGGCCAAGTGTGCTTAAGCCTTTTGGGAAGGCTTATGAAATAACTTGTCAGCTAAAGGAAGGAGGGAGGGAGTTACAACCTGATTGCAGTTCTCATTAGTTCAATCCTTGAATAACTGCATTGCAGTTAAAATCTAGCTTTACACAACAGCAGCAGAGATCAGAATCTGGCACACGTCTTCACTGGTCATTCTTACTTACATGCTTCTGCCCTTCTGCAACTCCATTATCTTCAGTGGAAATACTCTTGATTTGTCTAGATCCTGGCCTAAAGTGTCTATTTTTACATAATTACTTACAATATCACCTTAGCCTGCCTCATTTTAGAAACTGAAGCTTGGTATGAAAGGGAGTTATTTTGTTCTTGCCATTCTTATGAACCTTACCTCTGGTAACTTCTGTCTCTCTTTTCCTTGCTTGAGTTGCTGCCCAATATGCCTGGCTGAAATCCTCGGAAATTCTTGCTTTCCTTGCTCAATCCGGAGCATTTCTAAATACTGACTCAATGTCTCACAGCCCTCATCGGTGGATTCAGAATTTGCCCGTGTCCACTTATCTTTGCTGCATTTTGCATTACACGGAGAAGTCACTGTCGATTTTTCATAGTTTTTCAAAAGCTTTTCAACAACACCATAGTTTGACCTTGAGTCAGCTGAACGCGGGCGACCGGATAAATTACTTGGTCTCCAGTCATGCTCGTGAAGCATCTGCCTATAACCACTAGTATTTGGAAGTCCATTTATTTGCTTTTGTTGCCCTGCTGTTGTTCTGACAGCTTTGCTGCGGTTGCTAGCTTCTTGTTCCTTTGCTGCAGAGAATTTAGGATTTGAAACACAAGGTGTATTTACAGTTTCTGTCCTGCTAATAGCAGACTCACACAGTGGGCCACAGGGTTTGTGATCTTCTGATGCTGTTTGAGGCACCTGATTTTCTTGTAAAGCATTGTTACCTTTATCCGTGTGAAACACAGTCCGGTTAAACTCATCGATCTTTGCTGCTAAAGTTTCATTTCTTTGGGTTTTTCCCGAAGTATACCTAGAGACTTCCAAAAGATGATTTTGCAGGGTAGCAGGGGCATAAAAGTCATTATTGTAATAAGGGCTGCTGTGAGACTTGGAATTTTGTTTCTGGTGCATCTTGTTGCTTTGGGCCATATTTCCATCTGAACAACTCTTTTGCGCTGACAGTGGAGAAGGTTCACTTTTATTGTCTTTTCCAAGTTTGCCCACATCATATGCCCACGTGTTGTTGCAGAAACTTGTTGGTACATTGCACTCATTTTTGGTGACAGGTATTGCAGCAGTTACTATCACAGGACCTATCACAGCCTGCCCTTCATTTGCATAGGCTGCTGCAGTTTCATTCTGATTTATAGGTGAAGGATTCATCAGTTTCCTTCCACTCCTGCACTCCTGAGCCTTGCAATTGCTTTTGATGCCTGGATCTCTTATTGGTGCTTCAGAAAGCTGTACAACTGCAGAAAGTGAGTTTGTTAGGTGCCGAGAAGTGCTCCGTGGAGGAACTGGTGGAGCTTCTTTCTTTTGCCAAGATCTGAAGTCTGTTCCTCTGTCACCAGTAAGACCACCATAAGACATGTCCTTCAAAGCCTTGGTGGAGCTCATCAGATTCTTCCTATTATTATGTTCCTCTATTTCAAAAGCACCTGAAGACTGTAATTCATTGCTGGACACATGGTTCATTTCAGGCAGAATAACTGTGTTTTGAATTTCCTCAAATTCCCCCAGGAAAGGAAGTGATTTCATTCTGGAAAATGAAAGGAGAGGTGTTTTAGAGATGAGCAATAAGGGTATTGCCCCAGGAAATCTCAGCATGGATTCATTCTCTCCATGAGCAGGTATAGAATCATACAATCATACAATCATACAATCATAGGTATTCTAAATCTGGCTGCTCAAAGGGATTTGGGAGCAGTTTTGCTGCAGTTGATAGACCCAGCATATTTGAAACATACATGAAGAATTTGATGAAAGCTCAAAGGGAAGCTTGTATTCCTTTCCCTTGCTACTAAATTATTTTTCTGAGTTTTTGTAAATGATTGCTTGTTTTCTTACCTATCCTAAGGGAAAGACAGTGGGACCTTGTGACTTCTAACGACTCCAGTGTGAGTCTACCTGACTATGAACTGAATGAAGAAAGCTTGGGGACATAGTGTATCCCTTGTGTAGGTTTCCTAACATTACACAGGACAGTACAAATGTATCTTTTGAGATCTGTTCGAAAACCACTTTCTCAGTCAGGATTTAGAAACTATGCTTCAGCTATGAATCTATTTGCTTTAAAGACACAAATGCTAATCCAGCTGCAATAAGAAACCAGTGATATACAGCCAACTGATTGCAAGGGGAAATGTAAGAAGTCCCTCTGCTCTTTGGGAGTATCTGCTTGCCATGATGCAGACTTCCACGGGATCTCAGCATAGCTGAGACATAGCCATTCTCAATCTCTTCCATGGTGTGCACCCTGTCACACCACAGATTCAGTTTTCTCTTTTGAGAATTTCTGCACAACTCAAGAGGAAGACTAGTGTTTATCTTGCTAAAACAGACCAAGAATATTGAATTTTTAACAGATGGCAGCATGTTCATTTGCCATACTTTTCAGAGTCTGGCTTGCCATCTTTCCATTAGTACAAAAGTATGGTTGTTCTTCCTTCTCTTACCTTCTTTGCACTCTTGGATTGTCTGTCCCTGACACACCCCCCACACTTAAGGCTAGATCTGGGCTTAATGTAAGAAACCTCCCAGCCTAAAAACCCCACACAGTATTATATAGAACTGCATGGAAACGGAACCAAAGCAAACATAAATATCTGTTCACTTTCCCAATCCTCAATATAGTCATTAGAAACAAGTAAAATTTCATCTTGTATGAATACTAATCTCATTGTGTAAATTCTGCAGAAAAACTCCATTAGTAAAACGTGCCCTTGTATCATATTTCAGAACATTTCATATGAATGCTTTATGCTGAGTACTGAAACACTAGGAGGATAGGAACTGCCCAACTCCTAATAAATTCAATAGCAAATCCCCCTTCAAAGTGAACAGGAGCACAGTCTCATTATTCATTTTCTTCCTCTAACACAAAAAGTCGAAATATGTTTTTACCTTCGGTGGTTGGACTTCTTTCGAATTTCGTCTTGATAGCTGCATAATTCTTCACTGACTTTGGCAAGTTCTTTAAGAGCCTTTATAAATATAAAAATAGTCCTTTAATGTAAGCCTTTTAAATGGTATCTCCAGAATTATTTTGAAATATATGGTGATTTGCATTTAAGACTCACAGCAGAGGAAAGTAGCACAAGGAAAGATACAAAAATGCCCTCAGGTTATGAATGGAGGTAAAGAGAGCATGCTGTTAACACATTTAAAAAGCGAGAAAACACTCATCAATAGCAAATTGAGGAGGAAGAAGAGACAGTGCCTTACTGGAAAGTTAAAATTAGGGAGATCAATTCTTCAGGTTAACCTGGCAGACCAAAGCCCTCTGTATTTTCCTCACCCTTGTAACTGAAACATGCTTATTCTTTACTTACTACATTGAGATCACCAATATAATTCTTGGTATTTTTCTTGGAAGTATTGAAGTTGAGACTGTCTTCAGATTCCTCACAGTTCTCAAAGGCCAGATTATCCATTAACAGAGTTTTGTTTCTGCTCTTGTCTCTGGTTTCTTTACATCCATGTCCTGTTTTACTGAGGAAACTCCCTTTCTCCATCCTCTCATTTGCCACATTTTGTTGATAGTTCAGCTCCACTGTGTCACTCTCTTCCGAAGCAGGGGAATGCATGGACAGCTGCTGCATCTTGCTCTGAATGGCCTTATTATCATGGACACTCATATTGCTCTCCCTTCTAAGTTTTACCTCCTGGTAAAGCTGAAAAAAACCCAATAGAATCTTCTATTAAATCATGGTACTGTGATTAATTTTATGGTAAAAAAACATATTCACTTTCTGTTTTGAATGGTGCTTCATTCAGTAGCACCAAGTAGAAAGATTTTATACATGTGTATAGTATCTACATTCTACATAGCAGAAAAGTGTTGAGTCACACAGTATGATGGTTCACAGACTGTTATTGTCGCAGGATGAGGAAAGGGCTGTTACCGTTCACAAATTCCTTGCCATGGTTTTAATGCATGGCTTCCACCCACAGAATGGGATGGGACTAGAAGAGATCTCACAAGGTCAATGGTCCTGGCTTGAGCCAGGAGCTGTATGGTTGTCTTCCAAGTAATATCAGTGCACTATGTGGTGGATGCAGCCCTGATCTGATGAATGGGGAATGTGAGGGAATGTGAAGGAGGGAGATGTGGCTATGTTACAGCCTGTTAAAATATATTAGTTTAAGGAGAGGAAGTGAATTCTTGTCACATACAGTGCCATCTTCACTAAAGCAGACTCTTCTGGTTCTCAGGCAAGAAGAACTCTTCCCTATGACTGTAGTGATAAATCACTACTGCAGAATGTGATTATTTGGCAATGTGCTGTCACCTTCTTATCTTCTTTCATGCTATCTGCTGAGATCCAGTGGCTTCATTAGTAAATGAAAAGGTGTTAATTCCTATCACCCAGCACAGTCGAACTAGGGAATTGTGATAAATTATAAATTAGAAAAAATAGCAACATCATAAAAACCTCTTCTGCTTACAGTATCATTTCCAGTGCCAAGAATCCCACGGTTCTTTATAAACATTCATTCTTAACTTGCTTTTACAAAGAAAGCACCTCTGAACAGCTGTCTGCCTGCTCTCTCGCAGTGCATAAGGCCATCACAACAGCTTTTGGAAGGACAGTGAAAAAGAATAACAATATAAAGAACATGTGGCCGTTTCATGGATAGTGCTGTGGATTAGAAGCATGCTCACGTTCAGAGACTTGACACTTGACCTTATCCTGGGCTTTCAGATTTCACTCCCAAAGTCCAGCTGTTTATGGAACCTAAGGGCTGAACTTTTGTCATTTCCAATAAATAAGTGCCTCATACGGACTCAGCATAGGGGTAAGAAGGAAGGATACCACCTCACAACTCAACAATACCATCTCCTAAACCACATAAGTCTTCCTGAAGGAATCCAGGAATTAAGTTAGTTTTTGGTGGGCTAGAGAAAACTACCAAATAAAAATACAAGACGATAAGGTAGCACAAGTTTTATTGAGGAAATCCTTCTACAGATGATGGCACTTGAAAGGTATCTCCCCTTTTCTCCAGCCATGTGGCTTTTGGCAAAGAAATATCAGACAATTGAAATCAACGGCAGCTATAGACACAGCTTCAGAGGGATCTTAGGATACCAATAACCTTGAGGTATCATCTGCAGTTTTGTCCGGTCCTGCAGTACCCAGCAATTTGCTTCATTCTCTTCCTCTCAGCCCCATTCCATTATTTATCTCTTTTTCCGTCTCTGACACACTTTCCTAATCCATAAACTAATTAAGAACACTGGAAAAACATGGCCTTCACTGCCATTGTCAGGACTACTAATAGCCAGAATACCTTCTCAGAACACATTACTATCATTCCAAAACAGCTCAAACACCTAACAAACTGAAGCTCAACTACACATAAAGATCACATTAGTAACTTCTGAACCACTCTCACCTTAGTGGTGAAATTAAGTAAGACAACACAGAAATATCCTAACATAGAAGACAAAACGTGGTTTTCATACTAAGACTATCATACCAAAGTCTGCCAGAACTGCAGGTAAAATATGAGAGCTGACTTTGTGGAGTTATGCTGCAGGCTGGTTTAACAGGCAGTGTATGGCTGCAATTCATTTGGCTCTGATAATTTTCCTTCTCATAATTTCATGTGAGCAATCTCTGCCATACATTCCTGTGTTGCTCAGCACAGGATAGTGTTGGCAGAGAGCAAGCAAAACTACTCCATGTGTATATTAGAATGAAAAATGTGGAAAGCTCAGTGGTGAAAAACTTGCTTCTGTATGTTGCTAAGGCAGATTCAATTTATACATTACAGAGTGCCAGAGGGTTCTGCTGCAGTGACAACTTGGGGATAAAAGAATAATAAATAATTACCTAAGCTGTTTCTGGAAGGAGATGCATTAGAAATGGCAGAGAGTGTTTGTTACTATGTGTAAACACAAGTGGTGTCAGGACTTTCGTGCTATTTACTGTAGCCATTTCTCTACTAAAAGTTGTCCATAAATAGAGCAGGTTCTAGCTAGAACAATTCTGCATCATGCAGTGTTTCATGTGTGATGTTCTTCTCAATATTACAATTTACCCCAGCACACCTGTACCATCTAATTCCTTTTTGACAGAGAATTATGATACCTAGATTTTTTGTTACTAAATATGCATTTTCCTAAACCCCATATATGCAGTTGTTCAGCATATCTGTACTTGAAAAAAGCATGTATAAAATGAGCAGTGTGGCTCATGCCTAGCAGAACTGGCAGCAGTATATGCAGCCAACAACATCATAGCAAACTTCACACAAAGTGACATTTAACCTCCTGCTTTGTATTCATGAGTATGAAATGAGCAATTGGAAACCGTGCTTAACCCCAGGCTTTGCATCCTACCATCAGCTATTAGAAACTTCCAGTGATAGATAAGAAACAGGATATAATTCAGAAAAAAAATAAATTGAAGCAACCCTTAGTCACTGATAAGACTCAAGTGAAAATGTTAGCATTCAGAGTTTTGTTTAAAAGTACCTCTTCTATTTTCTTCTGCATGACCTTCCATTGACATTCCCATTCTTTCCTTTCGTTGTCAAATCTCTCCAGTAATTCCATCTTCTCTTTATTCCAGTTCCTCTCAGTATTCTCCAGTTGTTTACGCAGGTCCATGGTTACAGTCTGTGTAACAGCAAGAAGACAGCTCTGCTTTTTTTTCTTTCTTCCCTGAATGTTTCCTGAAAGTTTATCAGAATAAGTCTTACTTGTGTTTGGTTCTAGCTTTCAGGGACAAAAAACATCTAAGCAAAATCCCAAAATAATGAACTGAAATGTGCTTGCAGGAGACAACATCACATGATTGCATGATATATATCTGGAGTGTGACTGGAATATGGACAAACTAAGCATTATAGGACACAAACCAAGGGCAGAGAGGCCCAGTCTGGAAAGGAGAGGAGGGACACACATCCAGCATCATAGAATTCAGGAACGTCTGACACAGTGGGGTCTGTACTGTGGCCACTTCACATCTTTGCCATTACTTTTCACTATAAACCTGTTTTCCATGAAATTTGAGTCTGCATGGTATTGAATGGCACTTCAGGACCTTGGAATCCTGCAACGTCTGCCCTTGAGGGTGAAAGCTATTTTTACGTTTGTTCAAAAGACAACTGCAAGTGCAAAAGGTATCATGTTTGCCCATGCACTCCTTTCACACACGTATGTAGCACGACAAAGCCTCTGACATTCTTTTGGCAAGTGAAGACTGTAAACTTGATACATGCAGAAAATTCTCATGGCTATACTAAAAGGAAAACAGGAGAGGAAAGCAAATAACAAATAACATACATATACAGTAGAAAGCATCATTCCAGTACATAAAGGACTATAGGTCACTACAAATAGTTCATCCATTTTGGATTTAGAAATCTAAATCTATAAATGATAGTTCCAGGACCAGCACAGGGAAAACTAGAAACTCTTCTCCAATAGCACTAACTCAAATTTAGTTCAAAACATTGCTCAGAATATTTAACTAATTTGTGCTTCAATTTCTCCTTTGCCTTCAGAAGTGAATGAAAAATTATTAATTGAACCAATAAATGAGTATATTTTAAGGGAAATATTTTGGATATGTTCATATGATTTTGGAGCAAAACATTTACAGATTTTATGGGCCTGGTGTTCCTCTTGCTTTCTTAGGCTTTACAAAAGAAACTCCCCTACCATCAGAATATTTACTACACCAGCAAGGCTGAAAATAACACTCATTCATTAAGTCACAACAGCTCATGTGGTTTAATGGCTGGTACACACGCATTGATACTTGAATTTGTTAACTTTGGCTCTCAAAGCTAGATGTTGTGTTACTTAGGTGGACTCAGAACGTAGTTCTAGTCACAAAACACCTCGGCATTGCTTTGGTCTCCTGCCAGAAACTGAGCGTATGGTCAGGCAAATTAATTACCAGAGAGTCTAACTAGGGTTAAGCCCAGTTTAGCTTCCTAGAATTTGTTCATTTTTTCTGACTGATGGTCAGTGATTGTCAGCTCACAGGAACCGCCCATTTTATCGCCCACATTTTCTTTGATATAGTGAAAATTCACTCTCGAGCTTCACAGAAAGTTCTTCCCCAATCTGTATTTTACTGGACAAGTCTTGTTGATTCAGCTGTGGCTACTGTGTGATCACTGCTTACCAGTGTCTGCATTATTTCAGATGACTGGGAAGCTGATGCCAAACTTGGAGACAGCCTCTTTCATGAACAAGTAAGCAGAAGAGCTCAGCTGAAGCCCAACAGGTTTCTCAGGTCTTTGGGTCATAGGAAGTCCTGCTACAGGATCTCTCAACTGACAGTCTTCATGGGCCCAGTCCTAACTCAAGGGTTGGAAAACTGTTTACCCCAAGCAATTTTGAATGGAGGACTTAGAGAACAAGCTGACTATTCTTCAAACATCTCTGTCAGCCTGTTTCACAGTGGTGTAACCACATCACCATGTAATGCGGTATTCTAGCTTACTCTTTCAAACTCTGACTCACACCTGCTGTGGAGCTCTGAAATGGCAATCTATCCTTCAACTATCTACAAAGAGATTTCAGACCTTTCTTCTTCCACCTGTCTGAAAACATATAGGGCAGCTTTATAAAAACATAAAACTCCTTGAAACTAAGCTGCAGCATTCTCATCACAAAAGAAGTCAAATGCTGCTTTGCTCATGGAGTCTTAGGGAAGGCAGCCAAGCTGCAGAGACTGCACTTCTCCAGGCCAATGTTTCAGCTTTGTGCCAGACTTCAGTAAGTGTTGACTAAAAACAACTTAGAAAAAAATTCCACTGCATTTAAGACCTGTTGCAATTTAAACATCTATAGCTAATTAGCTTTAAAACCATTTCAATATTTTCCTGCTTTCCTAATTCAAAGGTTGCAATTTTAATACGGTCATTTGCTTTTTTTTTTCCTACATTTATATCTTTATAACCTTTCAAGACATCTCTGAGAAATAAACAAAAGTCAGCTCTCTGCTCCACTAGAATCTTTCAAATATATGTCAGAAAGAAACAGAAAAATGTATGAACGCTGTAAAGTGAACAAAACAAGCAGGTGTAACGGTCTACAACTTGCGCAAATGGTGATTTTGCTAGTGCACTATTGCATGACCATGCTTCAATCAGCAGCATGTTACTAGGAAGAAAATCAATACTATATAGCTTTTTTTTTTCCTTTAACACATATAAGAATAGATATGTCCTTTCTTCAAGCATGCATATAGCATTGAAAAGGCCTCTGGTGGTTTGTTAGTGCTGGGGACTACTATCGCCATGTTTGCACTCTTCTTAACAATTTCCAATTTGTCTCATATGGGACTCTGATTATAAAAAGAGACAGGAGACCACCAAAATGAAATCAAGCCTTGGAAGAGGTTAGTTACAGAAGTCACAGACAGTCACTTTTAGCTCTAAGATCCACAAAAAGCTTGTATTGCCGCTTAGGCTTCTCTGATTTCCTCTTGACATAAATTCTGAGAAGAAAAAGCATGTTTATTGATGTTAGCAGCTGGATGACTATACAGTTTTGCTGCTATTGTACAGTGGATCAATTCCCCAGAGAGTTTAAACTCCTATTTCTGTGACTCTTTCTCCTTTTTTTTTCCTTGGTGTTTGGGTGGGGGTTTTTTTGCTGTTGAGGGGTTTTTTTGCTTGTTTTTTTTTTTTTCTCTGCTAACAATAAAATCCAATTTGTAGGCCAGGTAGTATACCCTCTGTCTGCATAGTGTGCCAAGATATCCCCATGGGTATTTCACATGGCTTAAGCAACCCAGAGGGATGTAAAATGCCACATTATAATTTGCTGTGTGAATCAGAACAGTATCTGTGCTCTTGCAATATTGGCACTTTCTGCATGTCCTAGACAAGGTCAGAAGCTCATTACAGCAATCAAATTCAAGCAAATAATCAATTTTGTCTACATCAGCTGCATTTTCATTTAACTTTTCTTTTAGTCCTCCCCCCTCTCAAGCAAAAAATGTTTGAAGTAACTATTTGATGTTAATGCTATTATTCTCTATGTCTTACCTATGCCCTTTCTATCCATATATTAAAAATGCAAAATAGCTTGCAACCATCCTCTATCAACTTCTGAAAATAATCTGCAGTGACATCAGCTGAGATGTTATTTTTCAACAGAGATTAATTAGATTGGATGTGCACAACCATTCAGATACACAAATCTTCCCTTGATTTTACAGGAAAAAAAAAAGATGATTAGATTATATTTCCAACAAAATGCTGTATTTTGGATGACTAATGAAATCATAAATTTATGTATTTGTTCAATTATATGTGTGCCATGTATCACAATACTGTATACTTTATACACAAAAAGAAACTACAATTGAGTGAGAGTGTGAAAGAGAGTGAGAGGGGAAAGAAAAAAAGAAAGATAAATGAGAAAGAATGAAAAAGAAAGTAGGAAGGGATGGAAGAAAGAAATAAAGCAAGAAAGAAAAAAGGAAGTAAGAGAAAGGAACAGAGAGAAAGAAAGAGGGAAAGAGACTTGAGTGCTCACAATGCTACCTGTCATCTCTGTTCTATGTATATATCAGTGCCTGCTTTGAAGAAACTGACTGAACTAATTTAAAGTCTTTCCCTAAGAATAAAGACCATATATAACATACATGAACACTATATTACATATAAAAACATTATAGGTGTTTAAATAACTGCTTGCCACATTAATAATTTGCTTTCCTTTTAAATCTTAACTGTTGAAAAACGCTGATTTAAAATAAACTGTGACCATACCTTTCATGGAATAAGAAATCCTTTAGAAGCTTTTCAGTCCATTTCTAAACAGCAGTGAAAGCAATGAAATGCATAGCTAGCTGGGATCCAGTTCTGCAAATCTTGATCTTTAAAAGAAATAAGAAAGCAAAGAAAGACACAATCCTTCAAGAGGGGCAGCATTTGCAACTCTCTTTGGGTAACTCCGCAACTTTTGCAGACTGAAAAACAGTTCCGTTCAGCATCATCCCAGCAGCTGGCTTCCACGTGACGTCAGTGCACGGAGGATGGTTTTAAAGCCATCTCTTCCAACCCCCAGCTCTGTAACTTTATATCTCCTCATATTTTGTGTAAACAACTCCAAGTCCAGGACATTTTTAGGTTTTATAGTGCAGTCCAGTCTTTAAAGCTTGCCAAAGCAGCCAGTGTTAATATTAAAGCTATGACAATAGGCAATTTTAGGTTTCTTTTATTAGCGTCCATGTTGTAAAGGAAGATTCTCTGCTGCCTTCCAAACCCAGTTTTCAGGGTTATATTTTTCAGTATGATCATTCTGAACTTTGCAACTTGATCCTCACAAACTGCTTCGTAAAGTGAGTTCGTTTAAAGCAGCAGTTTTGTGGGTTAACAGCTATCTTAAAGAGCTAAAAGCAAAGCACTCCTCCCTAAAATATTTTTCTGTATTCTAAATACGCTATCACTTGTGAAGTGCAGAATTATTGGGCACTGTGTAATCCTGCTGTCTCGTGTCCTGGGAACGGTGATAATGGTTTCTTTGGGATATTCCTGCTGCTTTATAAGGTTTCTGGATCAGATTCTCCAGTCTGTTAAGATACTTTGTATCTCAGCAAAGCACAGCACTTGAAATAGGATGGAGAATTTCACTTGCGCAGAGAAACTCATCCCTGGCATAAGGCTAGCAAGGCCTAAAACCACCTTGGCCTCGATTTAAAGCACAGGGAGTGCCCCTAGCAAGTGTCGGAATGGGGCGAGGGAAGGGAACGTTTGTGACAAAGATGATCCAGCAAGTGAAAGTCCACGGGAGACTGAAGCCAGCATAGCAAAATTTAGCTGCTCCCCCTGCCGAGCTGCAGGCAGGAGGAGCTCCGCTCACTCCTTGCATCTCTCTCATCCTTGCCCACCACAGTAACTCTCTCGTTGCAGGACATGTCAAACTGCTTTCATCTGTCACAGGGAGAGAGAGCCCTGGGCAGAAGCTTCACGCACATACCACTGCCCTGCCGGGTACTCGTGCTTCGATGTATCTGTGGACAGTGACTGAGACCACCCATAGTCAGAAAATTCACATTTTAGAGAAAATTTATCCCCATGTGTACCTGGAGAAGGGCTACAATGTACTTGACTCATGCAGCACAAAACTCTGGACAAATTCTGCCATCGGATGGGTGTCTTCCTAAAATATGTGATACATATTTTTGTGGGCAGAGCAGCTGATGACGAGAGGATTGTGAGATTAAGGACAAAATATGAGAATTCACACATCCTTTGCTTAGTCAGCACTTTCCTCTTTAGACCAATACGGTTTTATCTGTGATAAAATCCATGCACAGCATAAAGATTTTAGCTCTGAGTGCATTTTACAGTAAATACCAAAGCAAGTTACAAGGAAAACATGTTTTTTCTCCTTATACGGTCTAGCTGTTAAGTTTCAGTGAATACATTACTTGGGTCCTTATTCTGCTCCCATGTAACATAAATAATGGGACTTGAGCTATTTGTGAAAATTCCAATGATTATCTAAAAAGTGAACAAAGATGCCCAAGTACACGACTAAATGTTCCTGAAGAAAATGCTCAGCCTCTGAACTATGAGGACTTAAAAATTCCCTGTTCATAAAGCAACAGTGTGACTTTCGTTGGGGGGGCTACATCCCAAGATGCCAGCTGACATGGCTGAGAGCAAAGCCTGAGTGCCTGTGAGCAGAACTGAGCCCACAGCTGGAGGCCGGGTACCACAGTGCTGCCTCCTCCCCAAAGCCAGCACAGCTGCACCACTGCAAATGAAGACAGACTCTGAAGACACTGTTTTCTACTCCTATCCATCAGCGTAGGCTATTATTCTTGTATATTTAATATTGCTAACTCAATGCCTCTCATCTTGTTACACTAACTTTTGAAGTAAAACATATTAAAATTAAACAATAGACTACACCCCAGACTTGAGTTTTCACTCAGGAAAAATCCTACACTTCTGTCAGTGTGAAGAATTAGAAGTGTGTGAGACTGAGAGGCTACTTAGGAGACAAGAGCCGTAACCCACTCAAAGGGCCACGTTAAATTCATCCTAATATGGGAAAGTTTGGACCAAAACCACAAACCTGGGCTCCTTGTTCCTGACACCCTTAAGCACAGCAGCAGTGGCTTTTGCTTTTAGGGTAAAAAAGTTATGCAACAGAGACTGTCCCTGCCCCAACAGCAGCAGACAAAGTAGCAAATGTAGCTTTCCAGGCTCTGGTACAGGCAAAATAAGCAGGAAGGCTGTTGTAGATTTATTACAACACATTGCTTCCACAGGCAAGGTGTCCATCTCTGGTTACCAGCTCTGCTTATGTTAAAAGTCAGCAACTCAACAAAAAATGTGCAAGGGCATTGTAAACAAGCCCTCCACTAAATTTCTCCTCATCATGCAAGACTGAAGACTGAAACTCATGAGCATGAGTTTCAGCATGGGCTATAATCTGATTAGATACTCAAGAGAAGTCTGTATTCTGGTAAATAGTCTGTGCCCAAGATCATTTTAGAGCACCTAGCTTGGTTACGGCACACCCTTTTTGCTACATCCACATAAATCTGGTAACAAGAAGGAAGAACAGCACTGCTGCCACTGTAATCAACCCAACCACAACCAGACTCATGAATGATGTTACTTTTTTACACCTCGATAATCCTGGCAAACACATCTCAGGAGTGGATATATCAATCAGGAAATGGGCAGAAGGGAATACAAGTTCTGTCTCCTCTTACTATCGTGCACTACTACAATAGTATCTAACTCAGTGCAGAAATAGAGCCAACAAAGTGTTATGTCATGTCACTTCTCCAAGGTTACATTGGAAATCGGTGGCAGATACTTTAGATGTTTACTTTAAATAGAGCCACTGTAATTTTCCCCATAGGCAACTGCATGTGTAATGGCAAAAGTTGGGTTTGAATATCACTTCCCTTGGCATTATATCAGAGACAGAAATGTAAGCCAATGGGAATTACGTCCCTGATACTGATGCCTTTAGAAGTCTCCTACTCACCTATCAAATTCTGGATGATTAAGGGGAAGGGCATCTAATATCCTAAAGCTCTGCTTGTTTTTGTAAACAACTCCCAAAGTTCATGTGCAGTTCATCTCTTTTTATAACATATATTTAGACAGCCATGTTTTTGGCAATTTTCTATTTTCCGACTGCCAGGCATATTTCTGCGCTATAGCACCTGCTCTCTTCTAGTTTTGATTCTGAAGCACGGTGAAATGTGTCAGCAGACACTTATTCTATCTCTAACTAGAGCTTCAGGCATGGATATTTTTGGTTGAAAGAAAAATCTCTGATCCTGAAGAAGATGATCGTCATAGTATCATGGGAATTTTTCAGGAACAGAGGTATCCTGTCAGGGCATTCAGAGCTGACTCTAAATAGGAAACAAATTTAATTGAATTTATCTGGTTGCATTAAAGGAAAAAAATGCATCTATTTTCTAAATAACATAAAAACTCATTTGAGTTACTACTGGTTTATACAAATGTAAAAATGTCAGAATTGGATCCATAGATGCAAGATCTCTTCTTTTTGAAAGAAGATGGAATTAATTCCCTGGGAACACAGGAAACATAAATTTAATCTTCCAGACAAATGTAAAATTAAGGCAACCTTGGGTTTCAAATTCAATGACATTTTTGCCAGAATATTAATATTTTGCCAGAATATTCCAAAATGGGAACTGTAAATCTCCTATTGGTATAACTGAGATTTTAACTCATAGGTAGCATAGCACATCCAGCTTGTTGCCACATAAAAGCAAAATCTTATATTCTTCTTATTATCGCCATTCAGAATTACAAGCTATGTGGCAGACAGAATCTAGTGAATCAGCAGTGTTCTGCCTGGTTCTGCCCTGCCTGACTCCCACACACTCCTGCTAGAAGATGTGGACGTGTTCAGCTTCATCTATTCACTCACCTGTGAGGTGGACTTTGCCCACTGGGTCAATAATTGAGTGGGGAGAATCTGCTTTCTTTCTTGGCAAGTATAATTATTGCATTTCTCTGTAAGACCAAGTCATTTCAATTTAGCAAGACACTGAACACTTATTTCTTTGGCTAGATGTTATCTTCTGGCTATGGATTGATGTCCACACTGATTTTATCAGCTTTCTAAGCAGCTTTTAAAATAGTGAAAAATGGAGGGCTGTGAACTTCTCAGCAGTATCTGGTACAAAACAGATAAGCAGCTCAAATCACTCGCTTCAAGGTGAATGTAGGACATGAAAAACATCTCATTTCTCATTGAGATTTCTCTGTACTGAGGTTTGCAGGAGTCCTCACTGTTCTCCTTGCTCATCACAGATTCAAAGACTGTGTGGAGCTTTTAAAATTATTTTGGATGCTTTGGTATGCTTTAATTCCAGAGTGTAGCTTGTGCAATAGCTCTCTAAATGTCCCAAAAGGTCTCAGTTTTCATTTGCTTTCTTGACACCTGACAGAACTAGGATGAGGGAAGCTCCAGCTATAAGCAAGAAAAAACACTGTGAGAAGTCAATGGGGTTATAATTGCCAGTCCTGTGCAGAGGTTATCTCCACCTTTTGTCTCAAGAGGTTAATCCCCACCTTTTCTGATTTCTGAGAAAGAAGCAAATCTTTCCCAGTTACTACCAAGAAGTATTCAATGTATGAACTCAGTGTATTAAATTTTCATAGTACTTTACAGTAGTACTGTTACTTGTACATTCAGTGTAAATAAAACTCTCTCTACTCATGCTTATTACATACAAGTATAAACAAGTGTGCGTTAAAATCGGAAAGCCCGGAACTTCAGATCAGATTTAAGTATGACATTTTCTTTTTTATGGGATTGAGCCAGTAACATTTAAGAAAACCCAAATGATCTTTTCTTTCCCCAACGGAGACACTAAAACAGAAAGAAACTCAAAAAGTCAGTCTCGTGCTAAGTTTAGGTATGACAAGTTTAAGCCTCCAATCATTATACTTTTAATGTCCGAATTGCAAATCCATGGGGGGAAAAAAAAAAGCCCTGGAGGCTACAGACTGAAAAATGTTATCTGATAAACTAGGTTGTTAGGAAAAGATATTTGATATCAGACAAGTTGACTAGCATCACTCTCTTCAGTTCAAATCAGACTGCAGTGTGGCCATTTCTCTAGAGCACAGAAAGAATGCTGTCAGCCTACATCTCTCAGAAGACTCCTCACCTACTCTGATACCTCCTCCTCATGCGTCTCATTCTCAGGGGCTCCAGCTCCCTGCCACATTTCCAGATATAGTGCTCTATATACCAGTCATTCTGATTTTGTCCCCTCCATGGTATCTAATCCACATAATGAAGTGCTGAAAAACATTATCATCACAATCATGCAAAAGATATACAAGTTGTGATATACAATTGCAGAATACATATCAAATGTAGTTTTACTATTCATATATGGTTAGAATAAAAATTCTTTTTCTGGAAGTGGGAAGAGGAAAGGAATGGACTCCTCACACCCACTCTGCATATTTCTATTTTGTTTCTGATTTGGTGCAAATTAATGAATATTAAATTGGTTCCAGTCACTCAAAAAAAATTTATTCTGAAATTATAAAACCAGATGAAGTGAAAAATATTGTTTTCTGTTTGCTTACCTGGAACAGTGTGGTGAGCATGTTTCCTATTCAACTGGATGACTTTTTGGTATGTTTTTTTGCAGGTTTTTTTTGTTTTGGTTTGGTTTTGTCAAACAAGTAGTCTTCAGTGTTTTTACAGCAGTGGTTATTACAGAAACTTTTGTCTCTTGCACTTCTTATCTTGGAGGGTGGACAAAATAAACAAACTGAAAATAATACTACAATGAACAGTAAATGATGAATGGCCTACAGTACAAAAAACAGTGTAAAAAGGAAGACAAGTTTAAATATTGTTGTGTAAGAAAGGGATGAAAATAATACAAGGATGAGAATAAGTAAAATGATAGGCTGGAACATCTGGGAAAGTAAATACAAAGACAAAGAGAACAGTCAATTAATGGAATAGCAAGTCCAAAGTTTCAACAAAATAAATAGTGAATCAGACTATGCTTGTGGAGGGACCAAGTGCCCATCTCCCATTGACTTCAGTAGGAGTTCTGCATGGTCAAGCCCCGAAATGTCCAATTTAACTACCATTGTTATTTATTCAGAGAAAATACCAATTAGTTTGCTTTAAATTTGTATAAGCCCATGCAGTGCTCTGCCTTTAAGTTAATGGGAGCTCTACAAGCTCAGAGCTATTGCTAGATCAGAAAGTGAGCATGCTAAATGCTTTTTCTGTTTGATTTCATGCAATACATGTATAGTAATTGATTAGCTTTAAACTCACTGCGTCTGTGACTTTCTGATACAAGGAAACAAAAGACTAATTAGTCAGCATAGGAATAAGAAATAATAGCTTTCAGCTTCACCTGGCAACTACTAGCAGAATAGCACAAAGTAAATTAACACAGCAAGAGACTTACTAAAACATTAGATAATACCATGAGCAATAACAAGATTTGCCAACTATAGGACTGCATGATAAGATAAGGGTAGGTAATTTTCATTTTTTCATAGTAAAAGATCTGGAGTCAGCAAGGAATTTGCTCCCCTCTGGAGCAAATTCTGCATAAAAATGAATTACAGAAAAGATGCTAATCGCTGCTGCATGTAAGTAGTGACCCATAGGCCTTCAATAAGATACAATCAGTTACAGCAGTTCCAATATTCACACTAGTGTGTGGCTCTGTGACTCTGTAAAATAGATTTGCATGGTTTATTTTTCTCTGTGGTTTGTCATGTTCTCTATAATTTTGGAAATTTAATGTTTCTTGTTTAAAATTAATCTGTGTTTCTTTTTATTAATTTAACGGGAACCCAACCACTAAGAAAACAACCATGCTTATTTACGTGCCAAAAATGCTGTCTGCACTGCCTTTACTGGTGATGAAGGCACAACTCTGGCAAATGCAGCTGCAAAGCCATAAAGGAGTAAAATTTTCCACCTCCCAGAGCAGAATTCTTTTAATTTCCAGGAGACCAGACTTACTCACTGTTCACAAACAGGCCCATTGGTAGAACAAGGTTTCATACAGCCAAATGATTTAAAATAATTTAAGAAATACCGATTTTTGTCTACTATCTAGAATAAAGAATTTTCATGTGCCATACGTCGAATTTGAGGCTTAATTCATTTGGCAGAGCCTTTTTACCTGTAGGCCGTAATAAGTAAAAGTCTACCTGACTCACTGACAAAGGTTCATCTGCACTTCGATCATCCGAAGACTTTGGAACTTCAAGTCTGTCAATGAAAGCCTGGAGCTCTTTCCTGAAGGCCTTCATCTGTGCGTTGATCCGGTAAAGAAGCTCATGCTCACGTATTCTGCTCCCATCGTCTTCCTCATCCATCAGTCCAAAGAGGTCCCCATTAGCTACATAAATTCTCGCCTCTGTTATGATGGTGCTCGTGTCAGAAATTAAGCGATCTATTGTCTTGCCCAGCCGCTCAGCTTCAGAGCGAATGTCCTTCATCTGCTGCCTGTCAGTGAAGCTTTTCTGCCACCCGGATGGTGTTGGATAAAAAGACCTCGTGGGTGTCAGGCACCGAATGTTGCGTACTTCTTCAGAGTCGCTTTCCCCACCGATGGGGCCTTCCCTTTTGCGATGAGGGGGGCGGGAATCATCATCACTCTCTTTTTTCCCTGCATCGCTTTCCGCATCACTGTCTCTGGGACTGCCACGGATCCCAAGGTGAGAGGCCAAGTCATAGCGTTGCATGTTGGACATTAAGACTCTGTTCTCATACTGGAGTTGCATGACTTTGCCACTCAGCTCATTGATCTGCATTCGTGCAGCTTTTAGCTCCTCCTGTAATGCTTCTGTCTTGGCATTATCATGGTGTCTAGAGCTCTCATGGGCCCCAGACTTGTACTTGTATTTGTTCAGCTCAGCTGTTACACGTTTGTTTTGTTCTTCCAAATCAGCTAAATTTCTCCTCAGCAATTCGGTTTCATCTTCTACTAGCTGCAAATGCTGTCGTAATTCTGACAGGGATTCACTCTGCTCTCCCAGGAGTGGGTTAGCAGTCCCTGAGAAATCATCTCCTCTTAAATCATCAAGCTCTGCTTTCAGTCCTCTGTTTTCTACTTCTAGTTCCACTATTTTCCTCCCAAGAATGTTAGCTTCCTCCTCCACAAGTCTCAATCGAAGCTTGAGTTCAGCTTCTCTTGTGGTAGGTGGCCCACCTGCTTCACCTTTTGGCAAAGGACTGTCCAAATCCCCATAAAATGACCTATATTTTTGCAGCTCATGTTCAAATCTGTCTTTCTCTTTATCAATCTTGGCCATTTTCTTCCTCATCAAGGCTGCTTCTTCTTTGACAAACTGTAGCTGGCATTTTAGGTCTTCATTGTCCTCCTTAGAAAAAAGAAAAAGTATTTCAAGAAACTTGATGTAAAACAGGCGACCTCCGGTAGATGGTCTTACATTACAAGATTAATAATCACAGGTACATAGCTTTAGATACTAACACATTTTCCTGCAATAATTTTTTCGCTGATCAATACATTAAAGAGAAGGAAATAAATACTTAAATTTAAAAGAGGAGAAAAACTATTCTACGTGCAAGTGAAGTTTGCACAGTCCCCAGAAAATACATTGTAGGGGTGGGGGGACTTGTAAAAAAATTCCTTGTATTTTCTAGACTTGCAGCACTGTCATAGACTTTACAGTCTTTAAAAATCCTGAAGTCAGCACACAAAGGACCTATAATCTTGTTTCACTGGTGCTCCCATTTACTTTTTTTGCCTACAGTATAGAGTACATGAAAGCTGGTGGTTTCACTGCAGCACTAGCAGTTTGATTAGGTGGTCCTTAACATAGCATTGTCTAACACAGATCTGGAGTAAGAGCTCTCCATTTCACAGCACACAGGAAAACAAAGAGCAAAGCGCAAATCTACAAATCATGTACATAATTTCCATAGTGTCCCTGAAGCCTCCACATGAGAATCCAGGCTACTGTTATTACAACATACCTCTGTTGGCGTCTGCTGTGACTTTTTTTCTGATTTTGGTAAGTCTTTGCTCCCTCTTCTTTTCAGTGATTGCTGCAACAACAAGACGAGATGCACTGAATATAGAGAGGTATATAATACAGTCACTCTTTTAAAACACAGCAAGTCAAATGCAACTATAAAGGAATTTATTTCTTGTAATCCTTGAGATACCAAATACAGAGAGGACACACAGCTGCCCAAAAATGACACAGTAATGTTATACAACTAAAGTATTGGTTTAATCAATCTGTTACCTTTTTTATTCAACACATTCTAAGACTAGCACATAATGAACGTTTAGCACACGACAAGAGAGGTAAGAAAGCAGGTATCCCAAGTGGTAACTTAGAGATGGGAAAGCTGAGGCAAGCAGTGAAACCCAGCCTGCCTATTTGGTATTAACCCTAATGGGGCCAAGGCACTTAGAGACGCATTTAGCCAGATGTGGTCTTAGCCTTTGTGGTAGGCAAGCTATGTTACCCAGTGTCACTGAGATCCCACCAACTGATCTGAGTGTACATCTACAAGCACATCTCTCTCTGTGTCCCACCCACAGGCTTCAAGCTTGCAGCACACTGTGGTCGCACCTCTGCAGGTGCACGCCGTAGACAATGTCTATGCAAACAAACTCACACACAGATCTGGTCGCTAGGTTTGTTCTGTTTTCAGAACATATACAATTTAAATGCAATTTTAAACTGCTTGCATACAAAGTCCTAGTGAGAAACAAAGCATATTAGCTTAAGAACAGCAGCAAAGACATACATGTACCACCATATGAGCGAGCTTCTTTGGTGTCTTCTCATCTGCTATGTAGACAAAGCAAGTAGACAAGAAACTCCTGCTTTTAGAGCAGGATGCAGTGGGATCGAAGCCTACTAGCCTATCCAGCAAAAATCTCGTAAGTGCTAACAGTAGAAAGCTCGTTAGAGGGCAAAAAGCAGTAGTGGAAAACAACTGCAACCATCCTACTGTCAACACTCAATACAGATCATCAAGAAAACAGCAGGAGAGAGGAAAGCGAGTGAGATAATATGTTAATACGTAACATCCCACTTGCAGCTGTTCCCAGTTTTCATGCTCCCCAGGTAAAATGTAAGCCCTGAGGCAGGGCAGTGATACAACCAACACCATCCTCCTCTGAGATTATTCTCTGGTAGAAGGATCTTTTGTGCCACTGAAAAACATGTATTTCCCTGCACCAGCCAGGGAAGAATTCAGCTGTATCTAAAAGCCATCCAATTCCATACAGTGGGAATTAAAATATGTTCATAATTCTCAAGGAACTAAGTACAGTGTGTGAGTATGCTGTGCATCATGATCCTGTGCACTGTTCGCCTCCTGGTACGAATTGTTCTCATTCTTCTGCAGATCATCCCCGTAACAAATACTAAGCTCGTGGATGGCTCACTCCAAAGGAAAAGTCAATGCCATAGGAATGACCCACAAGTAAATCTGAGCACCCACAAGAGCCAATTTCTTATGAGACTTTTTCCTCAAATCTAATACAGAGTTATGCAAGAATTAAGAAAAATTACCTCAGATTCAGTATCAGAACTAAAATTCACAGATGGGTCTTGCAGAAACATTGAATGCTCTCAGAAGACAAAATAATAAACCAATCAAAAATCATTAGGTGTGATAGCTAGATAGCTGGACAACTGTGAATCATAGTCTTCTAAAGGAATCCAGAAAAGACACCAAAAATTGTTACATTAACTCACTTTTTTTTTCCCTTTAAATACAAAGCCAACAACTTTGGGATCCAGGCTACAAACAAAACTGTTCTTCTCCAGGGTCATCCATCAGTTATCCTATTGTAGAAATGGTATATGCATGTAGAGGGGTTTTTTTGTTTGTTCGTTTTTCTTTTAGAATTGGCAAATTTATAAAGCGTTAAACTTTCAGAGGAGCAGCTTCCTCCTCTGTATTACCATTAATTATACCCCTATGCATTATGACTTTGAAAAAATCCTTTTCAAATCAGTTGGCACTGTAAACTTCTCCTTGCACCAGAATCTTGCCAATACCACCCACTGATAAAATAACTAAGGGATAGTTAGATTGTATTTGGTTATCTAAATGCTTTCTATTCACCCTGCCAAGCTCAGCAACTCTCCAGATATAATGAGGTTCTGAAATGCTGAGCTGCAACGTCTTGTGTACTCTACAACTTTTCAGAAGATAAGAGATATATAAAAAAGTTTCACATGACAAAAAAAAAAAAAAAAAGGAGAAACTACAGAAAGCAAGAACTATTATTCTAGATTTGACATAAACCAAAAGATCTCTTTTTCTCCTTTCTCTCTGTACCTTTGGTGTTGCTTTTGATAGTCAGGTTAGCAACATTTTACTTATAACAATAGCTGTGGCTATGTAATGACTAGGCACTACTTTCTATTCTGCTCTACCTGAATTACAACAAAAGATCCATGGAGCTTGTATTATTCACCAACGAAATGATGGTGTTCAGCAGCAAAATGTTATCGCAGAAAGCAATGAAGAACATGCACAATTCAATTAACAGGATGATTTGGGTAACTGGATTAGGCCCAGCTGGAATTGGTATGACCTTTTTTCTTGTGAAAAACACCATGAGACAATTTCTCATTAGTAGAGGTTAAGATCTTACTTGCACATCTCAGCTGACAGATGACATCTGCAAAATCACAGTGCTCCACAACACCACGTTAGGGCACTGAGGCAATATTCAAACTGAACAAAGAATGTCACATATCAAACAGTATATCCTGCTATAAATAATAAATTTTTGAGAGTTTTTTTCAGAGCTATGTTTCACAATTTACAGTGGCTACTCTTTCTAGTATTTCTCTCAAGCCTTGTACTAGTCCACTCTTCCAATCCAGTTTTCAACTTTAAACAATTTATTGCTGCTAATGAAAAAAAATTCAGCAAAGCAAAATGGAAAAAGGAAGCAAAGTTCAAATAAACGTATGGCAAAAATAAAAATAGAAACCCAGACTCCTGCAAGTGAATCTTCATATCATCCCTCAGACTGGACAGTATTAAAACTATCTGCATGTTGCTTGTCTTGACATACTAACAAATGTTAGACAGGGCAAGTGTGTAATTCAGCTACCTTCATGTACAAAATCTCTTTGTTCAAAAATTTTAGTGTTAGATCACCTTTTAATATAATTCACCACTTGTTGATCATTTTTTTCATGTCACAGTGTACCACAAAGCATACTGCAGTGCCACTAAAAGCCACCTCTGCTGATTTTTCAACTGTAGCAAAAAAAAAACCCTGCCCCTCATATTCTAGAATTGGTTTTGAGAGTGTTGTGAAAGATAATTTGGGGGCTTAGGTAATTTTTCTTCCATATAATTTTAAAAATCATATTCAGTACACTCTATTTAATGATTATGAGTTTAAAAAGACAAAGATAAAGTAAAAAATATAAGACTGCTTTTGCACTATCTGATCAGTAATGCTCAGCAGACATTATTGTTTTAATAACCTTGAACCAAGTTACTCACCTGCAGGAGAAAAGAATAAGCAAAAAAAGCATATAATACTGTTTCTACAGTGGGGAGTTTGCTGAATTGCTCAAGTACTAATGAAATATTTCATTAGCAATGGGGATAATAAGACCAGCAACTGGGGCATATATCATTATATCATATAATCTCTGCTTACCTCTGAAATACTAGGGGGTACAAGTGAGTTTGACCTGACTGTTCTAGCATTCACTGTAGCCAGCACACGTGAGGCAGTTATGGGTGTTCTGGCAAAGCTTCCACAGTTTAGAGAGGACCACAGATAATGTTCCTTTTATATGCACACCAGATCACATGTAACGGGCAATTCTGTTGTGATGATCAGCAGCATCGATTCTCCAGTGACCTTCACAGGCGTTTATCCAATGTCTTGCTGGAGATGCTAAGCACTTCTCAAGACCAGATGGTATAATCCTTCTCCTGCCAGCCCTAAACTGCAAGCCAAATGGGCAGTCCTAACATCACCTGTGATGCTCAGTGCCTTGCAGGTGTAAAAAGACCTGAAATCTACTCTGAGAGTAACACAATGTAGAAGTAACAGCAACACACTCCATTGAGTAGGAAAGCTGTAAAAGGAACTCAAATTCTCCCTACCTGATCTAAGCTATAGTAAATCTCTCAGCAATTAATAAAGAAGCCTTAGGCAAAACATACCAAGATTTTTCAAGATGCTTAGGTTTGATTGTTTCAAGCCTGATCTGGGGGTATATGATTGAAGAATCAATGCAAGCAACCACAGGAGGAATTCCTGACGCACAAAGGAATTTATGAGTGCACAGAGCACCCGTAACAGCTCTTATCCCTCTCTCAGAGCAGGCTAAGGCAAAGGTGTGCAGTTTCTTAAATCTCCATAGCTGCAACCAAACCTTCTCATCTGCACACAACTGTACTGTACAGAGTTATGGTTAGCTGCCTCCCAACTGCTGTGACAGGTCTGCAGAGCTTTCAGAAATCAGAGCAAATCGAACACCATCTTTATAGTCTTGAATATCACTGAATACCAAACAACTTTTGGGATGCACAAACTTGCCTCTGTTTGGCACAGAGTGACTATGACCAGGGAAATGGAAATCTGCCCTAAGTCTCTCTCTGCATTTCCCCTTTGGAAAATGGAGCTGGATCAAAACAGATGGAAGACAGATTTTTTAGTTTACTGACACCAACTCTAATTCAGTGTATTAGAATATGTGGACGCTATCCTTGTTGGCAAATTGAAAATTACACATTCTCCTAAAAAAAAAAAAAAAAAATCTTTGTTTTTAAAATATCTCTCTTATTCTGCAACTCTGTCAGTGCAATTTGCCAGCAACAAACTCAAGAGACTGGCTTTCTCTGTCATTGGCACAAGTACATAGAGTGATACAATCCTTTACTCCTTCTACCTCACCTCAAGGGCAGGAGGAGTCCTGAGTATTTCAGTATTCTACTTGCTTGCAAAACTAAGACAGGAAAGAAAAAGCAGGGGATAAGCGAAATGCAAAGAAGCACAGCACCTCTGTCCCTGAACCAAACACTATCATATCCCTACTACCTATAGTAATGTTCTCTTCATCCTAAAACTGGCATATTTGAAAGCACTGCTCAAGGACAATACAAAATGAAAGCAATCTTTACTACTTCACCATGGAGAGAAAAATAATTCTTATGTAATCATCTGAATGTCTTCATATTGCAGAAGAGAAAAGAGAAGCTGCCCTCCAATATTTGTATTCTTTCATTTGCATTTATTTAGGAGTTATTTCAGTTATCATTTTCAGATCCTTTGCTACTATTTATTTGCCAGCTAAACAAAAAAAAAATAAAGGAGAGGAAAAACATACAAAACATTTGCACTTTTCCTAGAGAAACTCTTTGCATTTTGAACCAAAACCACATTGCTAGAGCAAATAATGATAACTCTGGGGTAGAACTAGGTAAAAGCATACTTTGCAATGCATAAAACAAAGCAGCACATTTTTGCTTCCATTACATTTGCTTCCTTCTTTTTCTTATTTGACAAAAGTTCTGAGCAGTAGAAGATGAAAGCAGCCTTTTCAAAGCTCTCCACATGAGCTGGTCAAATTGCTGGCCAACTGTGATACTTTGCTTTCTGTGATTGCACACTCCCTCGTCCACTAGGATATCATAAAACAGTGGAAGCAACTTCTCTGAAGAGGAAGAGGTCTCCTGCCATTTGAACCTTTCAAAAGATGGAAGAACCAGACATGCTTAGTTCACCAGCACTGTCCAACTACGCCTCATTACGGATGCAGGAATGACAGCTTACACTCGGCTCCCTAATCCTGAAATGCAAAACCAAATCTCAGAACAACATCAATATTTTGGAGTGAAAGTGCAGGAATAAGGTATTTTGTTGCATAGTGATGTTAGTAAAACTTAAGGGCTTCTTAAGTTGCTGTTTATTTGTCTGCTCAGCTATTTGTCTTTTTTGGGAGAAGAAAGTCAGTCTTTTTGTCCGGGTCTGTGCAATGCCTAGTACAATGCACTGTCCCAGTCTTTATCTGGGACTGGCAGTATGACAAACAGTATGTCAACATAGTTCAAAACACCATCACATAACCATAGCAATAATCACAGTCACAGGCATAGATATGGCAATTATGAATTAAATACATAGGAGATTTTGCCAAATAAAACCAGTTTTCTTTCTCACACCTATTATCATATTCAGAGTTTTTCAGTCTTATTAGAAGAACATCTCAGAAGAGATTCCAAATAAATTTTCATGAGAAGGGGAAAGTGCAAGCAATCAGACTAGGTTCATTGCCTTGGTTACAAAAATGCATATCTATAAATCAAAGTGTAGTCACCATATCCCAACAAAAAAAAAGGTTAGTCTGAAAATGAAAAGTAATAAGAAGGAAAACAAGAATGATTCTGCACACAATATGCACCTCTGCACTACTCACTGGAAATGTATACAGAAGCCAGTTGTGCAAAGGTGTGGGCTAATCACAGATGTACATTTGTGTCCAAGCTCATTTCATACTGAAGAGTTGTATTAAATGCACAGAGAGCTCTTACAGTCCCTCACTTGGATTCACAGCGTAGGATGGCTTCAGGAACATGCACATCTGTGTAGGTTTGTAGGCACACAGCAGAGAAAGGAGCTTTGCGGCTTGCCCTACATGACTACGCATCTCAGACAATCAGTTACAGGGATATCTCACAAAAAATATAAGATTTTAGAGTTCATTTGAGAGAATGCAAAAATTTTAGATTAATTAAAGTAGGAAAAATTCTGAAATCTACACTTGGTCTAGAAGCCTGAGCAGTGAGTAGAAGATTTTCTGTTAACAGGGGAAAGGAATCTCTCTCACATATCAGCAATCACTCTGTCCTCTGACTATCCCAAGGAGTCTTCTTATTCTCTTTATCTCTCTTTTTCTGTCCAAGTTTACTTGGGAAAATTCTATTGTAAAGCTAGCAGTCTGCCAACTGGCTGAAAAATATTTTCCACAATACCATGTATGGGGAAGTTTCAAAGGTGTTCGGGAACTTAGGTTATTGAAAACAGAGAATTAGACTCCGCAGTCATGAAGTAATGAAGTCGTGAAGCCATGCCAGTGTGATCTTGCCTTAAATCTAAGTTTTAATATAAGTTTTGTTGAGCAGCTCATATAAAGACGGTGCTATGGAAAAATAAAGCACAGTTTGGACATCTCCACACCCACCTTTCTCAGTCTGCCTGGTACCAGTCTGCTCTCTCATCAGTCTACACCCAGGGCTTTGCCTGATATTGCTACCATGCAAAGATGGAGATGAGGGAAGGAGAATATTGCAGCGCTGGTTGGAGCAGAGTGTAGAAGCTGCACTGACTACAAAAGATTCTGAAGATCTGTGACTGACCCCTGTGTGTTGTCTTCCTAAACAATGACTCTTCCTCCTAAAGGAAACTTGCTCAGCTTCTTCAGTGAAATGTTTATTCCCAGCAAAGGAAGGGGTTGTGGCTCTTCAGCTGACTTCAAAACCTTCACATAGAGGTTGACTTAAGACTCTTAGTTAAAGGTTCCCTTTGCTAGCAATGTGAAAATCTCATTCTGAAATGAAGTTTGACAGTATTCAGCTCATTATAAGTATTTGTTCACCGGGATGCATTTTTAACTAGCCATCAAGAACAAACAGCCAACTCTTCAGCATCTACCATAAATGTGACTGGGCCAGCAGATCACCTGCAGAATAATGCCACAGCAGTCCTAATGGGGTTACACAAGAATCAGCTCTTGGTCCTACACTAATTAACATTTTTTGCTGCTGCCTAGAAAAGAACATAAAATAATACTGGATAAAGGCTGCAGATAGAGTAAAGGTTGGAGAAATGTTAAATACTGAAAAGGACAGTCACTGATACAAACTTCAGTGCAATCAAATACTATCTGCTTTAATATGATTAAATAAGAAGATACACATTTAAGAACAAGGAGTGAAAGCTATGCTAAGACAATAGGAAAACAGCATAGAGAATAGAGCAGATATCTTGAAAAGCCACATCTCTGAAAAAGACTACAGAGTCAGAAAGGGTAATCAGCTGAAATAATGTCCAAGTGCAATTTTGTGTCCAAAAGGCTTAATTTAGCCCTTAGATGTAGATGTCAAAACTGAGTTTCTCTGTGCAGTATCTAGAAAGGGATGTGCCTCTCTGCAGAGTCAAACCACCCTCAGACAAGTGAAAAAAATAACTTCCAAGTAGAGTCCATCTTTCTCCCTTGAGGTAGGCTGAATTCCTAACTTAGGTTAAATATTTAATTTTTAGATGGCTAAATTATATCAACCCCAAGCATGCAGATTTGAAAAACAAAACAAAACAAAACCACCAAAGCATTGGACTCTTGAATTTAACATGGCAGTAAGAACATAAGTTGCCTGGCTGGTAACTAGCTTTCAGCAAATTCAGATGAGAAAAGAGGTGCAAATTTTTAACTGTTACTGGGGCAGTTCAGGAAGAGTTATGGTAGATTGTTCTCAGCTGTCAATTTTTAACACACACCAGCACCCTCTTCTGAAAAGTAGGCATCATTTTAAATAAAATTGCTGTGGTTATTTTATGACTCAGAAGGTTAGAGTAATTGATCATCTTATACAGTTCTGTCTTCATAATTTCTGAATGCATGAAACCTGACCAAAGTTTCATTAAACCTGAACTCAGCAACTATATTCCTAGAAGTACACCACAAGAAAAAGGAACCTTTGAGTGAATATATGTCTGTGCATCATCAAGGCAATGTTCCAATTCAAAACTCTTTCTAGGGCACTGTTACTGGTGCTTCTAATGAATCGTTTAATCAAGTATCTAAACAGATAGCATCTGTAAAAATTAAAGTAATTCAGCCAAGCCTGTAATATAAAATACCCTTGGTAATTAGGCCAGTTGGATGTCATTATCAGTCACGATTTACAGGGAGGTAGAAGCTTGTTATTATACATAACACTGATGGAAACAGATGCACAGCAAATAGCTTTTAAGTGCAAGTACTCATCTGTGACCTAAGTAAAGAGCTTGGTTATTATCCTAACCTGGATTCATGGCCGAGATAGCCAAAGTCAATTAACACAACCATACAACTAGGATCAGACAAAGCAAAATAGAATTGATATCCACAGGTTTCATTATACATATCTCGATATATGCTGTTGTTAATTCTAGCAATGGGAAAAAAAAAAATCACATAATATGTCAAAACATCTCAGCAGAAACAGACACTTCAGAAAAATACACCTGTACATCTAAAAGGTTAATCCACTGTGCTTCACTTCAAAATAAGAAATGCAGCGCTTGGAACTCTTAACTATGGAGTGTTATCAAAACCTGAATCTACTAAAATGCCAGAGGGTTGCATTTCTTGATTCTGTGAGCACTGAGGTAAGCGAAAAATAAACCTTTTGCAGTGAACAAACATCAAAAGCCTAGTGTTCTTGTTTCTGGCTAGTACTGATTCCATGCGATTCAGAAGAGCAGCCGGGCTGATCCTAGGGCCCAGCACAACATACAGCTGAGTGTTCTCCCTGTCAAGTGACTCATCTCTATTTAATACGCAGTAACATACACCATAGAATATGGCTCTAAATGTGTGCAAATGAGAGGGTCTAAAAGAAGAAGGTGGCTCAAAACATGCCATCCAGGGTGCAGTGTACTTACAGGGCAGTTCAGAAACAGAGCACAACCAGCACACTGGTAGTCAATGAAGAATCAGCTTGCTGCCTTGCACAATCCCATACAGTCTCCTGTCCAGCCCAGCCACAGAAGGCATTCGTTGGGCAGTATTCCCCACCTCTGTACTGTATCTAATACTTTCTTTATTGTACTTGATTCTTCATACATCACTCCCCTTACTGCATGCAAGGTATCTGCCTAATAGAAGGTTTAGTGCTTTGCACACAGACACACACACACGAGTACAGCTGTATTGCACAGAACACAACTAGTTGCACAAAACACTGTGCATATCAGTGCAGCAGAAAAATGTACCTGCCTTTGACCTCCTGCTCACTTGCTGTGTTTTGCCTGAGAAGAAAGACAGCTTGGGCAGACCCTGAGCTCTCCCTATTTAACAGAAATAACCTGGAAATAATTTCCTTTCTCCCCATCCAGAAGAGGCTTTTTCTAACCCCAGTATGTTCTGCTGCAAAATGAGAAATTAAATTCTGCTTGTTATTAAGAAGTACAGACCACAGAGCTGAGAAAAATCAGTCCAGTTGAGGTTGAGAAAGACCTTTGGAGATCTAGTCCAGTCCTCCTGCTCAGAGCAGAGTCAACTAAAGCAGGCTTCTCAGGGCCATGTCCTGTGGGGTCTTGATCAAGGCCAAGCCAGAAGGTCAGGCCACAGATGATGGTTAAGATCAAGAAGGTCCATGGCCACATACAGCTATGACAGAGCTGGATGCAGCTACAACATAGTTCAGGCAGGAATGCAAGGTCCAGATCTGAGGCTAAGTGGAGCTCCTGGGCCCATGGGAAGCTCACCAGGGTAATGAAGACCTATTAACACTATCCTTGCAAGGCCTCATCACTTGCCTCATGATCACTAGACCTGTGGATTGACTTCCCAGCTTAATCTCAGACCTGTCTTGTCACCACAAACCTGTTGGATGATCTGAACTCTTGGCTGATCCCAGCTGCTGTCGCCAGGCCTGTTCCGGTCACTTTGCTCAGGTACTGGCTGGTGGGGCCCCTGCTCTATGGGCTGCGTTACTGTGCGCAGCTTCTGGCTCCCAGTTCCTCAGAGCAGCTGGCCCTTGCTGTTCCCTGACAGGTACATCACTAGTCACCTTGAGGGTCCCTTCCAACCCTAACCATTCTATGATTCGATGATTCTATGACTTTATGCTGCTGATCACCACTGTTTGAGCCTGGTAGTTCATCAGCCAGTTTTCAGTCAACCTTACTGTCCAGTTATTTAGCCCATATTTCATCAGCTTGTGTAGGAGAACATTATGAAAGAGGTTCCCTGCACCATTCACCAGTCCGCATACCTTTCCCCTCATCTTCATTTGGCTACTGATACACAGTAGCCCTTCTTGTTGCCTTTTAATGACCCTCATCAGATTCAGGCTCAGTTGGGTTTTGGCTTTTCTAACCCCATCCCTCTATGTGCTGACAGTGTTTCTACATTCCTCTAGGACCACCTTCACTTGATTTCCTGCACACTGGGATGGATCATTCAAAAATTCACAATGCTGCAACCAATAGCCTCACCACATTGCATAATTTTTTATTTTTAAGTGCACTGAAGACAAATACAAGAGATGTTATCAAGCACTTGCAACAAAACATTAAGTTGGGTTGCCTCTTTTTTGGGGGAAAAAAAAAAAAAAAAGATGGCTTAGGCAACAACTTTGAAATAAAAGGACTAAGAGTTACAGGCCAATCAAAAGTCCAGAGTATCACACTATATCTTTTGCATCCTACTATGTGGCATTAGAAAACTAGTTATAAAACAGTATCACTTCTCCTTCAGGAACTACTTATTAATCATGTATAGCAGCACATAAAGAAGCTATGCTTCAGTTGCCTTTTCTGATTCTGAAATTACTGGATACTTTATGCTAAGTTCTCAGAACGTTCTTTCTGAAAAAGTAGTAAGCAATATATTGAATAGTAAATATAGCCATTTCTGTGATAGTTTTGTTGCATACGGCTCTGTTGTCTTTGGTCCCATTTGAGGTCTTGCCAGTCTCTTTCACCTGTTTTTACACTGGAAACCGCAATGAGGTTACCCCCTGAGGGCCCATGACATGCTCCAGAACAGCCATCTGTACTATGACATGATGAGATTCTCCTTCCTCACCCTGGCAGCTGAGTTCAGCCAAAACACAGGACAGTGCTTACCTGCATGGTGCTACTTTCTGCTTACTCTCCCAAAGCCAGGACAAACGACATAGGGCTGTGAGGCTCTGCCAAAGAGCCATCAGGAACAGAGGCACCTGAAAGACGCACTGGGAAATTCTATGTGCAAAATAACTAGTAAATCTACCAGGCTACAGAGAGCCCTAGTTTTTTAACTGTAGACTTCCTAGCAGCATCAGAGAACCTAAACACAGAAAATTGTTTCATGTGGGGTTGCTGAAGAGCTCAGTTTAAGACTAAGAGAAAGATAGCCCTGAAGCCAGCAGTGAGCACATGCACAAAAGAGAAAAAAAAGCTATGGTAGTTTTCCTTTCAATCTGAATCAAGCTCAGCTTTGAGCTGTATCAGCACACTGTAAATGCTGTTTTTCCACGTGTTTCTTTGAAGAGACTGGTGCACTTAAGCAGTGGCCTGAAGACAGTGGTATAAGGGACAGAAATAATGTATTACTGTTATTCATCAACGCCTTGGTGAGACTTCCAGGAAAATTTTGACATTTGGTGTATATTGATTCCACACAAAAACATGTACCTAGACCTCTGGTTTGGCACTTAAAAAATGTCTCTGTTCTGCCTTCATAAAGCCTTCCAGCTGATAGAAAGCAATTTTGCAAAGTCATCTGGATTTCCTTTCAATCTAGAGAATCCTAGCCTACCTCTATACTGCCATTCATGCTTTTGTAGCAGTACAAAAAGGTCAAATCTGTCCTTTCTATCATGCAATCTCTTTTTTTAAGAAACTAAGCAAATCATATACAGTCTTACAAAAAAAAATTCCAGAGACCTGTCAAAAATGACAAAACGGGCATAATAAAATAATTGAAATTTTAAAAGCATAATATATCATTAAAAAAAACTTAAGCAAAACAACAACAACAAAAAAACCCTGTGTGGATTATGTATTGTCTATGGATACAACTGTGAAAGGTAGCATGTTAGCTATCTAAAAAGACAGCTATACCAGGCAGCTTATTTTTATGCTTTTAAGTTACCTGGCAATTTTTTCTTTCATTTGAGCAATCAAGTTGATACCTCTACATCTAAATTACCTATATGGACACTTGAATGTCCATTTGAGTAAAGAAATACTGAAACTGGGAAGTGAAAAAAATAAAAACTTATTTTCTGTGATCGAGGACCATTACAGAGTCCTAAAAAATTTGTCTTTTCCTAGAAAATAAGTAAACTCCTCAGGCTTACAAACAGCACAGCACCAACAAATGATTAGGAGATGACTGAATATAAACTGAGCAATACTGGATTTCCCAAATTTTCCTCAATTTGTTAATGTGATATCATATTTTGAGGACCTTATTGAAGTCAGCAGCAAGATCTTCTACTTCAGTAATGCGCTATAAAAGGCCTTCTTTCTCCTTTAGATCTCGAGGAAGTCATCCTCTAAAGTCTCTAGCAACAGAGACATCTTTTCCAGCCCGCCCCACTGTGAGTTCATGCTCACAAACCATTTTCTCTGGTAACCAGTTATCGTCTACCACCCGAGCCACAGTTACGGCACTGTCCTTACTCCTATAGACAACTGGGCATGCCAGCTCTGATGGCTTTGTCACTGCTGGTGATTGTCCCTTGCCAGTAATTCTCAGCAGCAGGAATTCACACAGCAGCAGTGGACTGGACTTGCTGTTCTCTGTCTCATTTGCCACCTCATCTGGCTCCATACCAAGTTAGAGACCCTTTGCCTAGTTTTTACACTAGTAAATGAAATGGTAAGGGCTGATTCTCAGGACCTGATGCCAACTGGCACTCCACAATTCAGTCTCCTTTAGCTAAAATGACAATACAGCTAAACTTCCCTACAGCTTCCTTCCAAACAAGTAGGACCACATCCAAACTGTCAATCAGGAATGAGCTCTGACCCAGGCTAGACCCCAAATCATGCCCAGGCACCGAAGCAGTGGTAGCTGATCCAGAACAAAACCATTCGAGGGGATGTGCTACCAATCCCCTGCCAGTGTGTGGGCCCTTCCTTAGCCTGATTTACTTTACAAATACAGTTTTTCACTAATGGAAGCAATTCCGTAGCAAAGAACAACTCCGAGAAGAAAAAAGGGTCTCAGGTGCTGACTTTAGACCAGGATGTACAGACTCATGTCCTTTCTCTAAAACATAGTTTCTATCTGTTTGGAAGCTCAGCCCCCATCACTGAAAGGAAGGAAAACAAGGTAACATTCTGCCACAAGGAAGGAACTCCCATGCCCCCATCAAACCAGAGCAGCAGCATTATGTTTACAGATTCAAAAGAACTGATCAAACTTAACATTATTTTGTGATAGCTAAAATATTTTGTTTTAAACATATTCCAGATATGCTCTTATTCTGCCACTCTTTCATTATTACTTCCCCATTAGCAAGCAATCCTGCTATTCCTTTTACGCATGCTTGCAAATCCTAAGATGAAACAGCACACCAGTTTCAATGACTCTCTGAAAAAAATTTACTCACAAAACCTCTTCATAATAAGATATTTATGGAGTTTTATTATTTTGAAAGAATTCACTATTTATTACATATGTTTTGGAGCTATACTATTATTGACCATTAGGCTGTTTATTTTTGGTTTTCATAAGCTGTCTTGAAGCAAATGGTTCATATCAATTGCTGATTGCTGATACATAATTAAAATGTAATTTTATGAGGGTTAAGTGTAAACTGCTTCTCAAATGCATATAATTTTTTTTCTGACATTTTCAGAGAATTGCTACAACAGATTTTGTAACAGAAATTAATTTCTTTCTCATTATGACTCTTTTCTCATATTCAAAGAACTAAACTGAAGCAAACTCTGCTTATCCTGCTAACTGTGAAATCACAGTGTGCTCTGAGCAAAGATGTCAGAGCCACACCCTCACAGACGATGAACAGCATCCCTGCTGAGTATTGTTTGTAACAGAACAAAATATTTGGGCAAGATACTAACGATAACAGAACTTCACATAAGCGAGTCTGACAGAAGTAACTGGGGGTTCTGCATCTGCAGGGATGTGGCACTTTGAGAATCACTGAGCCGCACTTGGAGATAGAAGAGTTTTTTGCTTTTTCCTGTGTGCTCCCAGACAGACTTGTTTCTCACCTCTTTGGAAAAAAAGCATCTTCATTATCCTGTTGCTCTTTTCACCAAAGCAAACTGAATTTTCGTGAGGCAGCAAACTGAGATTCTAGATCACGGAAACCTTCTGCTTGAAGGTACTTTTAGTAGAAGTGTTGCTGCTAGACTTGGTATTTGGGTCCTCCAAAAGACCCAGGAAGGAACCGGCCCTGTGAGAGACTTATTAAATCCTCCCCTGCTGCCATCTGGTGCCAGGAGCAAGTAAATTACTGTAACACTCCGAAGAGTACCACTTACTACGCTTATCCTGTGAAGCTGATCAGCTATATCAGCAGGCGTACTAGTGTCTCACCTCCCTCTGCCTTGTCCCTACTCTCTCCATTACCAGCTCTTTGAAATGGGGCTCAAACTCTGAAGAGAAATGAAAACACGAGGTGCAATTAGGAAGTGCTTAGGAGACAGTATGATGCAGGAAACTCAAACTTTCCCTTTCGAAGCAGCACAACCAAGCATCCATCTCCAGTGACTTGTATGCACGCAGCATGGAAAAAAACCAGAGGGTAGAAATTAATGCATGGTTACAGAGTTGCGACCTCACTGGGATCACGGAGACATGACGGGATTGCTCACATGTCTGGAGTGCAGCCATGGATCAATATAAACTCTAAAGGTGAGGAAGAAGAGTTGTGCTCTACACAAAAGAGCGGTTCAACTGGAGATAGTGTTGCCTCGTAATGGGTGATGGGCCAGCTGTGAGCTATGGGTAAGAATCAGAGGACAGAGAAGCATGGGTGGCATCATCATCTATCATCTACAGACCATCGATGAATAAGAGAAAGAGATAAAGCTATTCACCAAATATATATACAATATCTACAAAATATAATACATAACATCTTTGTTGCCAACATGGGCAGTGGGATTGAGTGCACCCTCAGCAAGTTCGCCGATGACACCAAGCTGTGTGGTGCGGTCGACACGCTGGAAGGAAGGGATGGCATCCAGAGGGACCTTGACAGGCTGGAGAGGTGGGCCTGTGCAAACCTCATGAAGTTCAACCAGGCCAAGTGCAAGTTCCTGCACATGGGTCAGGGCAATCCCAAGCACAAATACAGGCTGGGCGGAGAATGGATCGAGAGCAGCCCAGAGGAGAAAGACTTGGATGTGCTGGTGGATGAGAAGCTCAACATGAGCTGGCAATGAGATTTGCTGATATTAAATTATTAAATAATATTAAATTATTCTAGCAACTGTTCTTTTGAGAAGTTCCAGCATGCCTGTGCTCTGGAATATTTTTTTTTGTCTGTATATGATATATACTTCATACTTTTCTAATTCATCCAAACAACGACTGGCCAAACCATAACCTTTCAGAAATCTTTCATTCCTATACGTTATCAGGTAATTATTTCTCGGAGTTTACTGGTTTCAGCTGATGAAAATTCTGTATTTACAAACTAACACATCCTCTCACACCCCAGCTATCAATCTGCACATTTTCTCCAGTTGACAGATTACATTCCAACTCCAGGCAAGAAGGCAATGCCTAACTAGTCCTGCAATTGTTGTTCCGTGCAGGTCTAGACAAAGGAACCAGAAACCTTTTTCCAGTGCTCATGGTGATATAGTTGCTGTTTCCTAGCACAGTGAGTGATCCTCCATGCTCTCAGTACAGATGCAGAAGTGAAGAGTTAAGGCTTAGAAACAAGGAAAGAAACACAACAAACCAAGGAAGCTGACAGATTTGTAGGAGGGGGCAGAAGAATCAGGGGAAAAGGATAAATTTTGCAGAAGAGAGAAGCTGTAACTAAGAAATGTGGGTAATATACTTGGAACAGAATAACAAGAAAATGAACTGGAAAAGACTTGAAGTCCAGAGAGGAGACTGGACACTCATGAAGACTTGGAAGCATGCAGGGAAGGACAGAATGGGACTGAGAAGGACAAGACTACAACTTAGGAACAAGAAGACAGCAAAACAGCCACTATCACAAGATATACAAAAAAAAAAATAAAAATAAAGGAAATGAAAAGAAAAACCATACGCAGACTGAGAGAGAACTTGGAGAATCTGAGACTTTGTGATTACAGGAGAAAGACTGGAAATAAGTAGTTGTAGTTAAATGGCATGAGAATGGGCTTAGAGAGAGAAAAGATAGACACTAGATTTTTATCAGAGGGACATAGTGAGCAAGCTGATATTTGTGATCAAGGGGACTGGGACAGGATCATCCCTTACCAGTTTTCACAGCCTCTCCAGTTTTTAGGTTTTGGGGGAGAGGCTGGTGTTTGTTTGTTTGCTTGCTTGTTTTTACAGCAGCTTTTGTTGTGAAATTTCCAGCTACCCTCCTGATTTCTGTGCAGCCTGAGCACTCGGAGATGTATGGAGAGCTAATCTGTGCATAAACAGGGCAGACAAAGGTTGCAAGAGGAAGCAGGAAAGTGGTCCCACAGCAGCTTAGTATCAAAATCAGGAACAGAATTCAGATTCCTTCTCTCAGCTCCAGCGCCCAGTTCCCCAGACCCTGCTGCCTTCTTCCATTTCCATGCAGCGTACAAACCAGACTGACTGACAAGGCAGGCACCGCTCCAGCAAAACACAGATCCAGGCAGAGAGGCATAAACTCCTCTGCCTGCAGTCGGAGCTGACAGGACAAAAGACATCTCCAGTTCACATGCCATGTAGCCATGGTTATCGCAGGGTCCGTATCTGAGCTAATAACCTGTGCTTGGAAGAAGAAAATGGTAGCTTGACAACATCACTCTAATGTGGCTGTAAGAACTGAGCTGTCTTGCATCTGTCCAGCTTGGAGCACTAGCAGAACAATCTATTTCTATGCAGAAAGACATACATGTCTGAAAAACACTGTGCCTCTTGCAATTACATATCTGCACTGCAATAAGGATTTGTAAGGCCCAGGGTCCAGTACATCTGTTCCATTTTCCCACTACTTCATTTGTCTCACAACAAACCAGCTAAACCATGGCTAACTGGGCATTTCCTACATAGCTATAGCAAATGAATGAATTTTTAGTTCATGCTATTATCATGAAAAGCTCTACAAGAGTTAGCTAGGCTTTAACAAATGGTTACCATAAAATTAATAAATGTAAGTTAATTAACAACTCATTAACATTTTTTATATCTGAAAAAAATTACATGTAGCTACAGTTGTTTTCTCTTTCTTCTAGAAAATAATTGCTCCAGTTTGTTTTCAGATTCCCAAAAAGCATTACAATTATTAATAACAAATAGGAAATCAGCAGTAGTTGCTACAAATAAGTTCTGAGAACCAACAATGTAGATTACAAATCTTGTGTTTCCATGTAGACATATCCAGGAATAACACTAAATGAAATAGCTGCAGGTTGGAGGACTGAAAGTAAAAGTAAGTGACAGAAAATACATGCTTTGCTGAACACCTTCGAAATCTTGGATGCTTACAAGCTTCTGCTGCCGTCAACAACAACTTCCATTTGTCATAGAATATATCATAACTATTTTTTCACAAGCTCCAAACTAAGAAAGTAAACAGAAACGATCTCTCTGTATTAATGGATGAATACATTCACAAGTCTATACTCACCCAAGCATCCACCGGAGAACTCTAGACTTGTCTCTTCACAAACACATCTGCTAGCATTTATCTTTTATACATGTTTCCAGTCAAGTATACCATGTTTGTTAAAACAATATAGAATCTACGTAGAGAGAACTTTGGCTTTGGTCCTGCCCTAGAGACTACCTAACAAAAAATTATGTTTTTGCCTCCAACATTTTCTATTAAGTCTTTTAACCATTCTCTGCTATCTCACACTGTTCATTATAAAAGGAGAACAAATTTCCCATGGCAGTTATACATAAATAGATTTCCACAAGAATGGGAAGGCTTGTGTTTTTGCAGTACATTTGGTGATATAAAAGGACAGAAATCTGTCACTACATACTCTAAGCACTGTTGTTATGATGTAAAATAAACCTGCTTCATTGTCTTGGGAGATTAACTCTGCCATTAATTCTAAGCACAATAACATGAAGATCATAATCCAGACAAAAGGTCTTGACTCTGCATTCCTATTTACGCTGAGCAGGAAGCTGCATTGGTTGTAATGGCTGCACTGAAACAAGAAAGGGTTGTAAACACAAGAAACTGGAGGAAATAACTCACAAGCAAACATGATGATTAACATTATGACTACCTGTTAATGATATTTAAGATGCATGAAACCTCCAACTGCCAAAGAAGAAGAAAAGGTATTTGTCAAGAAAAATTCTAATGCACTTAAGACTGCTTTGGATGGTTTTCATGGTTGTTTCATGTTAACAGTTTCATAGCTTCTTCACAGATTCTAAATTTCAAATCTGTAAAAATTTGTATTCTCTACCAGCATCCTTCCATTCATCCCCCAAATCATGGCATGCTTGCAAAGTGCATAATAATTTGGCTTCACTTCAAACTTGCTTTTCTCTGACTTCCACCTCCTCAACTATCCTCCAACTTCCCCCATGTTGTGCTGAAAGTCCTAGCCTGAAAAGTAGCCTTCTCCTACCAAAAGGGACTCAGTAGCCTGTTTGAAATACATAAATGAAAACTTACCTAATTATGATGCCATAAATTATGCCTAATTATGATGATGCATATAATGACTGGGCATGGCAATTCTCCTCCCCAGTTCAGTATAAGGATGTATTTCTGGCTCCTTGTCCATTCCACCTCTGCTTTGGTGTAAAGTCTTTCTGCATTTTTGCATTCTGGCTCAGTGCCCCCATTTTGTGCAATGGGAATCATCCATCTGTTTCAGCTTCATGAAAACAGCACTGTGTAGATGAACCTCTAGCTTAAACATGACACTTTTCTTCTGTAGTCTCAAGTATCCTTCCATTGATACCAACCACAAAGAAAGAAAGGGGCAAACACCTCAGTTAAAGAAAGAAATGGAGGACAGGATGAGAGCAGCAGAACCATAGTTCAGCACAGTGGGCCAGAGGGAAGAATCAGGATAAGGAGAAAGTAACTATGGATGACAAGGATGAAAAAGCCTATTTATTGCATTCATTTCCTGCAGGTACACAGCTCCCAAAGAGCGTGAGCTATTAAATTGCCACTACACTTCATTGTAATCTGAAGATCCATTAGAAGAAGCAAGGCAAAAGAAGTTTACTGTGGTACAACCTATCACAGGGCAGGAGGAAAGGATCCAGAAACAGGAATCTACAAGAAAGTCGAGTCTGAATGGACAAGAAAAACAGAAAATTTGGAGCAAAGCCAAGCTTAACAAGTTGTAAGGATAATTGCAAAAAGATCATGCTGTCATAAAGAAGATGGTCCTTGAAACTGAGTTGTAATTGATGTCAGAAACCAGAGTGAAAATAGAGGAAGAAAGTTTCAGGCAGAGGAGAGGGAACCTGAGCAAAGCTCAGATTTCTTTCATTCCCTTTTCAAATCTGCAATTATTTGGAAAAGCAGTAGAAGGTGTTCATCCTCTACTAACATGTTTTAAATTCAGTTCCTGTAAAGAAAATATATGAATATTTTTAATACTACATCACTTACAGCAAGCACTTGAAGTTCCTAAAAATTATCATACAACTGAAAATTTCCTGTATTTCTTAACAACTGAAATACATCTCTTCTGCTTCATACAAGATCAAAGTAGACATTGACATCCGTGCTAAGGAATATTACTAAAAGTGAAAATCAGTGGCATTCATTGAATTTTAAACAATGAACTGGAGAGCTGTTTCTAAAATCTGTTCTGAGAAGTCATTTGTAGTCAACAGTTTCTGGTTTTACTGCATGCGTTGTTATCTCTGTCGGCCAGGCTATTACTGCTGTAATACAATTTTCTGCTTACTTAGCGGCACAGTATCTTGCATCTTTATAATGGTGAATGGAGTCATTTTGAAGATTAATTAGATATAATGCAAAATTATGCTTAGACTGAAAGGCCAGGTAGAGTCTCTCACTTCCCAATACTCCAAAAAGCATGACTGAACAAGATGGGGATGTGGATAGATTCCCAGTCTCAGTGTGCCTGCTGGTCCCTAGCAGTAGTTAGCAAGAGAAAAAAATGGTCTTTGTAAAACATGTGGAAAACATCATCTGCAAAGTTAGATGCCTCTGACTCCCTTCAGCACTCTTCCTGCACGTATCTTAATGTAAGTACAATGTCTCAAACCTCTGAATCTCTGTTACTATCAGTTACACAGTTCCCTCCTTGTATAGGAAAAACAAAGCCACAGTTTGGTTTCTGTTTCACCTAGGAAACAGAGTATTTTAGTTTGTTCTCAGCTTGCCAATCACCAAACTGTACTTCAGCACTCTTTGCAACTTTCAATTTTTGCTTGCCATATTTTTTGCCCCCAAAGCACATTACAGAAATAAAACCAGTTAGTTCAGCAACAAGAATTTGAGAACTTCAAATACTTTATGTAGAAGTAAACAGCAATACTAACCTCCTTCATTTTTTCCAGTTCATTCTGTAGTGCTTGTTTGGCAATTTCAACTTCTATAAGCTGCTGTCTTAATTTTTCATTTTCATCTTCTGTTACAGTACGTTTTTCTTCCACATTTTCTAACTCATGGTGAAGTCTCACTGATACATCTTTTGCAACCTAAAAGAAATAATATTTCAAAAGAAAGATTAAGAAAAAAAAAATAATTACTGCTGCACTGCTTAGCGCGTAAGCAACCATTTGCAAGTTAGTTCTGGATGTTTTGATGGAAGCGGTGTGAAAGGAAACATAGACAAGGACATCCATAGAGAGAATTCTAAATGATTCAAATTTCAAGCTGATTCCTTCCAAAAATGGTATAGTCTTCCCATGGACTTCACTGGAAATCAGATTAGACACTAAACCCCAACACCTTCTTAGGTCCTGTTCTGCCAACAGTGAAACAGGATGTTCGTTATTCCTGGAGACAGTGCAGCATCTATTTTCTCTCAACCACTGCTAGCTTATGCTTTTCAACGTACTAAGGGATATACCCTTCAAATACTTCACATGCAGAAACATCTAACAGCAGGGCCCACCTTCTCCAGGACTACCCTACCTGTGCCTGGTATGGCACCACAAACAGACACACCTTTATTTCAGCCCTGCTAGTTTCTCTCTCCTTCAGGAACAGTTAATCTAAAGATGTGGCCGTTTACTACTACTGGCTAATTTAAAAAGTAACGTATGAAAAAACAACATTTTTATTGGCCTTGTGTTCACCCAAATGATGTCCAGTATTTTAAAAGAAAATGAACACTGAAGTTTTTTGCTTTTTTTTCTTATTTTTTTAATGCATTTTCACAAGAATAGAGTGAAAAGGCACCTTTCAAAACCTAATTCCTCTTCCTCATATAAGGTAATGAGAATTTTGCCATTTAAGCCACTTGCATTGTGTTTTGTGAAACCACTGGAAACCATAATCATGCACCAAAAATATTTAAATCAACGCTAATCACTGTTATGATGGTGATTTAGACACATCGTTTGAAAAGCCTAATTTCCTGCTTTTTTTAGAACATTGGAAAGTATAATTAATCCTTCTTAGCATTAGCTAGGGGAGCTCAGAGAGCTATCCTTTACTACTTTCACTAGAACGATCTTTACGTTTGTATGTCAAGGAACTCTCTTTAACATACTAAAACCCTAAAGAAAAAAATAGTAATTGCAAGCAAGCAGTCTAGAAGAATCCAATCTACCAGAAAACAGCAGCAGCTAGTGACTCAGCCTCCCCTGACAAGAAACCCAGTGTGTGTGAATTACAGATACAACACTGCAGTGTAGCACAAGACCGTTCAATAACGTCCCCCACTGCACGCACCCTCAAGACACATAATACCCAGCAGAAAGAGAGAGCAGAGAGGAATTTCAATTATAACCATACTCCAGAGAGACTGCAGGATGAGCTGAGAATCACACCACAGGGCTATATCTTGATGTCTTTTCCTACACTCGGTATTAAACTGCTCATCTGGTTGTCCAACCAAAGTAAACAGAAAATCATGGGGGACATTTTTAACAGCATCCTAGCAGAATCTGTCTTCGGTCCATAGATACAGTCTGTATCAGTAAATACAACCAAATAAGAAAATGATTTAGTGATATTTTTGGACACAAAATTTGATGGAGTAGCAATTAATGTAGGGAAATCCTACAGAGCATTCTAGATCACACAGGAAATGGGACTCACTTATGCAAGATGCATTCTGATATGGCTGTGTGCAAGACTGTCTCTGAGGGATTAAGTCCCCTAATATATTATCCATGCAAAATCAGGAATGTTATTTTGGGTATAAACTCTTCAGAAAAGGACTTGAGAACACTACAGAGAACTGCACGTGAGTTACAGTGGTTAGCCAGCACCCGGAATTCAGTTAGGCAGAAACCTGAAATTAGAGATTCACCCCTACTTCAAAGCAGAACACATTCATCATCTGTGGGAATGCTTTGCAGAAGCACTGTTCCTTTCCAAACCGTCAGTTGTGCAGTTATTGGGAAAGACATGGGAGAAATCCTAGATAAAGTGAGCCCTTTGTCCAGCTAAACCTCAGGCATTAGCTGCTAGCTCCTAAATGGCAGGCGAGCGCCTCACCAGAGGTGCCCTCGCCATTTCCCTCCCAGGCCCTGTCCATGTGCTACCTCCCATACAAAGTAGCATTGAGCCAACCCAGAAATCAACTCTATAAGCTGGAACTACAAAATTCCCTTGGGACATGAAGGGTGATGTTCAAATTCTGCCGGCAAAAGTCTGTGTCTCAACCAGTCACCTAAGCATCATTCTGAGTGTGCAAAATGTCCCCCGTTTCGATCAGAAATTCCCCTGACAAAGGACTCATTTTGCTTCTGATCAGGAAGATGTTATTTTGTTAAGAACCATGTGAATAGTTGTACTTACAGAACTGTCATGGCCACAACAGCCAATGTGGGTTTTGAATTCGCACAGAAAAGGAATGTCATACAGAAATAGAGAGAAGGATATTAGCATTTTAAACAGCACTAGTGAGAAAATTACTGGAACGTGTCTTGGACTGGTTTCTACATTTTAATAAGAACGATGACAAGCTGGAAAATTTTCAGAGAGGATGATCCAAGTCTGTAAACCAAGCCTGGGAGTAACAGGCTCTCAATCCATTGTACTTATCAGAAATAAATTTAAAAATGACCTTGTTCTTGATCACATATTAAATCAGCATTTTTCACTCCAGTCCATAGAATCCAGCGAGCCACAGGTAAGTAGTCCTAGGCAGAAGTGTGGTCAATAAGCTTATATTTGCTATACAGAAGTCTGTACTTCCATGCCAAATGGTGAGAGACCAGTAAACTAAAAAAAGTTTAGAAGTCCTAATTCAGTAAAAGCCTTAACAAAACATAGTAGATGGAAGCAGAAATTAAACAATTTCCAACTAGCACAAGAAAGGGGTTTTCTTCTGTAATTGGACCAATCTAGAATGGAAATGATGGATATTTTACCAATGGCAATCTTTAAATGAGGACTGAAACTTTTCCTCAACCACGGTCTGTGGTTCATTCAGATGTTATGGATGAAAGACAGTTGATTCGATGGGCTGTGTCTACGGTTTCAAGTGGACGTGGAAAATCCTGGCTGCACTGAAGACAACAGTTTTTCCACTGACACCAACGGAGACAGGATTTTGTGTTGTAGCTCTGCATGTATTGTATCTACTGCTCCTCTGAAATCTTTGCTAAAGAGGACAGCAATCCCCTCAAAGTCCATGAGACTATTTGATGAGGTTGGTTTAATTTTGCAGTGGTAGTGTATGTTTTGTGTTCATCGTAAAAGATCCAAAACCTCTAGATCCTAATTTGCATTTGAATCACTTCTTGCACATGAACTTTACAAAAAATGATTGGACTAGAGCTGAAAATAGCCTGCCTACGTACTGAAGGACTTCTATTAGCAAGATAAGCTTGGCCATGCCTATCTCATGAGCTGCACTGGGTGAACAGCGTGCAACAGAATGGATGGAAATGCCTGAGTCATGAGGACCGCGTCTACGTCTGAGGTGCTCCCTCCCCTTGACACCAGCTCAGGTCCATACCTTGAGGTCCTGCTCCATGCTGCGCAAGAGCTCGCCGTCGATCTCGCCGGTCTGGGCGTAGCGGAGCCTCTTGCGCTCAGCCTTGCGCAGGCGATACTGAAGGATCCGGCAGTTCTTGTTGGCTCGCTCCAGCTCATGGCGCATTTCTTGAAGCTGACAAGCGTCCTCCTCGAAGAAAGTGTCCCTCATCTCGTCCATCTCCGTCCTCAGCTCATCTATCTCATTCTAGCAGCGGGGCGAGAAGGGGACAGGGACGCAACAGGTGGGTCAAAATAACAAACGTCAGCACGTATACGGGGAAGGCAGCCAAAATGGAGCTCCTGCCCACAGGGACACCAGCTCAATACAACCCAGCTCATTAAAAGCACCGCAAGGAAGCAGAGGGGTGCCACTGCCGCCATG
>WHYT01017458.1:522153-536359 GCA_009806455.1 Tetrax tetrax | reverse complement strand
TCAAGGCCTATACCTATTCATAACTGGATGCATAATCTAATTCCAAATAATGAAATTTCAATTTATTTTTTTTTTTTTTTTTCAGAGCACTTGTAAGCTGTCAGGTATGTATGTTCTCATTCCAGGTAATCAGTTTTGAATAATATTTCTGGATGCATTGTAGCTTTTCTGGACAATCTTTTTAAATCAAAGGAACCCTCATTTTGACAAATGTTCACAGCAGAAGATGATGGTGTTAAGATCTCAAAGAATTTTACTGCATATTCGACTTTAATGGCTAGCCAAAGCTATGGTTGAAACATGTATTTTGAGCGTATATTTTGCTATACACTTTCTGAAGAAAATGGTGACAGTATGTGTTCCCCTAACCATGGTCCCTTAAATTTCGTGTTTGAAATTAGAAATGACCTTAGTCATGTTGCTGCTGATTTGTAGTCTGCACTGAAATCTTTCCATCTCCCAAACAACACAGGATTACCCTTTTTCCTTCACTTTATTTTGATCATTCACAGATGTTTTCTTCTTATGGCAGTAGAAACATTCTCAGCCATTAGTTCATGTGAGATCACTACCACAGCCTGATAGTGCCACTTGACTTTGCTAGAAAGAAATGGGGGAAGAGAGTGATAAATGTAGCAACAAATGTTTTCATACTAATGTGATTTTAAAGAAATTTATTTTAGTTTTTTGTAGACAAGTTTTTGTTTGTCCTTGTGAATAAATTATTTGAAGTAAATGGTGTAATACTTCCAGATTTTTATTTTTTTACTACTTGCAATAGAAAAATCTAATGAAAACCTTTTTTAAAAAAGGGAAATTTAGCTCTTCATGTGTGCTTTTAGTTTTTTGTTTGCTCATTTTTCGTTTAGGTGCACGATTTAGTAGATAACCACCGAAGTGATGTATTTTTAGCAAAGTAGATGAGCTAATGTATTTTGTATTCTTCAGATCCTGTTTGCGACAAGTGATTTTCTTCTTGTATTTGACTGGCAGCAATGAAGCATTCAGATCACTCATGGAGTAACAGGCCTGTGTTGGTTAAAGGGCTGTCCTCTTCTCAAACTGTGTGCATGATTTTGCAGTGTTTCCTTTCTCCCAGAAGAGATTTTTGCTATCGGATATTATCAGTCCAGATGGTTCCAAGTGTGAGACACCACTTTATAAATGGATGTTTTCCAAGTGTTTCCCCTGTCTCCACAGTTGTAGCAATTTCAGCTTTGACTGGTTGCTTTCCAGCCTTTGGTCTGTGGAAGCTGCTGTTGGAGTTACTTGGTGAGCTGAACATTGAATACCGTTTTTCAGGCTCATTCCCATGGTGGTAGCTGGCACAGTGGAATGTATGTAGTAAAGCATTATTGAAATGTATCTGTATCTTCCAACTTACCTTACATTTGTCATTTTTAAAACTTTCCATAAAAACATCCTGTGATAGCAACAAATTAGGTTTTTTTCAGGATGACCTTCTAAACAGGACATTATTTTTGGTCACCAAGAAATGAGTAGCTTAAATACCAAAAGTTAAAACAAACACTATTCAAAACCAACTCAAATAAATAATTCCAAATAACTTTTATATAGAAAGCTTACAGATTCATTTCCTTGTCTGAGAAAAATAACTATCATCATACAAGTGTCACCACAAATAATCAATCCAGCATAATTTACAGTTTAGGAAAGTTTTGTTTCTAGTGAAAAAGAAATTAACCATGAGAACAACTGGGCAGTGGATTGGGTTTTCCAGAGAGTCTGGGCAGCCTCCATCCCTGGGGGTTTGCAAGACCCGGGTGGATAAAGCCCTGAGCAACCTGATCTGATCTTATAGCTGACCTTGCTTTGAGCAGGAGGTTGGCTTGGATGACTTTCTGAGGCCCCTTCCAACCTCATTTAGCCTTTGATTTTGTGAAATTCAGATGAGGTCACCTGCTGCTACTGAATATGAAGTAATTGTGTTGTAGGATATCGGGCTCTCTTTTAATCAGCTGTACCTTCTATGAAGACAGCTGAAGTGGGAGAAGGACACAAGAAAGAGGAACATGGAAAAGTGAAAGAAACAAGACATAGTGCTTAGTGCAGGAAGCCTTTCATCCCTGAACGTTTAGATTTTTTTCCAGCAGTCTTTCGATGTCAGGAAAGTTTGGTGGCCCCAAAATGTTGCTGTTCATCAGGCAAGTATGGGGAGTTTATTGATTCCCAGGTTGTGAAAGGGTGTGTCAGCTGGTCAGAGGTCAAGGTGTCTTTGTAGTCCTCTGGTGAAAAAGTGTGTGCTTTAATTGAAACAAGTAGGAATTGAGCTATATCTGGAGGAAGGTTATAGATTTCTAGATGTTAAGAAGAGATGTACTGAGCTCGAACAGCTTGCTGCAGAGTGCTGTCAGAAGAACTAAGACAGGAGGAGAGGCCTGGAAAATCAATAAACTCACTCTTTACTTGATATGCAGAGTGTCACTTCCCAAGATCTTTAAATACCGTTTTTAGCAATTCCCATTTTGTTGTTCTATATAATGTTCGCAATTTACTTTCTTTAGGCACCCAGTCTGACACTAAGCATTTCTCTTGTAAGTGGGAGAGCAGTTGGAGCCCAGGGTGTACAATATTTAGAGTAGCTTAAAACTCTACTTGATTTCCCTTGGCAAGAACGGCAGTATGCATAAGGGTTCTTTAAAGCAAATAGTTTTCACATCCTTTTATTTAATGTCTAAGGCCGTCTCCATATGCAATGAAGAGTTCCCAGAGGTTTGATTGTGTGGTTTTGCCTTTTGCTTTTGCCAACCACCGTTGCCATACTCTTCGAGCAGTTGTTACTACTCTTAGTATAGTGTCTGTGGTAGGCCTAGTCTGGTAAGATATAAATAGTGAGAGAAGGGATAATGGACACCTTGATTTCCCCCACCCCTTCATTCCCCCAGTAGCTTTTGGGATCACCGGGTGAATTTTGTGAGTGGCTATGAAGGAATCTCTGCAACCCAAACGAGCTGTCCTCTTTTCTTGTCCCCTCATGGTAAGGGAGATGCCAGCTGCTACTGTGCGTGGGGTGGTATGTAGCCCCTTGACTTGCTCCATCCTGTAACTCTGGTGTTTGTATGCTTAGTGAATGCAAAGGCACTTCTCTGTTTGCCAACAGACCACTTTGTGTTTCTGAATAGGCAAAACTATCATAGCAGTTCTTAGTTATTAGAGGATAAATATAATGTGCTACAGACATCTTGACATTTAGTCTGAGTCTTTGCTCAGGCTTCACGTTTGCCATTAGTGTTAGTCTGTATCTATGCTTCTTAGGGATCTTCATATTTTTGGTACAATATGTATCTGCCGGAGGCTTTTCAGAATATTTTACTACCTGCAACAGTGAGATTAATCACATAGGCTAAGATACTTTCGCAACTGTGTGTTGCACTCAGCTTCTCAAGGTAATGAGCTGTCTTGTGTATTTGTTAGAAATGTCTGGTATGATCTCCAGCGTGCTGTCCTTTACAAGAGAAGATAAAATAACATCTTAAAACTTGCAATTTGAGTAAAGGCTTTGATTAGATGAGAAAATATTTGGCGTTTGAGAGTTTTCTGTTGCATATTATAAAGAATTAAAATGCCACTGGCTGGAAAAAAACAAATGGTGCTTAGGTTTGTTCTAAAAGCTGAATCTTTCCACCTAGTACCATGCTTCTCAGAAGTCTTGGCTAGACTTCCCTTGTAGTTGTTGGAAAAGACTTTCAAGTTTTTCACAAAAGAAGAGAATGATTTTTAAAATTATTTTTTAAGATACATTAATGAGAGAGATAGACTTTTAGTTGGTGGAATTTCAAGTAATGTAATGAGCAATAACTTTGGTGAGTTGAGAAGTATTTTAACTTTTTAAACACTTCAGGTGAATGTGTAAAGTCTGTGCTTGGAAATTAATTGGCTGCTTCTGTGGATAAGTGGTGCATAATGGCATAAAAATAACTGCACTCTTCTTCATTCCATTACAACAATTCCTTGTATGTAGTGAATGTGACCCTGACTTGCAAAGGTGAGCAGCTACAGTTCAGCAGTTGTCTTGTCCTTCTTTTCTCTGTTCTTATTCATCTCTGAAAATATTATGGACCCATGCTTTGGAGCCCCTGAAAAAGTGAGCAAGTGAAGATGCTTTTGGAGTAACACACATGCGCTGTACAACAAAGAGAGAGACTCTCTCTCTCTCTTTTCTTTTTTTTTTTCTTTTGAAAAACAAACACCCCCCCCCCCCCCCCAAAAAAAACCAAAAAACAAATAAAAAGCCCGGATAGAAATCAAGTACATGGGAGCAACCAATACCTTGTTCTGGAATGGGAGGGGCTGGGAACTGAATGGGGGATGAAGTACCTTTGGTACCTGACAAAACATTTTGATCCTGGATCAGTAGACTGATGCGCTGGTAGAACAATAGATTAGATGTTTATAAGTTGTTAAATACAAAATAAAGTGCAAGTGCCTTTTTTTTTTGCAACCTATTTGGTTTTAAATGTTGGGTAATTCATACTAGTGAATTATAATCTTTCAAAGCATGAGTTGCTGGGTTTTGTCACTAAATTCTCTGCTCTCTATACTCTTGTGTTTTTAACTGAATTATTTACATGTTACTTATTTCAATGTTTTTTAGGTTATTTCCTTGTTATTCCATGTTTCACCTTTTCATATTTATTGCTTACATTTTTTTTATCTGATGACTCTGCCTTTGAAGATATGAAGTTCTATGATAAAAGACACAACTCCACATGCATAAAGGATCAGAGATGCATGACGCCAGACAGAGGAGCTCAAATATCTTAGTCAGAGAAAGAATCCCCTGCCCTAGCCTCTCCCAGGGCTGCTCCAGAAGGGACATCAGCCTCATGGCCTAGGGTGGACTCCCATTCCCTTGAGTCAATGGGAGCGGCTGTCTGGAACAGCATTGAAATGTGTGAGGGGTCACTGCCTGGGGGTACAGGGCACATTATGGGTTGCAAGGGAAGGGCATTTCAGGATTGCTTTAGCCATGAGCAGGTTAAGTGCCTTAGGAGGCAGATACGTGTGTGTGCTGATCACCTCAAGGGGTTGGCTGCTGGAGTGACAAGGTCCAGAACAACTGCCAGAGTGAGACAGTAGGGTTGTGGAGGGGGAGGAAGGTTGGGAGTGTGTGAGGACCCTGGAGATGAGAGGATTCAGAGATGAGTCACTGGGGAGACTAAGTATCTCAGGCCAATTACGGGAGGGATGCTCAGCATGTGTCCCCTGCTAGCGGACCTTCATCCTGATCTGCTAGACAGGGGAACAGGGTGAGGCTGTTGGTGGTGTTTGTGTTTCCAGTTGACAGTTTGCAACGCTGAGAGACAAGTGAGATGGCCCTGCTGCTGTCTGTATGTGTCAGTGTGGCATTTTCATGACCACATTAATTTGATGCATGTTCATCTAGTAGCTACTTGACCTTTCTCTACAGGGCTCCTTTCTCTTCTGCTGTTGCTTGTTCATTATTGTGTAATTAGTTCTCTCTCGATCTGGAGTGTGGCAGTTATCAGTGTGAGATCTGGTCCCATCCCTTTTTTTCTCCCCACACCATGTTGGATTCTAATGCCGTTTTCGTTGTGCTTGAGCTCCTTCACACAACCTGCAAGTTTGATAACCACAGTTGATCATCTAGGTGTTGGGAATAATAGCAGATCAGCTCCATGGGAATTGCACTCAAAATATCCTTCTTTTGTGACACTTACCATGGACAATTCTTCTTGCTATTGTTTTCCAAACAAACCTATATTTGCTTTTTTAGTTTATCTAGACCATGTTTCTCTAGCTTATTTTATGGTGATGTGACATGGTAGATGGATTGCTTTGATTGTGTTTGGATAATGCAGGGGCCTCTTTCACCGCAGTTACAACCATGTTGATTTCTAAGTGGAAAGTCAAAGAGCTTTTTGGGTTGCTATACTCTGCTCTGCTCTGAAGCACTGCAACTTGAGGTCTTTAGCTCACGTAGTAAGCTCAAAACCTGTGTTTTTATCCCTAGTCCTGTCCTTCAGAAATGCGGTGCAAAATTTGCAGAAAAAAAAAAACTGCATTCATATGAAAATGAGTTCAGGCAAACTGTCAAGCAAAAGACCAGTTTCTTAAAATGCAGCAGTATCAGAAATATGTTTGTTGCGTGCCTGTTATGTGGAACACGAGAATCAAAGTTACTGGTTATCACATTGAAGATATTCGAGACAGCAAAGCTGATTGTAATTGAAAGCATATTTATTTTAAATGGCAAATATACTCATTTTTAATATACAAAAAAAAAGCATTCATTAGAAAAAAGTAATTAATTTCTTTTGAATTGAATGAAATGTAAGTTTAATTTTCAGAACATTGCCTGGGGCAATGGTTTGACATTTTCTTGAAACCAATCTGATTAGTTCTCAGAATTATGCTGAGAAATGTCACTTACTATGGAAAATAGCTTTTTAAGCAGTGAACCTCAGAAAAGAAAAACTATTTTTTGTTTTTCTTCACAAATTGCTTTGTGCATTTTAGTGGGAAGGGCAACAGTTAGGTCTAATTGTGTATTGAGCTTGGTTTTATATGATTATGGAATCAATTCAGAATCTTAACAGAAAAATGATATGGATTGACCCAAATCCATTGTACTATTTTTGTGAAGGTGACCTTAAAGAGTAAGTGTAAAGGCTTTTAAGTTTAAAATTTCAGTACTCTTTTGCTGTAATTCTCACAACATGAAGCTCAGAATTGCCTGTGTAATGTCTCCCTTGAATGAAACAGGCTTTTTCATCTGAATTAGTGGCAAGGATGCCTTGTATACACACAGACGTGGGTTTTGAATGAGTAAATAAGTATAATAAAGTTACATGATACCATTTAAAGGACTTGCTAATATAAGTATTGTATTATTTCAGTGGTCTTACTGGACAGTGAAACACTATTTGAAAATATTATATTCAAATTACTGTAGTAAAACAGCTGTTAAAATTCTCAGAGCTTAAAACCAAACTTTGATTGTCAGATTTCATATGGTGGGAGATCTGAATTTCTGCCACAACCATCATTTTCACACCTGAATCAGAATTGTGGTTGTTTCATACAGCAAGGACAGCGGAATTCATTGTCTGGAGGATGATATTTTCAGCACTGTGGTGGTTTTAATGATTAGGTTTAACACTCCAGATTAGTTTGCCTGCTTCATTGAGAATGTATATATATAATAAAGAATGGACTTATTTTAAAAACTCAAGACTGTTTATGATAGGTATTTCAGTTCTCCTCTGTATCTTCCTTTTTAATTAAAAAAAGACAGGGGGATTTGGACCTCGTTAGGTGACTTCAGTGGAATAGTTTACTGTCTATTTTAATGCAACTTACTTTCTAATTAGAGAATTATTTTCCATTACACTAAAGTTGATATGTCTTTTTGCATTTATTTATCTGTATTTCTGTGCAATGTTTAATATTTCCAGTGTAAACAAAGCGCTATTTTCAGGGCACTTCAGTCTGTCCATTAAAAAGTGAATAGAAAGCCCATTGTTTTTATTCTCCCAGGTTCTGGAAAATGTCATGTGTACCTCCAATTTAAGAAAGTATTCTTATTGAAGAAAAAAAACATTCAGAGGAAAGGAGTTGCATTTGGCTGGTATGCATAGTGCAGGTTGCGGCACAGAACCTGATCTCTGCTAGAAACGACAGGAGCTCCTTAAATTTGTTAAAACAACTTTGAACTTACTCTGACATGAACTCAGCCTTGCACTGTGCTTGCTACTAACGTTGAATTAAATGTTCATATGTTAATGCATATGTAAGTAGCTGGATGTGCAAATTGATGTATCTAAAATCCATTCTGACCCGTTATCTGAAATGTCTGTGGCTTTATAATTTAAAAAAAAAAACCAATAAATATTTTTAGCATTCAGACACTGTGAGACAGAGGTCAGTATATTTTTTTTCTTTCTTCTCCTTCATTCCCAGGTTTACAGACAGGGAAATGGAGAGGAGAAGAGAAAAAAATGATTCACCCAAGGTGAATTAAGAAGGACATTGAAAGGACCCAGGTCTCTGTAGTCCCAGTCGTACGACCTTCCTTCTTCTTAATGAAATTCCCTTTCAAGCAATGTTAGTTTTAATTAAACAGAACTAGGCCTAACTCTAAGCTTCATTAAGGTATCATTAAGAAACTAGAGAGATGAGAAAAGGATGTCAGAGTTCCTTCAGCAGGACCTTAAATTCTGTTTATAAATCATAGAATCATAGAATCATAGAATGGTTAGAGTTGGAAGGGACCTTCAAAGGTCATCTAGTCCAACCCCCCTGCAAGAAGCAGGGACCTCCCTGACTAGATCAGGTTGCTCAGAGCCTCATCCAGCCTGGCCTTGAACGTTTCCAGGGATGGGGCATCCACCACCTCTCTGGGCAACCTGTTCCAGTGCTCTACAACTCTCATTGTGAAAAATTTTTTTCTAATATCTAATCTAAACCTACCTCCTTCTAATTTAAACCCATTACCCCTTGTCCTATCACAACAGGCCCTACTGAATAGCCTGTCCCCATCCTTCCTGTAGGCCCCCTTGAGGTACTGGAAGACCGCTCTCAGGTCTCCCCAGAGCCTCCTCTTCTCCAGGCTGAACAGCCCCAACTCTCTCAGCCTGTCGTCATAGGAGAGGTGCTCCAGCCCTCTGATCACCTTCGTGGCCCTCCTCTGGACCCTCTCCAACTGGTCCATGTCCTTCTTATGTTGGGGGCTCCAGAACTGGACGCAGTACTCCAGGTGGGGTCTCACCAGGGCAGAGTAGAGGGGGAGAATCACCTCCCTCGACCTGCTGGCCACGCTCCTCTTGATGCAGCCCAGGACGCGGTTGGCCTTCTGGGCCGCAAGGGCGCATTGCCGGCTCATGTTGAGCCTCTCGTCCACCATCACTCCCAACAATTTTGTTTAATTGTTAAGGACACTGGTTTCTATGGAACTCTTCTGAAATATAAAAATGCTAGTTGTGTTCTAAAGGAGCTTTCCAAATTATTAAAAAAAAAAAGACAGAAAGGAACAAAAAAAAGAACAGTCAAATGACTCATCTCCCCTTAAACATTTTTGGTATTTGAGAACAACAAAACAGTTTTGATTGTAGGGAAAAAAAAATTATTAAATCCAGTACTTGATAACTTGGAAGAATCATACATGTTGGATCTGAAGCGTAGCTAGATGGAAGCTAGTATTTGAGACAATTAGAAAATAATAAGTTTTCAGATACTTTCTTATACTGCTGAAATATTGTCATTATCACCCTGAGATACTCAAGTAACAGATTTGGCCTTATGTGATATTGTGCTTTTGTTTGGGTTCTTTTTTTAGTTTATTTTTTGTTTAAATATAATGAAATTTATAGTTCCAGGCCTTCATCCCCATGCAGAGGTCTAAAGACAGTTCTGAGAATTGTAGGACTCGGTGGGGCTGCATCTTTTAAAGCAAGAAGAGGAGAAAATGTAATGTTGGAAAATGTGATGTTTAAAACCAAGTGGTTGAAAACTGCTGACTTTTTCTGAGAAGTGAATCTGCAGCACCATATGTGAGCATTTTAAAGTAGTCTTTTTAATTACACAGTGTTTTAAAATTTGCAGCATATGCTTGTACGTTCGGATGACTAATTGATGTCCACTAGTTTTTCACAGCATTGACAGGAGCAGGAGCTGTGCTCCAACACCGTGACTTGTATTTTAAATTAATGGTCATGGAAGGCCACAAGGGTTGGAGGTAATGGCAAGGTGGGTGCTAAGCAGGCATTTTGCCCTGAAGTTCATGTATTTCAAATTGCCTACAGTCCCTGTAAAATTTAGAAGGAACGAAAGGTAAAGCTGATTCCTTAACTTCTTTTGAAATTACTTCAGTCATCTGAGAGGCAGAGGGCAGAGGCTGTGTCCTGGAAGCGCACTGGGTTTGTTTCTCTGGTTTGGTTTGTTTTTCTCTGGAGATGGAGCACAGGGAGTGTTACCTTTGTTAAGCAGCCTCACCAATGTGCCTTATCCCTGTCCAGTTCCCTCCCAGCTCCTAGAGGGGATAAACCAGCTTTCATCTGCCTCTGCTCACCGCTTGCGCTATCTGCAGAGCTCTTGTTTTGAGGCATTTCTTTTATGGCTTTAGTAATCTGGGGTCTAAGCAATTGGCCTTATTAGTTTCCAGCACTGCTAAATTAAGTCAGGGGGCTAAGGGCAGGCTAGCAGTTCAAATCCGAGGATGGTTGTGATAAACCATACTTTGATTTGAAAAAAAAAAACAACAAATAAATGAAAACCCCAAAGGCTTTTTCTAACATTTGCTTCAGCACTGTGCTTTAGGAAGAGGTGACTCAAGGAATTGCATCTTTTCTTTGTTTTCTTGGCATTTTCCCTCCCTGCTTGCTGAATTTGCAAGTTGGCTTTATTTACCCAGCATCTTCCCCCTCTTTATTTTATTATTCACTCTAAAGATAGGCTATCTATGTCACATATACAGTAAAACCTAATGAAGTGATAAGAAATGCTGGATGCAACAATCTAACCCTCCCCAGCAGTGACACTTGCACACAGAATGTGCTCTCTTTGCGTTGCGAGCAATCAGCCGTGTTTTGCGTAGACTCCAGCTGGGTTTAAAATCCAAGCTGCACTGTGGTTCCTGGATGGAGCCACAGGGCTCTCTTGTTCAGTCAGAAAATGTACAAAAGTTAGAAATCTATGTGGTTTAAAAAGGGCAAAAGTTATTTTAGACTTTCCCATGTTTTTCAGGTTTTAGACTCATCTGGATTCAGTATTCTACATGAAGCAGATTCCCATTAACAGATTCACACAGACTGGTGATAGGGAGTTACTGGTGCAGGTGAAGGGTGACCTCTTATTGAGGCTTCCGTTTGGTTTCACTTGAGCTGATCCCTCTAGGAAGAGATGTCATCAGTTTCACTGCTCTCTAGGCCGAAACACGGAGTCCCAGTTGTGGGCTGAAAACTGGGCTACGACGTGATTAGAGAATGAGGAGGAAACTTACAGTGACCCAGTCTGCTGTGGGATATTCCTAATCTGAAAGCCTGGGATGCCAGCTGTCTTCTGTCTAAAAACAGTTTCTTCCAAAGAACGTGCAGTTTGTGCATCCAGATGGGTTTAGTATCCAGAGAAAAGGCATGCAGCAGGAGACTTAATAGGCGTGCGTCTTAACTCTAATTCACTGATATTTTGCTACTGAAAGCCATTTATTTTCCATCGCTGTGTTGAGAAAAGCACACTTCCAGTGTTCTCCCCGCCTTTTTGGTTCTAGTAGAGAACTTGTGCCCCAATGCCTTTTGAAAACTTGTACAGCTGTTATTTTTGAGACCAATATCTCTAAGGTTTCCGTGGTGTTTTGTCCCTGAAAGCAGATGCAAGAGGAAAGTAAAGCCTGCTAGTGTGGTGATTGCAGGAGAGTTGTAGCCTCCAATAACTATCACCTCCCAGCTGTTTTCCTGGAGACTCTTTTCCTACTGAGGAATTCCTGTGTGGTCCTGCAGCTTCTCAAGAGCAAACTGCTGCTTATCAAGGTGCCTGCGAGATCTTGGGTGCAGTTTCCCAAAGCACTATCCTAGAATCATAGAACAAATTGGGTTGCAAGGGACCTTCAAAGGTCACCTAGTCCAACCCCCCTGCAAGGAGCAGGGACATCTCCAACTAGATCAGGTTGCTCAGAGTCCCTGCCAACCTGGCCTTGAATGTTTCCAGGAATGGGGCATCCACCACCTCTCTGGGCAACCTGTTCCAGTGTTCCCCCACCCTCAAAAAAATTCTTCCTGGTTCCTAATCTGAATCTACCTCCCTCTATTTTAAAACCATTACCCCTCATCATATCACAACAGACCCTACTGAACAGCCTCTCCCCATCTTTCCTGTAGGCCCCCTTGAGGTACTGGAAGACCGCTCTCAGGTCTCCCCAGAGCCTCCTCTTCTCCAGGCTGAACAGCCCCAACTCTCTCAGCCTGTCCTCACAGGAGAGGTGCTCCAGCCCTCTGATCATCTTCATGGCCCTCCTCTGGACCTTCTGCAACTGGTCCATGTCCTTCTAATGTTGGGGACTCCAGAGCTTGATGCAGTACTCCAGGTGGATCTTATGAGAGCAGAGCAGGTCACCCAGCCTGATCGTCTTAACCTGTAGCTGGTCAGATGAGGTGACTCACAGATCTGTAAGTGAGGGAGACTCCTTGTAGTCCTTTCTTGCAGCCTCCTTCTTGTTGTGGAACAGTGAAATTCAAAGTTTTTTTGCACTTACTGATATATACGTATTTGATTTTGTCCATTCCGCAGAAAGAAGTAGCCTGCAAGGAAGGACGCCCATGAGTCTACATCATATAAGGGTCACAGGATATGGATTACTGTGTAGTGAGGGTTTTAAAGTAAATATGCACATATGTATGCGTGCGTATAAACATGCAGGGTGTATTTACATATATATATGCAGATTTTTAAAGCTTGAAACCCTCTTGCATGGTGAATACATTTGCTTCCCTTTCTTTAGTCATTCATTTTCTGTCCTAGAGATTCTATTTCTACCCTTGCTAGTATTTCCAGGGACAAGCTGTATATTATAACTACAAAACTGAAGCAATGAAATAGAAGAAGTATTTCTCATTTTGTTGTTCCATCTTCTATATTACTAGATGAAGGTAACATTCCCATAGCTTCCTTCTTATACATTGTCTGTAAATTTCCCTTAGGATTTTCTACCACTGGAAATTCAAAGGTGAAAGTGATAGCCATGCCAGCTAGGCTGAGGTGTTGAGCTGCAGATGTGCAGTTTCTATTGTTTCATCTGCCATTGATTTCCCCTATAGTTATTTTCAGTCTAACTCTTTTAATAAAAGCTAGACAAAACAATGTTGGATGTATAAGCATATGAAACAGTTGGGAAAATTATTGTATGGTTAAGGTTTTGTTCTCTGTCTTAGACTATTTCAGTTTCTGATGGGAAACTTTGTAAAAGATAAGCAACTTATGAAAAGTTTAAAATCTTTATTGCTTCAGCACTGAACAAGGAGTTGTTACCAAATGTCTTCCACTGATACAGTGGCTCTGAAAATAAATTTAGTATTTAATGTGAATATTTCTTCAAATGTGAAATATTCAAAATCAGTATTTGAACCTTATACAACAGTATAAAAACTGTAAAAATTAAAATAAAGAATGTGCTTTATCTGACTGGTTATATCTGCCCTCATCCATGCATGTAGTTTGATTGTTTTCATTGGTGCTTCTAATCTAAGTCTCCTACAGTTTTAACTGAACAGCACCAGGCTGTTGGTATTATTTATTTCAAATATTTTGCCTAAATATGTTACTAAAAAAAAAAAGAACACCACAACACCAAAGTGACACTTTTTTTTTCTTTACTTTTATTTAAAATTTCCCTATTTTTGCTGAAATAATCCCAGTGCCTGTTTCTGAAAGCATAAACAGATAAAGAAACTGATACAGAAGCATTTCATCAATATGATGATAGCTGCTCAAGCTGGATTTGAAAGCTGCTCTCTTGGGACTTATGCAAGAAACAACTGCTATACTGCAAGTATACAAATGTATACTTTATTTTTATTGCATATGTCTGTATAATTAAATATGAAAGGGGGTGCTAATTTTGTTCCAGGTCTAATATTATGCAATAATTTGAGCAAACTAATCAGCTAGTGAATGGAAGTATCCCATCTTATTTAATCATCTAAATGGGTGTATTTTATTACAGTTGAAGGACAGTTACTGTAATTCTTTATATGCATGTACTTAAATTAAAATGCCATGTGTTATAATTTGCTGGTGGTAGAACTGGAAAAAAAAGATGCCTTAAAGGTTTCCAAAACCTGTCTTGTGAGTGTAGCGATCGTTTCAAGACGTTCCATATAAAATTGCTTGGTCTTTTTGTCATGCGTTTTCCATTTAAGTCAGTGGAAGCTGTATAGCTAAAATCACACTGAATTCATTGCAAATCTAGGGCATGCTTAAGGGGCACTTCATCAGAGCAAAGAAATCATTGCTTTGGCTGTGGCTATGTTAAGCGAGAGATGGAAGTGAATAGCTCTTATTGCTCATTTGAAAGCTGGAGGGAAAAATAGCCCTTGTCTACCTGCCAAACTCTTCCCCTCCCCTGCCCAGACTTCCTAAAAATGCTCATTTGAAATCTGGCAGTAGTTACCTTTCATTTCTTACAGTAGCTTTTCCTTTTTTTTTTTTTTTTTTTTTTAAATGTCTTTAATTT